>CAXIVR010000011.1:71903153-72058153 GCA_964035755.1 Teleogryllus oceanicus | reverse complement strand
CGAAACAGACGGATCTCAATTTTGATGCTAGGCTTGATGATCTTTTACATGCAGTAAATCTACTACATGGGACAGACGGCTTTACTTCTCCCCGAAGGAAGGATTTTTCGTCGTCCTTAAAATACACGGCTTCGATCGGGTTTGAACCCGCAAACTCGGGTACAACAGTCCGGTACGGTGACTGTTATACCACCGAATCCGCAAAGACTTACACTAAAATGCACTACAGAACCACACTTGCCGGGTGTCCAGACGGCAGCTTAGAGCTTGTCCCGTGTTGGGCGGTGCTTATATGTTGGGAGGTACCTGGTTACGGTCAATCACCGCAAACCGGATCTCCCCACGTCCCTCGATAAAAGCAGGCACTAGCCTTGCAGCACAGTAGTCGACGAATCACTAACCAATCAATCAATACCCTCATTTCTACTCGCATCATATTCCGAAATGCCATAAACACACCAGCCCGCCGAGGCCTCATTAGTGAACTTATTTCCAAAGTGCCGCACATCCATGAAACAATTTTCAAGAAGGGAACGTATTCACATTCTGCCTGACAGTTCAAGAGATGTTTCAACGCCTTTTGGATGCCCATCTTTGTAGAAACACAATTTTTTAATATAAAATTTGAAAGCAATATGAAGAATCGTCTTAAGAATATATTGAAATGCGAAGCCAGAAAACAAAACTGAAAGGGATGAGTTTTTGGTGTCACTTTGGAAGTAAGCTGTACAGTGCCACGCCCCCAAACGAGCGGGCTTGCGCTTGAGGATGGGCGGGGCGTGGCTGCGGCGGTCGGCGGTCTGTGCAGCGGCGCGGGAGCGGCCGAGCAGTTTCCGGGAGCGACGATGCGTGGCTGCAGCTGCCGCCGGCCTTGCCTTTGCTCCCGCGCCGCCTCCATTGTCATTGACGCACGCCACCGCCTCCAAAGCCACCTCCAATATCAACTCTGACGCCAATTTCAACGCCACCTCCACCGCCACCTTCATCGCCGTCACCGCCTCCAAAGCCACCTCCAATATCAGCTTCAACGCGACCTCCATCGCCATCATCGTCTCCAAAGCCACCTCCAACGTCAGCATCAACGCCACCTCCACAACGCCATCTCCGTCGCCATCACCGCCTCCAAAGCCACCTCTAAGCTACCTCCTACGCCATCTCCATCGCCACCCCCATCGCCACCTCCTACGCCACCTAACGTCGCCACCGCCGTTGTCATCAGCTCCGCAACCGTCCCGGTCATCACGCCTCCAGCATCACTACCACCAATACCAACACCAGCACTATCTTCACTTCTATCACCATCACATAAAAATAGTTTCGTTGTGACCTCTGTTACAAGCGCTCCTTCCATTTCTATCACTTCATCCATCACCACCACTACCAGTACTTACCTCTTCCATCTCCACACCGCCGCCGCGCAGCCCTCAGGCTTCACTGGGTCAGCCGCCATCGGCGGCATTCGTCGCCAAACAACCGTGCCTTCCGGCTGCTTGTTTTTTGGATTAACGCCTGCTGCATCCTCCGGACCAGAAACCACGCTTTAAAAACCTACACGTCCGCTCTCAGAGCGGAAATGTTTCCGAGTGCAAAGCTCTCTCGTACGGCTTTTGTGTCTATCCCCTCAATCGGTAAATCTTCGGAATATTTTTATTCCTTTTAGATGTCGTTTGAAACCGTGGAAACTGTTCGTTGTTTTCTGGCTGCGGTTGCCTTGTCCCATTCATCAATGCGCAAGCTGCCGCCCAAGACCTCGTGAGAATTGCAGTTTACTGCTGTTATTAACCTTTATGGACATGTAATTTCTGTTGAGATATGGTGACACTGTTTGCCATATATCACTAACGACGAACATTCCTTGTTCCTTCCGAAACTAATAATTGCACTACATTGCCAATGTTGAACCAGAATTTCTTTTTTTAATTTGTGGATTTATTACATGCAACATTGACCAGATAAAGAGGCACTAATTATTTAATTTATGAGCCACTTCTTTTAATGCTCGTTGTATGCATAAGTTTACTGTTTGTAACTAATAATGTTGGAAAGGTTTTGTTTATATATAACTATTACTTAGCTTATTTTATTTCCCATAAACGGGTAAAAAGGGACTTGCCCTACATTGAATCAGAAATTCCGTTTGAATTTGGAAACATATTTTTTTGTCTGTGATTTTTGAAGAAGAAATTTTCCAATCTCTTTTCCCTTTTCTGCTCATTTATGTATTCGTTTCTTATACATTTCATCAACATTTTATAATAATATTTATTAATATTATTTTATATTTAATTCTCAGTGATCTTTAAATAGTTAAACTAAGTTGCAAAATTCTCTAATGTATTCACTGTAAAGAATGAATGTGTAGACTCAACTTGTTTGCAATATAATTTTGCTAAATATTAATTACAAATTCACGAGATAAAGTTTGTTCTTCCGTTCTTCAAATGAACTCCAATAGACGAATTTATGAGAATGCGTTTGCAGAATCACTTTGTTACTGATGTGAAAGTGACGGAAAATTGAATGGTACCATGATGAACTGTAAATGAATCGTATTTATGACGATTTACTTTTAAAATTGATTTTACACCATTCAAATTACAATCTTCAGCATTATTATAATTATATTCTACCATTATAATAAGTTTGTGATGGTTGGTTCCTCCCACATATCTTCAATAGAATTTGTACGTTTCTCAGAAGGTGAAAAGACATACGAATGATGATCTTCAGAGCCTAAATTTTAACACATTCACCCCACAATTCAACTCACCACTCAAGATAAACGAAAATGCTAACTTTTTGTCAATAATTCAATCAAAAATACCGTTTTATTTAAAATACAGAACAGGCGTTTCTAGGAGACAAAAATCATTGTCTCATTTGATGAACTCGTCACTGTGGTGACATGATCTTTCAATAATGAACCTATGGAAATGAAATCATATAAAAATATACAACACACGCCTGAACTTTATAGTCGGCTTCTCCAGGCTTAGCACAACTGGCTCTGCAGTTTCTAAATCATCCCGAAAATCAAGAAAAATTGTGCTATTAGTAGGTATTATACATTTCCTTCATTTTTCTTCTGCAGAAGTTCTCACTTCTATACGAAATACAGAACTCTAGTCCATAACAGTCATTCTACGAGGGTCATGTCGTATTCGTCCGAGTAACACGTGGAGTCCGTCTCCCCGGTATAAGAGGAGTGGGGCGGGGGAGGGCGCATCCAAATCGGCCGAGCTGTCGGCGGGGCCGCCCGGCGCCGGCGCGGCACCGCAGCTGGGAGATTGATGGAGGCGCGTCGGCGTCAGGGCCCTCGGCCACGGCGGCGGCGGCCCGACAGCTGACGGCCGCCGGGCGACACGCATTGTCCCCGGGACCCCTACTCCCCCCGCCCCCCGCTCTCCTGCGTCGATCTGCACCGAGGTACCCGCCCCCCGCCTTACCTCGCCCGCTCAAACCCCTGTCGCGACCCACTCCAGCTCTGCTTCGTCCCACTTCGCCATGCTCTGCTCAATGTCGCCGTGCCCTGCTCATTTCCCTGCCTTACTCAAACCCGCCTTCACTGCTCAAACCCGCCCTGCCCTGATCTCAAAGCCGCGCCGCCCTACTCCGCTCTTCCCCGCCTTACCTCGCCCCGCTCAACATTGACGCATTCACGAGTAGGTAAGCGTTAATGGGACAACTAGATAAGTGTGAATAAAAGTTAATCAAGAGCAAATTCAGGAAATTGACGCATTCACGATAAAATTGACTTATAAAAGTATTCTGGAAGGGGCATTTATTGAGACCTTACTTCCAAAATAGTTTAGGAAGAATATTCTTCCCTTAAAATCGAATATCTCACAAATACCTCACTCCAAATGCGCCATGCCACCCCGCCTTGCCTCGCTCTAGCCATCCCTGTGCCGCTTCACCTCGTCTTGCCCTGCACAATCACGTCCAGCCCTCCTCAAAAAATGCCTTTCCCCGCTCCATCCCGCCCTGTTCTGCTCCACTCCACCTTGTCCTGCTCCATCGTGCCCTACAAACTATGCGATACCTCAATCCTCTCCTCCCCACTCTCCATATTCTCACAAATCCTCCCCGTATCACTCCACCCCTTCACTGATTTACATCTCATTCTCATTCCCCCCCCTCTTCTCCCGCCCTTCCGCCCCCTCCCCTCTCTGCACTTCGCCGCCCCTACCTGCCCCGCCCTTGTCTCTTCCGTGCTGCCCCTCCTTTTCTCCAACTCTTTCCATTCTTGTGGTATCACCTTCCCACTTCGCCTCACATTATCCTGCAGTTACCTAGTGTCCCATCCCATCCCGTTCCATCCCACACCGAACGTCAGCTTTCCACCTTGCCCCCCAGCGCCGCCTATGTATAGCAAGCGGCCGGGGCCCTTTCCACCGCACCTCAGAACACGTCGCCCCGCCCCGTCCCGCCCATGCACGACTCATTCTGTATCGCTCTGCCCCTCTCCTCCACATCCCGTCCCACACCGCCCCGCCTCGTCTCAGCCCAACCCACCCCGCCCGATCTCGCTCCTCCTGGATTACGCCCCACCCACCCCGTCCCACCCCGACTGGCTCTCAAAGGTCCTCTCGACATGTCGACATGCGACATGCGGTGCCGTGCCTGGGACAGCGATGGGCGCGCCAGCGCTCGTGGACGAGTAGGTAAGCGTTAATGGGACAACTAGATAAGTGTGAATAAAAGTTAATCAAGAGCAAATTCAGGAAATTGACGCATTCACGATAAAATTGACTTATAAAAGTATTCTGGAAGGGGCATTTATTGAGACCTTACTTCCAAAATAGTTTAGGAAGAATATTCTTCCCCTTGAAAATCGAATATCTTCACAAATACCTCACATCCAAAATAATACAAATTGGATGATTATTCCCACACAATCTCTCTTGTACACAATATCTTGTTCTTGAAATTTTAAAACTGTCTGTACACTGAAAGAAACTTTACTCAAACTGGCAAAAATAAGATTTTTACGAAACTAATCACGAAATCCAACCATGCTCTCTCAAACTACAGAGAAGAATGCCTTCGTTCCCGTAAGTTCCTATCTACCCTTATTCGCTTTTGTTATCTGATCTCGAGGTGTCTGGAGGCAATTTGTGAACGAGGACAAATTATGGAGTAATCTCATTTAATCTTATCACTCCATAATTCTGCTTAAAAGGCCTGCATTTTCTTTTTTCGATGAATAATTCAAATTTGATGTGCAAAACTGGGAAAAGGAAGACGCGAATCCCTGAATTTGCTAAGATGAGTATGAAAAAGCTAATGGCAAAGTTGCTGTTACCCGTCAATGTTGTAATAGGCGGTTTCAATAAATGAAAAGCGATAGTTTTATGATCGCAGTAACAAAATAACGTGCTGTTAAAGAGTGATAAGTGTAAAATACAAGAGCTAACTGTACCTTGAGAGGGTACGATGAAGGAGTGATTTTTTTGTTGAAGTAAAAAAGGCCGTCACGAAATATTATTGCCTTGTTTCTGTGTTTCATGTTACGTAGAAACGAGTAGTGATGGCAAATAATAAATTTTAGCACTGCAATAAAATAGTTAAGTCACTAGAAAATTAAATATAATTGCTAGATATGACTTTTTTCTTGTCATACTTAAGTAGTTAATTTGACATTAAATAATTCGAGTTTTTGCCTTTAAAACACTGTTCACGAAATTTCATATATGAAACGTTAAAAGTACGTGAAATTGAAATTATTCGAAAATTACATTCAAACGCTTCAAATCAAGAAAGATTTTAAAAATAAGTGAAAGTTTAGTTCAACTGAAAGAGGACAGAATATCGAAGACTCGAAACAATTTTAATTTTTTATACAAATGGTCGTTATTGAATGGGATTATGCAGGATAAAAAAAATGAAATGCACCGAAGACTAACTAATCACGAAAAATTCAAAATTCTTCTGAAAGAGTGAACATTGTGAAATTCTACGGAGTACGTATTATGACAATACTTCCTTTTCTCTCATTCCCAGAAAAATATAAAACGGTGAAAATGAAATATGAGTTACTAGAAATAATATTTTTATTTACATTGTTACATCTTCGCATATGCGTATTTAACTAATTTTATTTTCGCTATGTCTTTAATGAGAATGGAATGTGTGGATATATAATTTGTGTGTTTTCGTGAAGTCATGCAATTTACCTGTTCGAAAAGAAACTGTTTCAAAATTTGTTTCGATATCTTTGCTCACGATTTTATAACGTGATACATACCGATTATCAACTACATTGGAATCATTCTTGTAAAAAATTACATTAATATATATTGTAGCAATTTTTAAAAAAATTCTTTGTTCATAATCATCACTTTAAAATTTATTTGCAATTCATTTTAGATTCTCAATGTATTATTTGATAATTCCTTTAAAAATCTTACTACTTTTATTACACTCCGCTTGAAGTTAATTGTGCCAGTTCAAATAAATTTTAATTAAGTCCGTAAAACTACGATTTATCACTGTAGCTTGCTACTGTATACTTTTATTTTAACATACAAAGAAATTATACGTTTGTACGCAATAAAATTATAATAAAAAAATAGCTGTTTCATTGCACTTCCCTAAACAGGGGAAGACAATTCTGAGCTTCCGCAAGGGAGGAAATGTTGATCAATTCTGGCACACCGTGCGATAACAGCATCGTCCGCTACGCCGGCTCGATGGCAGGCCCCGAATAGCTTGACTGCGCGAGACCGCATTTACCAAATGCCGGCGCCGGCCCGCCACGCGCGGGATGAATGGGTCGCGTCTTGGCCCAACAAATGCCTGCGCCATTCTTGAACGACGCGGGCGCGCTGGTCGCGCCCCCTGTTTTCAATGCGACCGCCGCCGGTTTATTCACGCTCGCGGCCCGCCCCGCCCCGCCCCGGCCCAGCCAGGCCTCGAGCCTTGTTCTTGGGCTGCCCGCCTCGCCCCGCCCGCCTCGCCGCCTCCGCCGCGGCGGCGCCAGCCAGCCCGCGCCAAGCGTAGCAGTGGAATCTGGATGGACCGCACGAAGGAATCGATTCACAACATTCTTGCCGTTACTATGGATTCGTGGCTTTGCCAAATTGGTTTGGGTTATATATGCTGGCGGGTTCGGGAAGAAGTTGTGTACTCTAAGCTCAAATAATCGCTGGTGACATCGTAGACCTCTGCTTAAAATGTATTTTTATTGGTAATGTTTCTTCTGAAATGCATGTGTAGATTTCTGCGTAATGGAATCTGGATGAACAGCACGAAAGTATCGATTCAAAGTATTCTTGACGTTGCTGTGAATTCGTGGCTTTGCCAAATTGGTTTGGGTTATATACAGCGTGAGTCACGTAACTTTAGCACCTCCTATAACTTTTGAACAGTTGAAGATATTGAAATGCAGTTTTCACGGAAGTGCATGAGAAAATAGGGCTAACTGATACGTGTATTTATTTCTATTTTATCACTTGTATTTTACGAGATATTTGAGGTAACTTTGTTTTTTCAAATGGAACTATACATATTTTTCAGTCTATCATAAAGAGCGTAAAAAGACGAATCCAATGATATACATAATGTCATATGTTAAATAAGGATTTTTTTGAGAAATTTTGATTCTTTTGCGACCAGTTCTTAACGGATATTTTGAATGTAACCGACCGCCACAGAAGGTCACGCAGCGCTCCACCAGCCAGCGCGCGCTCGGGGAAGGGAAGGGATCTTAGTATTTCAAGAACAAAACATATTCCAAATATTCACTGAACTGTTGTAGTTTTTTCCCTGAACTCTGCGTTCCATCCTTCCCCATTTTCAGCTTATTTTTAAGAAATGGAAGGGTTAAAAATAAGGATTTATTGTAAGTATGTATTGTAATAAAATTGTTTATTACTTCTACTCCAGTTAATGGGGTTTTATATCACAGGATATTAATGGGATCTTGAAACAAAACATAATAAGAATAAATACAGACTAAGAATAAGATAAAGAATATTGCATATTCTGAGCAAATAATAATAATAATAATAATAATAATAATAATAATAATAAGCGTAGAATATAACACAGGGATAGAAAATCCTTAAAAAAAAAAATTCCCAAAAATAGTAAACAATAGTAAATAAAGGTAATCAGTAGAGACGGACAAAACTGCATTCAGTCTCTCGTATCTCGTCCGACCTGTGAATCATTCTCGCTGGCCGAAGAAGGGTCGTGAAGGGGGAAGCGCCCAGCCAAGGCCAAGGGCACTGGCGAATGAGATTCTCTTTCTCTGCGGGAGGCAACGAGACAACGAGATTCTCGCGTCTCGTAGGGACAGAGTATTCTCCTAAGCAGTCCAAGCCGGCCGAAGCTCGGAAGAGACTCATGATCAAAACTGCTTAGTGTAGAGCAACGATTTCTTCCTAATTAATTGATTTAAAATAAATATTCTCTAGCGTAATAATGAAACGTTTCCTTTTACTTTCATAATATTGAAGTATTACATATCGTCGTACACAAGAAAAGTAATAAACAAATAAATTAATAAAAAATAAAGGAGATGGCTCACAGCAACAACTGTATTAAATTCTATTCTTATTATTGTAAATGTTTTGTGTTCGGGTGTTTACGTTTTGCATACGTTGTATGTAACCTCACATAATTTAAACTTCGTAAAAATTGAATTATGAAATAATAATTATTGATTCCATTGAACTTTTTCTTAGTGTCCTTCATCGAGCTATCTCACATCTGACTTGAGAGATGATCTAAGCCTGTCTTTGTATTTTGCACGTGGAAAGGCTGTCAACGTATGCGCCGCGCCGTAGGCGTAAGACCGTTTCTTCCCTCCCCGACCCCTCGTACGGTGAACCGAGGAAGCTTTGACACCTAGATATGATAGGAGCGTTTAGGCTTTCAGGCCCAGTTTTGTTAATAGTTAAAAAATGTTCTTTTACTTCATTTCACAATTAAATCTTAATTATACATTAATAAATAGGGCTAAATAATGATATTTTCCTAGTTTATATATTATTATTGGGAAGGGTTCCCTCTAGGCGGGTAGCTTACATTGTAAAAAGCATCTGGAGGAACCCACTTCGAGAAGAGTGTCTCTTCATTAATATTAAGAAATTTATACTTACATTATTAATTAATAAAGGAGTTTATTAATATTATTTTTTTTACTTTTTAATTAAAATTAACATTTAATTTAAATAAATTTATAAATTAACAAAAAACCATCCACCCTATTTCCACCCTATCCATCCAGCCTATCGACTTTTGACTTCTTCGAGTATCAATATTCTGTATTCAAAGCAACAGTTAGTTGACGTGGAGCAGCAGATCTCGCTTAAGTGCCAAGGGAGCCTGCGAACCGTCTGCATTAGGGTTTGATTCCAAATACATTGCCGCATTTTCCCTTGGTTCTGGAAAGTTGGAGTGAGAAACGGGTGACGACACAGTAGAGAGATTGATTCATGTAGAGATTCAGGTAATAATAAATCATAATTCCTTAAAAACAATCTTCTGTACGAATCTTTCAGTATTTATAATTTTGTACTATGAAATAAATTTCATGTTAGTATTGAGTTGGGTATTGAGATGTTTTTGTCTTTTTACAGGCAATAAAATAACGCGTTTCTCTTTGTCAATCTTTTGTCACAGAATGTTCTCGAATAAAGAAATGTTGGACATGATGCTAGTGTACGGAGAATGTCAAAGGAATAGCTCAAGAGCTGTTGTGAGGTATCGCGAGTTATATCCAGATCGTCGTTCTCCGTCTCGCCAGACTTTTCTTAATGTGTACTCCAGGCTTTTGGCGTCAGGAACTTTCAAATATAAGAACAGAAAGAGAATAGCAACGAATGAAGAAAATGAAATCACAGTACTGGGAATGACATCACTTCATCCACACGCAGGTTCACGACGTATTGCCAGAGATGTAGGTTTAAGCCAATCCAGTGTGATTCGCATTCTACACCGCCACAAATTCCACCCTTATCACGTTTGCCTTCATCAAGATCTGGGAGGTCAAGATTTTGAAAGGCGCGTAGAATTTTGTAGATTTGCTCTGGGTCAGATAAGGGATGACAGCACATTTTGGGATCGGGTATTATTTACCGATGAAGCAACATTCACTAGCCATGGTAACGTCAATTTACGTAACTTGCACTATTGGGCTGTGAAGAATCCGCACTGGCTCCGGCGTGTTGAGCACCAGCGCCAATGGAGAGTGAATGTATGGTTTGGAAAAGTGGGAACTGAAATAATAGGACCATTTTTTCTGGAAAATAGTCTAAATGGAGCACGGTATGCAGAATTTCTGTCTAAGATTCTACCAACACTTCTAGAAAATGTACACTTGGAAAAACGTGTGAATATGTGGTTTCAGCATGACGGTTGCCCTGCACACTACTCAAACGTGGTGACTAACGTTTTGAACATCAAGTTCCCGGAAGTTGGTTAGGACGTGGTGGTACTGTGCGTTGGCCGCGCGTTCCCCAGACTTGACGCCACTAGATTTTTTTCTTTGGGGTTTTCTTAAAACCACGTCTACCAAGAGGCTCCATCTACATCACAAGATATGCGTAGACGCATTGTAGCTGCATGTTCTGAAGTTAAAAAAGAAACATTGGTCGCAGTTAAGAAATCTTATCAAAAGCGCCTGCAGATGTTTGGTGAATTGTCTGTGAATGGTGGTCATATTGAACACATGCTAAAGTAATTTGAATAGTAATGTAGTAATGTATCTTTATTTAGTATTTTTGAATTATATTTTTATTTTGTCATTATCATTATCTTTCTGTATTTGTTTTCACGAGGTATTAATATATTATCATTAACAATAAAACTATTTGTTGAAAATATGCAATATTCTTTGTAAAGTCGTAATAATTTATTCTTACTGTGTTTAGTTTCCAAGATCTCATTAATATCCTGTGGTTGATATCCCTTTAAATTAAATTTAAATAACAAACAATCTTATTTCAATACATACTAAATATGACAAATCCATATTTTCAATCCTTAAGTAATAAACTATTTGAAAATGGGGAAGGATGAAAGCAGAGTTCAGGGGAAAAATTGCAAGCTTAGTGAATATTTGGAATATGTTTTGTGCCTTGAAATACTAACAATAAGATCCCTTCCCTTCCCGAGCGCGCTGGCTGGTGGAGCGCTGCGTGACCTTCTGTGGCGGTCGGTTACATTCAAAATATCTGTTAAGAACTGGTCGCAAAAGAATCAAAATTTCTCGAACAAATCCTTATTTAACATATGACATTATGTATATCATTGGATTAATCTTTTTACGCTCTTTATGATAGAGTGAAAAAATATGTATAGTTCCATTTGAAAAAACAAAGTTACCTCAAATATCTCGTAAAATACAAGTGATAAAATAGAAATAAATACACGTATCAGTTAGCCCTATTTTCTCATGCACTTCCGTGAAAACTGCATTTCAATATCTTCAACCGTTCAAAAGTTATAGGAGGTGCTAAAGTTACGTGACTCACCCTGTATACTGGTGGGATTGGGAATTAATTGTGTACTCTCAGCTCAAATAGCCGCTGGTGACATCGTAGGCCTTGGCATAAAATGTATTTTTATTGGTAATTTTTCTTCCCAAATGCATGTGTAGATTTCTGCGTAATGGAATTGGATGAACAGCACGAAAGTATCGATTCAAAGTATTCTTGGCGATGCTGTGGATTTGTGGCTTTGTCAAATTGGTTGGGTTATAGGTTTTGGAAATAATCGTTCGTTGGAACTTCGTTGTAATTTGCTATTATAATTATTGTTATTGTTAATGTTTTTTCTGAAATGCAAGTGTAAATTTCTGCGTAACAATAGAATCAGAATTCTTGGCACAAATGCGTCGATTCGCGAATTTTTGACATTTCTGTGGGCTCATGGCTTTGACGAATTGTTCTGCTTGTATATGCTGATGGATTTAGAAAGTGATGGTGTACTTTCAACTGAAATAAACCTTCGGTACTTGACATCGTTCAGTCATTGACATCGTTTATTATTGACTGAGGGCAATAAATATGTTCCAGTAAAATAAGAATATTTACCTGTGTCATGAGATGGGCAAAAAGTGGTTTGACTTCAAACAAACAATTTAAAAACGCTTGCGTTGCATCTGAGAACGTTTTTGGAAAGTTCATCAAAAATTGCAATATTATAGAAGATAGCAATAGGCTGTCTGTTAGTAACGATTGACTAGAAAAGTTCCAAATATTTATTTATAGACAGTCAAATTATAAAATTTTATTTATTATTTCATATTAAAAACATAAATCGTTTACAAGAATTTTCGGCAACGTTTCGGAGGTGAGGTGTACCTCCATCATCAGGCCGTGGCCTTACATTGATATTTCCCCAACGTATGTAAAATCAATGTAAGGCCACGGCCTGATGATGGAGACACTCACCTCGAAACGTTAAATTCTGTAAACGATTTATGTTTTTAATATGAAATAATAAATAAAATTTTATAATTTGACTGTCTATAAATAAATATTTGGAACTTTTCTAGTCAATTGCAATATTACATACGAAAGAAAGTGAACGGTGTCACAGAGATAAGAAATATTGAGCTTGTGAGTTGTTACCAACACCGGTTCCTTTGAGCATAAAGCTACACTTCATTGCTTGGGCGTACGTCTGATAAGGGAATTTCAGGTTGCATTTCGGCAAGGGACAGATATTTATTCGATGTTTTTATGTTTAAAATCAGTGAGTGTGTTCTGTTTAACTGAAACGAATTGGTTAGCCGATTGTACTGATAAGTGGTTTACGTGGTTTCACAGTTCATTTCCAGAAGAATGCCGAATATATGATGCGGGCTGCGCGCAATTCTTGATTCCCGTCACCGTCATCATCATCATCATCATCATCATCTCCCGCAATCCGGACTGGTAAGTCAAGGCTTTAGAAACATTCCGACATAACTGGAGTATGTTAGCGGGCAGGCGTTGCAAATCCTGCAATTGAGCGGATCTAACGCTAGGAAGAAAAGAAAGATTCTTGTGAGTTCTTACTATAATAGAGTTATTAAAGGTGCAAATCGTAATCATCTTGGAGAGCTGTGACTTCATTGTGAGAAGTACGGAAACTGTGGTTACTACAGATCTTTGAAATAGTAACAATGGTGATTGTTGGTCCTTCCAATCCAACACTATTGTACTCTTGCACCATGAAATGAACATCTAAAGCTTTGGAAATTCTTTCGGCTGGATACCCTGTATCGATAGTATTGTATCTGAAAGATCTCTGTATTAATATTAATGGCAACTTGAAACTTAAAGCACTCAAAGAAATCGCCATCGCAATTCCGACATATACGAGTAATATTAGGAATACTAGTTAACTCGGAACAACTCAAAGCAAATCTATAGTCAAACATCACAAAGTAATACACTATTTATTTGAAAGAGTACATTTTATTTTTAAAATGTTTGTCTTTATTCGTCTCATTCAAAATGCAGAATATTAATTTAATCAATGATTTTAGTTAATATTATGGTTCACATTTCTTGTGTATTTTGTAACCGCTCATAAGTCGGTTACATTGTTTAAATAGCGCGCGACAATGTTAAACTACGACCAAAGCAGTAATAGTACCCCTGAACTACAAGGTGCGCCACCGAGAAAGGATATTCTATATCAGATTCGGAGTAAAAGTTCTGAACTCACGTAGTAGAAATCAACATCCAATCAGGAATCGCTTTGAAGAATTTATGACGGCGCGATCAGCACTGCAGGGAAAAGCTTCCCTTTCTGCTGTGAACCTTCGGACGGATCGGACCTGTACTGTCTTGCGTTGTATTTCGCTTGGACATTCCAAGTAGTGAGTGAAGTATATTCGTTGGAGACCGGCGTCGAGCTGTGTTGCTTCGCGAGGTCGGCGAGCAGCAAACCGACGAAGGAAGGTTTTTCACGACGCGAGAGGCTAATTCGACCTTGGACGCAGCGGGAGCATCGCCGTCTTCTGGAGTGGCAGGAACGTGTTGTCATCGCGGCGAAGTCGTGAGTCAAAAAGACCATATTTTAAAACTTCGACAAAATCCCTTTTAAAAGAACAGTTGAGAGGAGGGTAAATCACGCATAAGAATATATAGAATTCACCTCACGCCCAGACAGAGTTAGTCAGACATTTAAATCATCGGCTATTATGCATAACTTTTCAGTATTTTTCCATCGTAACGAGAATTCAGATAAATTTTAAATATTCTTTTCGAATTATGATTTAAATTTAAATATAAAAGGTTAATAAGTTGCGTGATAGTAAAACCGCTTATTAAAGGGATCTCATTCATTGTACCAGTTTATTTAAAAGGTATATGCAAAGTGTATATTGCACATGTGAATTTTCTTTCAGCAGTGTATGTGATTTGATGTTTTTTTTGAATTGTATAAAGGTATCTATTGTGTTTGTGTAAAAGTGAAAGATTATATTGGGTCATTCAAAGTATTTTACAAATAGAAAAGGTACAGCTGCAGTTGATCAATATTTAGGAAATTGCAGAACACTACAGCAAGTAATACGAATTTCTAGGTAATGTGTAAATTATTATCGAAATTGTATCAGAAAATTTGGTAGAATATATCAAAACGTTGTTAAACTTAAAAGTTAACTTGCCTGTATTATTTTAATATTTTAAAGCAAGATACAAGACGGATCCACTCCGATTAGGACGTAAGAAAATCTTCCTAAATTTTGATGTAACATTAAGTTATTAGAGTGACCCGCTCATTTTTATCCCATAGTAGGGAGCGGTCACATATTTGGTGAATACGCGAGCTTCGAATTTGATATAACCTCGTCGTATGGTATCCTAAAATAAGTGAAAGGTTACAATTTACCCACTCAAATTCAAAGGTTGGAGAATCAATGATTTATCCATATAATTGTTTAATTATTAGAAGGTTTAAAAATATTCTTATGTTTTGAGAAATTCTGTAAGAAAAGTGTAAGATGTCTCTGTACATTCTTGATGGAAAATAACCTGCATTTATGACTAACTCAGGAAGAACGTTAAAGAGAAATAATATTCTTTAGTAAGAATTGATTGTATTTCACTTTTGGCACCTGTCGTTAATAGTCGGCTACGACTATTGAGTCCCTCCCTCATCTCCATCGGACTAATTCTTCTCACAAAAACCGCAGCGCATCATTATTTAAGTTGTTTGGTTGGCGATGCAGAACGTAGTAGCTATTTTCAGCACGCTGTGCAAGCTTTGATATAAATCGCTGAATTTATAGAACACTACGAAAAGACTCGTTAATTCTCAGGCGATTGAATTATTTTGCCTACAGTCTTCGTCATACACTGTTAACTCACAGTGTTGTTTAAAATTCCAGTAGTTGAACGTTTGCGGTTGTCTTATTTTGTTTTATGGCTAGTTCATTTGATGCCATCGTCAATAACCTAACGGATTCGTTTTGAATTCGTGTTGGTTTCTTTGCCCTGTCATTTCTTTGGTGCGGTCGGGATAGGCTCACTTAACATTGGAAGCAGTCCAAAAATCGACTGGCTCTGATGAAGAGGTATTTTCAACCGCGGTATTTTTCACTAAGAGTGTTTCTCGCTGAACTTTTAACATATTCACAAATCGTGCTACTTTTTTGTTTAATTGACCTCTCCATTCTACCTCTTTCTTCGATGTAAGGTACTTTATACCAAAATAGCGATAGTACATTTTCAAACCCAACATATTTAAAGTATATTTTTCCACTTTGGTTAGGTAAAGTCAAACATTACGACATTAGGTTCAGTGTCGTAATGAAGCTCTTACGCACCCAGTGCGTAAAGTACTTCATTACGACACTCGTTTTGTAATGGGTTATTCCGCGACTAGCTTGATTCCTACTATTAAAAATAACAACAATTGTTCAAAGAATTTTTATTGACATAACTTTTTAACAGAATAAGAGTTCAAATTATAATAATAGCTATGCTTATTTGTTGTAAACATTAATTACAAATTTGCTGCAATTTGATACCGTAATTCCGATGATGTTGAAGCTGTACAATTCATATTTGCATTTGAAATATTTGTAGATTCCACATTCGAAATATTTTCCCCATAATTTTCATAGCTATCTCTTTTTATTTTGCACTGATGTTTCGACATAACCTTCAGCAACAGAATTTGACTTCCATCCACCGTGCCTCTTTAACACATTCATGTCAGCACCTGCATCGGCGAGTAAGAAGCAGATGATCGACGAAAGCAATGTCCTGTAAAAGTTTCAGAATTCTTCAAACCAAGATACATTGCTATTTTTTTTGGAATGTTTCCCAAAAATATTTATCCCAACTGGTTGCGAAGAACATTTTCCATTCTTGTAGGAGAGAAAGAAACGATCGTGCTTGACATTTTCCGGCCGAAGGCGAAAATATTGACGAAAAGTCTCCAAACAGTTGAATTCTTTGACACTTCCTTGAGTAATAACAAATTGTCTTGAAATTAATGTCTTGGTGTTTGGTATATTAATTATAATATACGTATTCTTATCCTCTATATCACTTAATTCTAAATTTTTCAATTCCTCTCTACGGCAAGCTCCAAAAACGCCAACTATTAATGTCACCTTCATCATTAAATAAATTTCATTATCTGCCTCTATTAAAAATTTATGTATGTCATCTTTCGAAAATATTTTAGATTTCTTGCTCATGTATCCTTCGCTCTTTCTTTTAAGAAAGCTATCAATTATGTGAACTTACTTATGTCCACATTATCATTAAGTAATATTGTACTCTTTAACATGGAATAATGTGACCATAGACTTGAGGGTTTCTCTTTTAGACTTACCAGAGAAGTACGCCATCATAACTTTTTCCGAAATGGTTTTAATATGTTTGGTTGCACTCCAGTCTCTAAATAAAGTGTATTCACGCTCATATTTTTTCGTGATTTCTCTGGTAATAGCGTGTCTAGAGCAGCATTTGCTGTTATTTCGATGTCAGAATCACAGCTGCTGTCACTCATATTGGAAAAAAATACTCTTACACCGTGGAAAGAATACACAAAGCTTGAGGTTGACACCAAATGTGTTTCAATTGTTATCATTGTTAGAAACAGTGTCGCCACTTCTAGAAAATAAATCGTTAGTACTAAACGAACGCGTAGGACGATCTTTTAGATTAAATCTAACTAATTTTTACAAAGTGGATAAAACGTTGTACGATATACGTGTCGTAACATCTTATTACAATACTCGATTGGTTACCAAACTCGGCCTAACGGCCTCGTTTGGCAATCTTCCAATCTCGTATTGTAATAAGATGCTTTACGACTTATATCATAAACTACTATTTTGGAACCTTTTGAATAAAATATGGTGGTTTTATAGTTTACTACTAAGGAAAATAAAATATTAGCTGAACCAAGGTGATTACATTACACAAATGGGAGGAGCTTGTGGAAAAAGTTACTTCAGACAAGGACAATTATTAAATGCATTATATGAAAAACCGATAACCTCAAAAATAATGTTTCACATCATTCAGTACTAATTTTCCAAAACTAATAAAAAGTTTACACGTTCTGAAACAATGTCATCAGAATTTACGTTGGAACTGCCTACAGCAGGAAATCCTTCCATCCACTTTAACTTAAACATGTAGTTCAAGATTATTGTTTATTACTTTCTCGCTCTTACAAATGTAAAAGGGGAAAGTATTGTAATCGTGCACAGAAAAATGGCAAATGTTTGACAGAAAAACTATTCTTGTCGGGTCCCGGTAACGAAAAAGTGGGTACCCCCGTTTCTATATTTCATAAATTACTTTCTCTAACACGTGATTGTAGCCAAAATCCATGTTTCATGGTTCCTTGATGTAAAAAAATGGATTAACGGCGAAAAGTCCGTCTGTCCGTCTTTTTGATTGTACTTTATATGAAGCCTAAACAGCATTTTCAAATTTTCTCAAAAATTGTCTCATTTTTTTCTGATTAAACATCGCATAGCGTAAAGCATCTTAGAAAACTGAGCAGGTCTCTGTTCATTCAAATCCCTGATTCTTCGGAAATTGGAAAAGTAGCGCTGCAGTGACATTAGCTGAGTCATCGCTCCCGATGAATCAGTTCTTTAAAGCCATATTTTGGAATAAGGTTAAATTCAGTTATTCGAAAATATGAATAGTTTTCGTGTAATTTTCCGCGGAAAAATAGACATTTCTTATTTTTTAAGCAATTTTTTTTGAAAAACCCTCCACAGTTTTTCTTTAAATTTTCTCCCCGTATGTGTCAAGAGAGAGACGGTAAAAAAGGCGGTGCCAGTCCCATTTTCGGCGATCTCCCTGTATTTTCGAAAATTTTAAAACGGCAAAATTTCAAAATTACAAAATTGAAGATTTTTGCCTTGAATAAAGTCTGTTGAAAAAAATCAGCTCTTTACAAAATATCATGTAGAATTTTTTTAAATAGTAGTTCCATGTATTTTTGTCTAAATTTTGTGATTTCTAGAAATATTTTCACAAAAATCGCTTCACATTTTTCATTAAGTTGTGTGGTCATCTGTAATAAATGCGGTAAAAATATGGTGCTAGTCTCATTTTCGGCGAACTTTCCGTATTGAAGTTCGAAACTCACTGCGTTTCGATAGCGTAGGGTAGGGCTCACAGCGAGTAAACGTGAGGACGTGTCTTCGAGTCTCTGTGCGGAACAAAAATGTTGCGGTTTGAAAATACTTCTGTAGTTATAATGTACTTTTGTTGCACCACAATTTTTAATTTTACTTTTAAAGGATGAGTTAAATAAATTAATGACGGACGTAATGTTCAATTTGAAATTGATATTTGTTCGAAAATATTTGTATGTTGATTTAGAAATCTGTATTACTCTATACTGTTATATGCGTTTTTAGGGTTGAAACTCCACAGTACGATGAAGAGCGTGCTTTTGAACTGCAAAATATAACGAGAACCGCACCCTCTCTGGTTGCGAAAACTAATCCGAAGAATCCCCAACATCCGCGTCAATCAGCCGACGCATTGCGCGCACGGACTCCGGCTTCAGTTAGCAGCCCGTTCTCTGCGAGCGTCCATCTCGGGGGTGGGTAGGGGCGTGGGTAGGGCGCGTGGGTAGGGCGCGTGGGTAGGGCGCGTGGGTAGGGCGCGTGGGTAGGGCGCGTGGGTAGGGCGCGTGGGTAGGGCGCGTGGGTATGGCGTGTGTGTTCGGCAGGAGGGTATGGCATGATGGTACGGTTCGAGGATACAGCCTACGGGTGCGGCGTGAGGGTAAGGCCTGAGGATTTGTGTGGGTACGGCTTGAGAAGGCGCCGCAAGGGGTTAAGGAAGGGGGGAGGGGGGATGGAGTTGGGGCAAGAGGTGGCAAAACGAGGAAGGGGCGGCGAGAGAACGACGGGGCGGGCGCGCGCGGGAGGGTAGGTCAGAGAGGCGTTGGATGGGGGGGCGTGGACCGGAAGTGGGGCCCGGGGGCGGGGCGCCCGCTCTCATCCAACTCGCCCGCGCGAAAACTTTCGCTGGCCGCTCCGAGGGGCGTGCGCGGACCGCCCTTCATTGCCCCCTCCCCGCTCAATTTCCCGCGCGGGTCCGAGCGGTCAGGCGTGCGGCGCGGTGTGGGGGCGGCGATTGCCGCAAGGAGCAGGTCGGAGCAGGTAGCGCAGTTGCAACGATGGTCTTGAGGCCTTGGTGGAAAACTGTTGATAATGGTGCGGTGATGACACACTAAACATGCAAATTTAATGCTCGATTTCACAAAAATCAAATGAAATTAGATGATATATGTTTCTATAAATTACAGATGTGAACTTAAATAGGTTTTTCAGGATGTAATTAGTATGTAAATAATGACATGCAGACAAATATTTCTTTGTTATCTTGAGTAAAGAAATACGATTTGTCTGTACTTGGCACTACAGCCCACGTACAGACCATGCCCTACCAGCAGCGTTGCGACCTTGGGTTGAATGGGTACGTTTTATTAGCACGAAGACATCCCCACCCGAATTCTGGTCTTCTCAACCTGAGAAGTGACTTTCTCATCGTCACACTCCAACATATACTGGGACATTGCAAGGTTACGCTATAATCTTATCCGACCAGGAATCGGATCCGCGGTCGCTTCATGGCAAGCACATTGACCGATGAGCTAGACCACGAGGGCCAAGCAGTATGATAGTAATATAAAACAGTGGGAAGATCTCTAACAAGCAGGGGTTTGTAAAACATGTTGAAGGCGAAGTGGCTGTTTCTACTGGATGAATTTCTGATTGATCCATTACATCAAATGAAATCCTGACACTGTCACTCCATCTGACATTTCAGTTTGAAAACATTGATTATAACGTGCACGGGGTGTGTCGGCGTTCTTCGCTGGAAGGCAATTGTCAGACTGCAGTAAATGATGTGCGTCGGGTGTGGGTGGGGCGGGGGGCAAGGGCCAGGGCGCCAGGCCTGCGGCCGGGGGCGGGGGCGAAGGGGGCGGGTCGTCGTCCACTGCGCCGTCCGGCCGCGCCGCCGGCGCCGAAGAGCGCCCGTCCCGTCATGTGTCCGCGCCGTATAATTACGCTCCTCGCCGGCGGCAGCCCGCGCGCCGGGAGGGGGCGTGGCCGGCGGCGGGGGCGGGGGCGGCAGCGCGGGGAGTCGCGGATTTGTTCGGGAGGCTCCAATTAAACTTAGCACTTCGACATCGCCGATGCGTGTAATGTATTGGTGCCTGCGGCGGCGCCGCCGAGGGGTGAGGGCGGTAGTCGCCCTGGTGGCGCGGCAGTGGGTGTAGCGGTAGCGGTGGAAGAGGAGACGATGGCACAGGCGCGGTGTCGAGGGAGGTGGGGTAGCGAGAGCTGTGGCAATGTGGGTGGCGAGAGTAGGTGACGAAGGGCGGTGGCGAGGGACGGTGGCGGCGGTAGTGCCGGGTGGTAGTGGCGAGGGGTGGTGGCGGTGGGCGGTGGCAAAGGGCGATGGCGAGGGGCGGTGGCCAGAAGAGGTGGTAAGGGACTGCGGCGAGGGACAGGCGAATGGCGTGGTGAGGGGCGGCGAAGGGTTGAGGCGGGGGCTGGGTCAACGGTAGGGTTATCCGCTCAGTGAGGGAAGCGACGGTGACGCGGTGGCCACCGGAAACTGCCCGGGAGCTCATTCCACGGCTCCTCGCCTCCGCCCTGACCGCACCCCCGTGGGCCCCACTCCACTCGCCGGCTCTCCCTCTAGACTCCTTTCTCGACTTGAGAAGTTGGGTCCATTTGCTGGACCGTACTCTCATCACATCTTCGTCATTATCTGCGCAATTACGTGTACAAATAAAACAGGTGATATCGATCAGGATGATTCTGGTTTACGTATTCCATTCCTTTCTGTTCCTTACTGAATCATATTAATCTCAGGTTACTCTTCCTTCTACCACAATAATTATATTTCATTAAATGTTTGAATTATTTTCTCTCCTTCCGTGCAACTTATCAATTAATCTTTCCCTGTTTATCATTTAATCATAATTTCAATCATTTCCAAATCTTTTTTTAAATTACTTTCGTAATTTTCTTCCCCGCTACAGTATCTTTTTTCTATCGTGTTTCTCGACTGTTTCTAGCAGTATCTAGTTCTAATGTCGGACTTAACGAACGTACCTTCGGAAAAAATTCTCCTTCAACGGTGCTATTTCCCTCTTTGTTCGCACCTCCCCGCCCTTCGCTGCCGCCATCCACGCGGCCGCCCCGCCCCTCGCTGCGGCAGTCGGCGCCACGCCGCCCCAGTCCATATTTCTTCGCTGGCGCAGATAAAGAGAATTAGGCGCTGCTTAAGTAGTTAATCAAAACGTCTGAGAAATTATTATTGCAAAACAGGTGTTGCAATTTGTACGAGGTTCATATTTCACAACTTCCGGGTACGTTTTAAACGCATTCTTCCCGGTGATTGGTCGTCGCGTCGGAAGCCCCGGTTCCGCGCAAGCTCCTGCGCCGGCTGCTCTCTTTCTTTTGTACTTGGCGGCGACGCCCTCGACCCTCCCCCCGCCGCACTCAACGCCCACGCCGCCCCCGCCGCCGCCCACGCCGCCGCCCACACCGTCGCCCACGCCGCCACCCACGCCAAACCCCAACTCCATTCGCCACCCCTGCCGCCCCGTTGTCCCCGCTGCCCCGCCGACCTCCGCCCACCGCCTCCACCGCGGCCCCCGCCGCTCCCGCCGCCCCCGCCATCCTCACTGCCTTCTCCCTCCACAGCTCCCAAAGCCTTCGTGGTAGTCTCCATCGCTATGAAAGTGACGATGCGCCGTCTCCGCCGCATCCTCCGTCGCCACCGCCGCCGCTGCCGCTTCGGTATCCTCCCACCCGCTTCCACTATTCTTATTCTCGCCACAATCCCCGGCCTCCCCTCTGTTCCCACCCATCTTCGTATTTCCACGTTCGTGTTTGCGCGAAGGGATATTTTAAAATTTCTACACAACTCTCAATTTTAATTTCATCGCATACAGAACACGGAACGCTCTTGCTGCTGTCGAGGGTTAGAAAAAGTAAAATAAGCATGATTTGCTTCTGATGTTTTTTAGTTAACTATAAAAGGTAATCACTAACGTTAATGATTCCACGGAAATGTAATCACGGAAAGGTAATCACTAATGGTAATGATTCCACGGAATCATCTTCATGTAGTATAATGCCTGTTCTGCGAAGCAGCAACAACGCACTCTCCATTACGTAGTACTGATTTTATATGTTGACTGTAAGAGAGAACGTCATGGTTTGCGTTGCAGACTATTTTTACGTCACGCCATATTCTCTTGACTGTCGTTCCGCCAGATATGCATATAAGCTACCTTCACCATTCAGAGAATAGCAATGTTTGCGTCTAGATAATTTTCAAAGCATGTTTTTCTACGTGTGCAAGGAACATATGTATGCTAAATGAAAGAAAAAATGAAAAATATTACACATTTTATGCAATTCCCGTCGAGGATTTTAAAGAATGTATTACTAGAACCGTAAATCAGACACAATCATAAGATAATATTTTTAAATAAAGGAATTCGATGTTAATGTGTCAATATGTTAATGTGTCAATCAATCTTTAAAAAGAAATTGACATAGAATTGTCCAAAATCACCTGTCCCATTTATGGATCATACTATAAAAATATTAATCTTCACTAATTAAAGTACTTGAAGTTATTCTTAAAAGGTACAGTTTTTGTTTATAATACCAAACGGTGGAATTTCCTAGACTTTCAAATTATTGTCATGAACTACTGAATTACAATAAAGTTTATTCTCGTTTGCGGTAGTATTTGAGAATGTGTTACACCATTGAAATGTCTGACTTTTGAAACAGTATGTAACTTGAGAAGGAACATTAGCAGTTGAATTGCTCTAATGTATCTTTTAATAAAGTACCACTTCTGGAACAAAATTTATTTTAAATTGGGGAATATTTAGACACCTTGCTTCTGAAAATTCTATTACAATAACGATTTTCAAACCGGCTGATAGTTTTGTTACGTCAATTTATCACACAAAGTGTATACACTTGGAAATGATGGCTACAATACTTCTCCTTTCTTCAATATTCACCATGTGCACACAAACATTTCTCGTACTTTCATTGAGCAAGTAATGTGTGTTGTAATGTGATACCATGTTCCTTTTTCGTATTTTCTTACTATATTAAATTACCTCCTAAGAAAAATTCCATTCTATTTTATTCATTTCATTCTATTTTAAGAAATTCGCGCTGAAAATAAATAAATTTATGGAGCAAATTATAGTAATTCACAACAAATGTCCAAAAACGATTCTAAATGTTCCCCGGCTGATTACTAACGAACACATTCATATACATATGTATATTCACATTCATACACAGTCATGGAAAAATACAAAATAAAATTCTAAAATAAATACAGACCCCTTAATCATAATTCTCCGTTCCTCAATTAATAATTTTTTTTTTAAAAAATTTAAAAATTTACAGTTGGAAACCACTCATACGTATCCCTTTGGATATGTTATCTAACAATGTTACGGTCTACTCATTACGTACTATTAACTCCCTTGCAACGCTGTTTTATCAAATAAGAAGAAATAAATAAGACATATTTACTGGTTTTATATACCGTCAAGAATCCCCAAAGAGAAGAGCAGGCCATTGTTACGCAGGGGCCGCTCGTATTCTTAGAGAGAGCTTCCCCGCCTGCGCGTGGGGCTGAGGGGGGCCGCGCGGTGGAATTTGGCAGTGGCAGGTGAAGGGCTTTATTTCTGGAGCGGTGCATTGTTATTAAAATATCGACTGGCATCGAACGCAGCGCGAGGCGAGGCGCAGCTGGCCAGGCGTCGCGCTGCCTTCGTCTCGCGGACGGCGCCGGCGCGGCGGTGGCAGGGTTTTCGGCTCAGCTAGGTCGAATTCAGACGCTGTCTGAGGGAGGATTTTAGCCACTGGTTGCTCTAGTCGGTGGTTTTCCGTGGTGTCTCCTATAAACACCAGGTGAATGCCAGAGCAGCACTCTTAACAAAAGGACAACGGGCAGCGCGCGATCATTCTTTCCTCTTCTTTCCCATATTCTCGCCTCTTACCTATACACGCGACAAATGTGTAAACACATTTAGTCGCACTATATTAGCATATATGTCAGGAGATCAGTCCAGATCTTAAAGCTCGTCCCCACTGAGACCGTGTCCCGCTGGTTGGAGGTACCAGGTTGGGAACCCCCCCCGCAAACCGATGTGTAGTTCGGTGCCTGATCTCACCATCGAGCGGGGGAGAGCACAGCAAAATCCAGTGATGACAACCTGCTCTATTTCAGCTAGGTCGAATTCAGTCGCAGTCTGGAGGAGAATTCTTGCGGCCGGCTGCTCTGATCGGTATTTTCCGTGGTTTCTCCGATCAACACTAGGTGAATGCTGGAGCAGTACCCTACCAAAGGGCCACGGACCGCGCGCGATCTGTCCTTCCCATTCCTTGTCCTATCCTCTCCTTTACACACACACACTAACACTAACATGCACTACACTACCACATTCCGGGAGACCATTCGGGAGCTTAGTGCTTGTCCTGGCTGGGGCGGTGCCCCGCTGGTGGGAGAGTCCTGGTTAGGAAACCTCACTAGCCGAGGGTAGGTCGGCCCCGGATCTCGCCGTCCAGCAGGGGAAAATAACCGCCATTTCCCGAGAAAAAACGCACTACACTAACGGGACTAATGACCAAAGCTGTTGACGCGCCCGGAAACACAAAAAATCAATCAACCTGCACTAAACATACGGGAACAATGCCTTAGAAGTTGACTCTCTGGGAAACACTAATCAAATCAAATCAAATCAATGATTCGAACATTATGAATCAACCAATATCTTTGTAATGACCATCGGAGAAATTTATTTTGAATTATTTGTAATATTTTTTTAAAATTGACTGGGGCTTTACCTCCCATATTTTACATATGTAATTGTTGGCCAAATGATGTATTTGAATATGCGCTTTTTGTTTATAGTATTCTAAATAAATGACCAGTGTTGTAAGAATCCATTGTATTGCTTCATTATTTGGAATGAAAATAATATAGTTTTTAAATCTTTTTAGTGTAAACACTTTTACCTGGCATGAGTTAGAATTAATGGTTGCGCCCTAGGAAACAGGAAATAATCAATCAATCATTCAATCATCGAGGACTGTGGTCTCTTCTGGCGCTGTCAGGGCGACTCTCCACTCATTCCACTCTCGTAGCCTCACTCCATCTTTCTTTTTATTCTTCTACTTGGAGAATAGTTATATGACATTACGTGATGAGAGATTTTATCAATATGGAAATAAATTATATTTATTAATTATACCATTAAATACTATAATTTCATGCTCATTTTACGTTTTATTTAGCTAAGAGAATGGCATACGTAAGTAAACACTATCTGTTAAGTGGGTCCTGAAATAAAATAGGCCCACTTTTATTTAGGATGGGTAGCCTTTGGCGGATGTGTAGGCAGAGAATGGCATACGTAAGTAAACACTATCTGTTAAGTGGGTCATTGTCAACAATTGTTGACATTGTTGACAATGACAACGCCTACAATCATTCCAATAATGTAATCTACATTTTTAAAACAATTTTGTGTAGTATTATTGAGTTGCATTTATGCTGTTTAAGGCTCCTAGTTTATTACAAATATTCATAATGCATAGGAAACTTTTTAACCATTATTCAAGAGGGTGTAGTTTTACATGATGCTAAAAGTAACAAACAGGATTCAAAACAATATTTTAAAATATTTGGTTACAATCTTTTAAATTTGCCAAGTTCGAACTTCATGGTTTCTTGCTGGCATGCTGTAATTTTGTTCTGCGTAGAGTGTAAAGCACAAATATTAGATACTTATCTTTCAAAGTATCACCACACATTCTAGATTTTGAAAACATATTTGTTTATCTAATGTTTTACAAGCAGACAATGATATTTTGTACTACAGAGAATCATGTATGTAGTTTTATATCTGACACTTAAATGCTAGAAACCTGTTACAAACCGAATACCTTCATAATTTTTGTGTAAGGATTTCTCTTTAATTGTAAATTGTCTATGAAAAGTACATCAATAGTATAACTTGAAAATGATTCTTCCAAAGAACACGGTGAGGTGTAATAAAAAAATCTCTTTTTATTCTATTATACTTGGATATTAATATATTTGTGATAATATTAGTATTGAAAATTACTGTTAATAAGCATGTGTAATGGACTGCTTTCCAGCGGAGTTGCAGTAACTACATTATTTATGTGCAGTTTCCTATAATTATTGCACGGTTAATATTTTTGATTGTAGTTAACAACGTAACGAGATAACGAAAGAGTCTGAACACGTGTATTTTGCACAAACGCGGCTATTGTATTATTAGTTGCCATTCGACGTATAGACGTCATGTCATATTTTTAATTAACGCATTTCCATGAGTGTATGTGTCTTGTCAGTTTCTGACATTCGTGATGTATATCGCCCTATTGCGATGCTAAGTGCTCGGGGGTGGGGGAGATATGCATCGCCTCTCTTTTGCCAGTTGACGTGGGGGGGATCAGCGTAACGCATTACTCATTTCATCGCCAGCGACGTCAAAGTGACCTTTGTGTCGGCGTTAAGCACTGTGACGAAAGCCCAATTTTCTATAACCCGGCACCTAATCTCAGGGGTGACCAGCTTTTTGAGAACACAAGCGGTAAGAGATTTTTGCAATCATAGCCTTAACGCAAATTTTTAGTCCCAAGACCATCATATTATCCACGTTTTCCGACTCTCAGAGAAAGACTAAGCAGTCTACATTAATTTCTATACATTACTCTGTTTTTAGCATTCTGTATCTGACTTCTATCTATTTTTGGTTGTTTTTACATCCTGATAGTTGTTCTTAGTATTTTTTATTTATTAAGTGAATAATTATCGAGGGAGGAGGAACGATTTAATATACAATAAAAAAACAAAAAAAATGTGAAACATAACTAAAACAATTATTAAGTAAATCTTGCAGTAATGAGTAATGACTATTTACTTATAGATTACCATTATATCATAGTAATAAATGAAGATTATCTTCATTATTAATAAAATAATTAGTTAGAATTGGCTATTTTATCATCAGTGCAGTAGGTTTAAACAATTTCAAACATTTTAAACATTGCCAAACGTTTCAAAGTGAAATACAACATAGGATATTTTTGGATAAATGTTTAGAAATACCTAAACTTATTGTTCACTTTTATTTCATGTAACAAATGGGGGTGAAGCAAATAGATGTTGCATCACGTAAACGGTCAGCATCCTATCGTTATAATGTAAGATATGGGCGCAGAAAAGGGATTCAGCGCTCTCGTTAAAGAATACGTAAGGCGATGATATCATTTCTATCAGTTAATTTGTTTGCCTCGCAGCACGCGACCAGAGAAAGGCGATCCTTGGGAAGGGCACAGAGAAAGCAGTCCTCCGTCAAATGAAAAGTAGTCCCTCTCGATGCCACCCGCCGCGCTAGTTCTCCCCCGCCCCCTCCATCCACCCCTTCCCCGCGCTCCCGACGCGAAGAGTCGCCCAAACCGGAAACGGAAAGGGCGGGGAATGAGGGAGCGGGTGGCTGCTCTTAAAGCCGCGTGCGACATGTTTACGAAACGGATTTTTTCCTCTTGCCCGCCCCGCGTCACTGCATCCGTCACTGTCCTTGTCGCCCCCATTCAAAGCGACAGACCAGCACTTGCCCGCTAGCAGAGGACTAGGGGTCCTTAATTGCCCTCAAAGTTTGGCGTGTCAATATAATTCTACATTAATGTCCTACTACTTAAGTCTTTTTGACCTACCTGAAACGGTGAGTGCACTGATAGTTGGTAATGAAGGAGTAATTTTGGACTGTCGAAGGAATAGTAATCCGCTTTGAGTCACAAATTTCTCTTAGTGTATCTGGGATTTAAATTCCGGTAGAAAATGTAGCATTCTAATTGTCACGCTACAGTCCTCCACTCGACAAAGGAAATATTGCCCCTCAGGCAACTTTAACACTGTAACATACATTATGTGATAGTAGTTGTATTTTATATTTTTTCTCTGTTTAACCTAAATGTCTTTCAAACTTTTTCCTATTTACTTCAATTGCATTAAATACTATTGTTAACATAATACATTAAATTCAATTACAATTTTAGAGGTTGTTCCAGGAAGGGCTCTCTCAGTAGATAAATGTTTTTTATTATTTCCTCTTATTATTGTGATCATACTGCCAACCAAGGAAGATGTCATAAATCTTTTAAGGACCGAGTTGGAATTCGAAATAACGTTTAGCAGATTGTCTTAATTTAAAATGTGTGCCTCAGAACAAGAGACAGAATGACAATTATCGGCTAATTTATTTCTCAATGATTTGAGAAGAATAAAGGAAAGTTTTGTTTCTGAATGTGACAATTTCTATTAATATATTGTATATTTAAAACACATAAAGAAGCTATGCTTTGTTTTGCCAATATCTCTTTAAATGTGTCCTTTGAATCGATATGAATTTTCTTATAGAGCATTTGCGAGTTTGGCATCATTTGGAGCACCCATCGACACCAATTGTTTTTTGATTTTCATACTCGAAGCAAGTCTTTCACATTTTGTCCTTTGCTTACGTCGTTCTCCGACAGAGCTAATACAAAACAGGTTCGGAATGCGACTTTTTTTCGCAGAATTTACTTGTGCTGGCCATTTAGCCAGGGTTCCTTTTACAGCCCCAGGAGGCAATAAATTAATTTTTTATGTGGAAGAAGTTAAAATAAATTCACTGTGTTTAAGGTAAGCACGAACATTCTTCAAAGAACGTTAATATAATTTTCTCGGAGAAGTAATGTCGCAATTCTTTGGTTTGTATTGGAGGGAATTGACCATTCAGTTGATCTTTTAACGGTATTGCTACTGGTGAGGGGATTTTTTCCCTTTTGGCTTCTTGGGAAACAGCAGTACAAAAATTTTGTTCACTTAATTTACCAGTGAAAACCAGAGTTCTGTAAATCATGTAGATAAAAAATTCATTAACATTAATTTAACTGGAAATATTTAATTTAAAAAATGTTTTGGGAATCCCAATTGTGTGACGGAGAAAATTACTACAACTATTCATTGTTAGTAATAGCTGAAAAGTATAATTTCAAAATAATTCCATGAAATTTTTAATTATACTTTGTAGTAAAAATTAATATAAATATAAATAGTTCGTTTCTTAGAAACTACATTTCATTTAAATTCTTTCAGTAAATTCCCCGTTTGCATGCCAAATGATTAAGTTAAGATTAATTTTTCGCATTGGAATAAAATGATGCCATTATACAGATGTATAATTTTTTGAGGGGTTAAGCTTGTTTGATTTCAAAAAACTTCTCCTCTGAAATTAATATTCAAATAGCAATAATTTCTGGCGCAACATATCATTATAGATTGTTGTCTTGAGAGAAATCAACAGTATACTTTAACAAATGAATATGAAATAAAACAAAACCCACAAAAATATATTGTTTTTAAAAATTTTTTTTTTGGATAAAATTTATTATTTTAAAGCCATATTAGTATGTTGTCGACGTAGTACATATCAAACTGGTTCATATCAGTCTTGAGCTGTTATGAAATTAAGAAAATTTATATCTATGATATATGAGAGACTTGGTGGTTAGCTTTCGCTTTTCATCCTATAATCATGATCTGATTCCATGATGAAAAAACTCAAACTGAAAACTGGAAAACCAAAACATTGCTGTTGCTACTGCAGTCATTTATGCTTTTAGATCGGCGACTGCTTGACATATTGAATCAATACTTGCATTTCCCTCGTCTTTTGTTTTTCTCTTCAGGATGAGGTGGCAAAGACTTCTGCTTTTTTTTAATCTGGTCCATGGTTTTTCTACACTTATCTCAGCACGTGTTCTTGACTAACACAATAGTCTCGACATATTTACCCGTTGCTTGCGTCATTCCCTAGCTGAGTAAAGGAATACGTTTAGGACGAGAATTGTCGTTGGATATAATTTTGTGGAACATTTGGCCAGGTTCTTTAGATGTAAGATACGGACACATTAAGTATTTTCACTGCTCGAACAGAACAAACTAATGAGTTTCAGCCTTTCAAAAATTCACTGCCCTCGGCGGAATTTTACCGGGAGCGGTAGCTCAGTTCATCAACTATGTCACTGCAGCGCCTCTGACTGGGAGGTCCTAGGTTCGAGTCCTGACGGCGGCAGAATTTTCGACGCTAGCTTTTCAGCTAGGTCGGTTAGGGGGAAACCCCACTAGCCGACGGTAGGTCGGCGCCGGATCTCGCCATCCAGCGGGGGAAGATCAACGCCATCTCCCGAGAAACAATATGCACTGCACTTACGGGACCAATTGACCAAAGCAGTTGACGCGCCCGGAAACACGAAAAAATCAATCAATCGGCGGAGTTTTAAAGTGGCGAACTCGCGTTTTCAAAGTCAATGTATTGGTGCCAATTTCTGAAGCACTAGGGCCGTCTCTTCCCCTCTGTCGTGCTTAGCAACGTTTCTTTCTGACGTCAGTCGTTGTTTGAAGGAGAATTCTAGCACTGGCTGCTCTGATCGTAATTTCCGTGGTTTCTCCGACCAATACCAGGCGAATACCGGAGCAGTACCTTACCAAGTGGGCCAGGGACCGAGCGCGATCTTTCTCTCCCATTCCTTGTCGTTTCCTACCCCTTACACACACCTACTTGCACTATATACTACCAAACATGCTGAGAGACCGGTGAAGAGCTTGGAACTTGTCTCGCTGGGGTGGTGTCCCGCCGGTGGGAGATACCTGGTTGGGGAAAACCCCTCTAACCGACGGTAGGTCGGCGCCGGATCCCGCAAAGGTCACCGCCACCTCCCAATCTCAAAATATGCACAACACGTACTGGACCTCATGATCTTAGCTGTTGACAAACCCGAAGTCACTACAAATCAATCCCAGTTTCTGACGTAATTCGTGAGACTCCTTCGCGCACTCGATCGCCTCGCCAGCCCGCTACCCACCCCTGAGCCCGGCCGTCGCGCCGCATCGCCGGGGTCAATATGGTTGACAGTCGGCGGGGAAGACGCGAGCGGGCCCCGTGACACAGCTCTTCTGTAATGGGTTTAGCGTCGGGTTTCGGCCCGCGGCCTCGTCAGCCGGCTTGTTTGCTTTTTACGCGGCCCGTGACGTCACCGCCCCCCCTCTCCCCGCGGGGCAGAGGAGGGTGGCGGGGGGGGGGGTAAATTGTCCAAACAGAGGGCGCGCGCCCCCCGCGCTCGCGGGTCCCGCCGCGTCGCGCGTCGCCGCCCGAGGGGGCCCCCCCCCCCGGGCCCCGCCCCCCGCGTGCGGTGAGGTGAGATGGGGTGACGCACCGCGCGGCGGGGCGCGGATAATCCTGCGGTGAGCAGGTGGGCGCGCGTGGGAGGTGAGAGATTCGGCGGTCGGCTGCCAGGTGAGAGGGCGGGAGGTGATTCATGCGAGGAGATGCGGCTTCGGATTTTCGTTCGTTGTCGAATTACGAAGCGTTATTAAAATGCGTGGGGCGACCTGTGGGGTAGTGGTCGGACCGCAGGCCTTCCGCCTGTGGATTCCGGGGCTCAAATCCCGTTCGATGCGTGTGGTTTTTGTGGGTTCGCGGCATGTTTTTTGCGGGTTCTCCGTTTTCCTGTCGTTTCACCATTTTTCTGTCATTGAAATCATGTCAACAGAATCAATACTCATCTCTCTTCCCAAAAACTTTGATAGAAGATAAAGCAGAAAATGCTTCGTAAAGAGAATCATTTTGCAATTAAGGGCTATGATGTTCACATTCCATTCATGTACATGAGAATTATTCGCAACACTAAACAAAAAATCATTTTTATACATTTTAGATTTTGATATTGCTATTCATTTTGTATATTGGTAGAGAGATAATATACCACCTTTTCCTATTATCATTGTTGCCTCAAAACTCTTTTAACAATATGTAAAAATATAATTAAAATTTGTATTTTTCTTAATTCTTTACTTCTTCAGTAATTGTAATTGTCTCACAATTTGTACTAGCTGAACAAAGATCTCTTTGGTTGTATTGAACATCATATTGATGTGGTGGATTCAAAGTTAATTTCTCTTTCAAACTTCAAATTTGGCAGAGATGAAGGGACGACGCTGATTAGTGGTGATTGAGTGAACTTAAATGCTCTCAAGTTACTCGGCTTTCTGACAGTAAGCTCTGTGGCTTGGCACCATATGGGGCACTTTGGTAGTGTATTCCATCCATGCAATCAAATAAATGTCAGTATGAGTGAATGTCAAATGAAAAGCAAGAAATTGTCAGATGAAAGGAAGTTGCTTTGTTTGCGCTTGGTTGCATTTACTAAAAATAATAGTTATTCTGTTTTACTTTTAAGTGATAGAAATGATGTGATACACTGAGCTGCCAAGGTTTTAGGTTACTTTCCACTCCAGACATACTGCACGATACAAAACAGTATGTGCGCCAACAACTCTAAATATTAACCCCTCGACTTCAAGCTCTGCTGCTGGTCTCCAAGCCGCCTGTATTTCTTAAGGGATATATTATTAAATATAATAATATATGTGAAGAAATTGCATTTAATGTAAATATTACCGACGTAAGAGACAAGTAAAAAAATCATTTTTGAAATTTTCGAAAAAGAAAGAATGCAGAAAAATGACTTGTATGTCACAACATAGGGTTAGTTTGGCACTAACCTAACCAAAATTGTAAAGAAAAAATTTGGAGCTGTTTTTTAGAAAATCTTGTTTTTGTTATTTTTTAAAATTGCAAATATTGCACGCACTATTGCATGAAAAGTACTAAAATTTAAAAAACCTATACATGACCTAATTGAAAGAACTATTTATGCACAACAAATTTTATTTAGAGGAAAACTCCCTGTCTTCAATTTTGTAGTTGTAGGAAGACGCCGAAAAGAAATCAAACTTTTGATATAGGTGCAATAGGTGCTAGCAGTGTTCACAGACGGACGGACACACAGACGGACAGACAAACAGACGGTGGCTTTCAATTGGTTTTTCGGCCTCAAGGACCCACAAAACAGGGATTCTGACTACACCATGTGTTAGATGATTTTTTAAAAATTTAGCTACTGGATTTATGCAATTTTTCGTTACCAGAACTCGGCATTAAATTTATTCTGCCAAAAATCGACCGTTTTTAGGGTAGCATTACATAACTTTCTCTATACTACGTATAATACTCCGTATATACGTACGTATACGACGAAAGTAAAATCTTTACGTACCTATTTTATCATTACATCCGCAATGAGTCAGTTTGATAATGCGTGATTATGAAAGTTACGGGAAAATAGATGATTATTTGCGAACACATATCGAGAGATATTTGCACTTTTGTTTTATTATATGATTGTATAAGGATTGAAAACTTCTCCATAACAACTCCGGATCGAGGCAAATGTAACATGTGTAATTTGATTTCAGAAGATCTTTACATTTTTATCCAATATGCGTTGGATATTAATACATTTTTATTTTTCAAGCGGGTTATGCGCAGGACTTCATTTATTTGTGATATAAGAATTTTTTTATCTCATAAACTGATATCAAGCTTTTGATGAAATGTTTTTGAAGTATGGATTCATGATTCGTTAAATATTAAATTTCATTTTTCGAATATTATTTTTATTATCAATGAAAAAATTGCGAGCGAGCCTGTACTGTTTTCTCATCTGAGTGTTTAGAAACGCTCACGTAAATTCGCTGCTGCCTTACCCAGAACCCTAAAGCGACGCATTTGTGGGGTCACGGATCATTATGTAAATCTGCATGTAAATCTTCGGGAAGACCTTTTGTTATTTATGCTCATTGCCTCTATATTTTGTTTGTAACCTTCGACCATTCTGATACAGCGTATTTTTGTTGTCAAAGGTCGAAGATATAAAATTGTAGGGAATTGCCTGTCTTTTCAGTTTCATAAGTGATGACAATTTGTGAGATGTTACTAACCACGGAGTAAACGAATTCGAGAGGCAAGGGAAATCATTATGTATCAATATCGAGAGTTGTGGAAAAAACGTTTTTATTAATTTAGTATTTAAAAAGTAAAAATGTAAATTTTGAAACATTTCAAACCTTTATCCTTAATCGTTTAAAAGAGAATTTTGAAATTATTTTCAGATCTTTCGGTTATGTTGAATAAATAATTCACCGAACTGAATTTCTATCTCTGCAATTCACATAGCGATTATGTGATCTTGAACCTTATCACCCGCTTCTTTGAACCTCTTTGTGTTCATTTGACTAATATATTGCGAGGGTGTTGATGCAACTGGGGACAGTTTACATCCAAAGCGAAGTGGTTAAAAGGGAGATGAGTTGCCTCCTTCAGTTGCTCCCGTTTCCACGACATTTACTGCATCGTAAAGAATTCTTTACGCCGGGAAGCCCAACGCAGTAGCCTTTCGTCGAAATTATTAAGAGTCACGCTCTCTCGCCCCCCCCCCACCCTGCGACCACGGGGCGCAGCTGAGCATCCGCTGCAACGTCCGGCCAAGAGGGGGTGGCTTCGTGAAAAACAGCAGAACATTGCTACACCACGTGTTAGAGGATTTTTTCTAAATTTAGCAACTGGATTTATCCTCTATTCCATTACCATGGTCTTATAATAAGAGTTTTCTGTCAAAACTCTTACTACAGGGCGTTTAGGGTTATTTACTGTCTCTTTGCTAGAGTTAATATTTTCATTTTGAGTGGAGTTCAGTGCTGGGAAATTGTCTGTCGACAGAGACAAATTTTCATGAGGGACATCTGATGAATCTATTTTTTTTCAGGACAGTATTTTACTACACTTTTTTGCATATGAAGAAAGTAATAGTTTTAATTGACGGGTATACCCAAATAAACGTGTTTTCTTATTCGATTTCCAGTATCTCTGGTATCAGATTTACATCATCAAGACGCACGTAAACTTGTCTCCTGAAACTGAGTATGTGAGCGAACTGGTTCTGACAACCAGTTCTTAAGAGGTCACTGTAGATCCTATTCGAACATTTAGTTTCTGAGTTCATTGTCAAAAACAATGTGAGGATATTACACAATATTCGGGATTATTAGTCCCTGAATCGAGATATAACATCGGATAGTAATATATTGTTAATGTTTAAAGAACATTTGTTGTCTGTAAGTTGTTTAACAATTTCCTTAGTTACCAGGAAAAAAGAAAATACAGATTTTGGATGCTCTTGAGGCAAATTGAATGTTCCTTAGATCTGAAATTTTAGCAATTTCTTGGGTATATTCTTTAATGTTATTCGGCTGTCAACCAATCACATTCGTCTTAGTTTATTATACATGAACTGCCGCAAGACAGCAAGCCACGAAACAGGATGAAAGTTGGTTATTGTCATAGAAAATTTGAGTGTTCTTTGTCCGTAAGGAGCTGCCCAGTTTGCTTTACAAATATGGATTCTAGTGGAAATAATAGTGATGACGGTAATGTACACTGCCCAGAGATTCTTGAAGATGCCCAAGCTTCAACAAATAAATTGTTCTCGGAGAAATCAAGAAAAACGTATGATAAGACCGCACAAGTCGGCGGACCAGTCGGGTGCTTAGAGCGTGTCGTGAGTGGGGCGGTGCCCCGCTGGTGGGAGATACCTGGTTGGCACAAAACCCCGCGAGCCGTCGTGCACGTCAGAGTCGGATCTCGTCATTCAACGGGGCAAGATGACCGCCACCTCCCGCGATACAAAAACAAGCACAACACGTACGGAACTAATAACTTTAGCAGTTGACGCTCCTGAACTCACTAATCAATCAACTTGGTTTAAAATGTTGGCGTTTGTCTGTATTTCTAAATTTGTTTAGAACCACATTCGCTTTTCGCGGAATTTTTTAATTTTAAAAAAAAAAAAAATTCGAAAATTAAATAAAAAATTATGTATATATATATATAATTTAATTTTCGAATTTTCCGAAACAAGAAAAATAACACTTTTATTTTATATTAAAATATTTACACATTTTAGTTTTACCATTCACAATTATTTACGAGTACCAATAATAAATTAAAAATGTTGATCACAAGAACTATCGATCATCGCAGTAGGTTTTGAAAACCATTACCACTTTCACATCGATCTCCGTACATGCTTACCAATAGTCAATGCAATTTCTTCAGCAAGCAATTATTTAAAAGAAGCCTTTGTGGGCTTGCAATAGCCTTATGACATTGTGGGTGAGCGCGTCGCAACGCTTCTCTTCGCATCCCTCCCAAGGAAAAGAGGTTCCCAGAGTTACGTCGAGAGCAAACAAAACGAAAATGTAAACAAGAAATGTAAACTGGTGCCCTCCTTTCATGCAGTGGTTCGATACGTGAATTCGGGGTCGGGCGTTCCAGTCAACGAATTGCACACAGACATCGGCGACCCGTGCGAGCCAGCCGTATTGGTTTTGTTTTATGGTGGAAAGTGCTTACAAACACAATATCTGAAGCAGTTCTTTCTCTTCGCTTTCCTTGCAGTACAATGCTTGAATTCGAGTTCTTGGCGTGCTCGAGATGTCATTGGGAACGAAAGTATGTTATGAAGAAGAAGAAGCAATATATTAAACAACTACATGGAGCACTGAAAAATGTATTGCTGCTTGAAAATAACTCATTATTAGTATTCTTTGTACCTCGGACTTCAAAAAACATAAATAGATCATTTTTATGAAAATAGTCTCATATCTTTTATGTTTATTCGAAAATGAAAAATATGAGTACAAATATTGTTTTGAGAGATAGTATTATTTTTCAGAGAAACAACATTGTTCTTTAATCTCTTCAGGTTTTTGGAAACGTTTAGTATGTAAACACGTGGAAACATTCAATGGCTCTTAAGAGTAATGTTGTACTATATTGATTGTACCTACATATGTTAATTTTTTAATTAAGTGTTAATTAGCGAGTATTATTTTTAAATTAGAGAATCCATAGGGAGAAATTATTGAATGCATTATTTTCGTTTTCTGGTCTAAATATAGGAAAGTGATATGAGATAACTGAAGGTGATACAGAATGGCACAGTTTTATCGTAGAAAGTTTCCTAATTTCCTTGCAGTGAATTGGCTTTACGGACTCACCCCATTCTCAATCCAGGTGCCGTCACCCAAAGAACATTATTTTGACATTTTTTCAACTTTTCGCTTTCTTAATAGTAGAACCGCAACATAACTTCAAGAATATTAAAGAAGACTAAAACCTCGTCAATACACCCGGAATCCTAGGCTCCGTTCCCCTCCTCCTTTCCCACTCCCATTACACCACTGCCCTATGCATAAAATCCTTATAAATGAGGTTCCCAGAGGGGATTCCTTCTCACAGATAAAATTGGGTTGAGTTAGTTTAACTTGCAAGTACCTCGGTGGTTTTCTCAGTTAATATTGTATTATTTGTTTAGTGTTCGTATCCAATTACAGAACTATAAAGTAGTTTACCCACTGCTCGGGTGCAATAAATTAAAAAAAAAAGAAGTGAGCTTACTCATCGTCACACACTAATAGATGATGGAAGATTGCAAGGAAAGCGCACACTATAATCTGCTCCAACCGAAAATCGATCCCGGGATTGCCTCATGGAAAGCGAGCACGCCGACCAGAAAGCTCCCGTGGGGCTCTTTGCTTCTTCATTGTTGCACTATATCTCCCATTTTTCTTTTCAGTTGTAAAATAAACATTACGAAGGTACCTATAGTTGCAGAGCTGTGATATCTTTTTTCGACTATAATCCAATATTTTGTTTGTTAATTCTCCAGATTTTTATAATTTTGAAGTTAAAATTAGTGTTTATTTGTTATTAAAACAGTTAGTATTTATTAAGATTCGAAATATTTATTAGGGTTTTAAGAAATAAAACCAAAGAGACTATTAATAACTTCTATTTACTTCTCCTCTTGGTGAAGTGCCTGTAATTGTATTAAAGGTACAACTAGAATGAAATGATAAAATAAAAAAATTAAAATGTAAGGATAACATAACACAAAACACAACTATCATCGAGTTCTTCATAAATTTTCCGATTTCTAGAGTATCTTTTTCATGACACATACTACAAACATTTTTTAAAAGATTTAAAAACATTACAAGCTATATTTTTATTCACACATACCTTTACAGAATTTTTGGTGTTAATAATGTACATGCTTTAATTTTTGTCTTGAAAACTATTCATCGATGATTTCTGAATTCCAGAAATAGGGAATGTAATAATAAGGGATTATAAGAAATCTTGAAATATCATTTTAGATGATATGTAAGTTACGTGCATTCATAGCCCCATTATTATCTGCATTTGATTGAAAAATTACCATCAATCATTTAACTACGAGTGTTAGGGCATTAGTCATCATATTATTTTTTGTTGTGAAAATACGAGCATGTGGAAAATGCGAAAAAAACACGTGGAAGGTCAGGGCATGATCTACGTTCTTGGAATATAACGACACACCAAAATAGCGTTTCTCATATTTATTAAGATATTTGTTTCATGTTCCAAAGCATTTTCGCGTTCACGAGTTCACAACATTCTAGAAGTATTACATACCAGTTCTGAAGCCTCGATTTGGCAGATGCTAGATTAAAGCACGAGCCGCATCGGTCTACACTCAGGGGGCGTCACGCTCATCGCTGATCACTTGTTGCTACGCTCTTCCCGGACACTATCCTGTTCATTTCGTGACTGTCCTTTGTGAAAGGACAGTATTCTCAAGAGTTTCCACCAATTCTCTGCGACATTGTCGAGCATTTCCTCCGTGAAGAACGGTTACCTTTGTGAATGAGCTCTGTTCGAAACGGTTTACATTCATCTCGCTCGGCGGCACTCACATTGCTTCTCTGCTCTCTTGCTTCTCTGCAATTTTCACATTGCTCTCTGTAGGCAAAGATACATTCACAAAGCCATCTGTTGTTGTGAACATATATTTGTACACCAATTCTTTTACGCGACAAATAAAATTGTCTGATTCGATATTTTTTGTTTTAGAAAAAAATAGTTGCCATGACTTCTGCCCCAAACTCGTATCTTTTTAATAATACAGAATTCTTGTAATTAGGGTTTAGAGAATTTCAATTGTTGGCTATAAGTAAGTTACGCACATGATGATTGACTGTTGCTAATATGCCTGTTTTACAGACTTTTAATGAAACATTTCTAGCTCTCCGTCATTTGTAATGTCCGACAAGGACAATATGTGCAACTACCATGGAAGAAACGACAAAAAAGCCCAAGTGTCTTCTTTTGCCTCAGAAAATTGTGGACGCAACGGCAGACCGAAAGGAGCTTCCAGAGACGTACACTCTTTCGTGCAGACAGGACATCAATGGGCACTCCGGAGACTGGGACCTTCAGATGTCTCGGTGTGGGCGCGAGCGGTCGGCGGCAGACCGGAAACGGACGCTCGGCCGGTCGCGCGTTAATAACGTGTGCAACATGTCTGCATCCAGAGCCTTCCTGCACCGCCCCCGTTCTCTTCGCTCCACCCCACTCCACACCATCCCGCTTTGCCTCTCACCGGCTCCCTCCTTCCCGCCCCGCCTCGCCCCAGCTGGCCTCACTTCACCCCGCCTCTCCCCGACCCTCCCCGCCTCACTAATCCTCGTTCCGTCTCTCCCCCTCTCCCCCCATCCTCTCCTTCCCGCTCTCCCGCCTCTCACCCAGCCTCCCCCAATTCTGTCCCACCTCTCCTGCTCTGCCTCACTCCGAATTACGCCATTTCGCTCGGTGCCCGCTAGTCTCGCCCCGCAAATCCGCGTCTCGCTCCTCTGTAACTGCTCTGATTCTGCTGGACCCGTTCCGCTCCTCCGTGTCTTAATCTTCTCGAGTGCATTCCACGGCCGGCCGGGGCGCCGGCCCACCGCGGTAGGTCGCCACAACCCTCTTTCCCACCTCCCCGTCCGCCTCGTGGCGTTGCACCCCCGGGTCGCTTCCCGCGCCCCCCCCCGCCCCCCCCCGCCCCACCCGCGCATGCATCATGTCCGTCGCCGCGCGCGGCCTCATTTCTCTGCCAGAGACAGAGTATTAGTTTGTGCTTTCCCTTCGTGACAGCTAATTCTGAAAACCAAAACCAGGTCCATGTTAATAATTCAAATCGGATTTTTTCTGGTCGCCGTCGTGATTAATATTTGGGGAGCTCTCGCACTTTGTTACACGGATCCCGCGTATTCACGTCACCGCCACGTCACACAAGCGGCGGCGGCGGCGGCGGCCGTGGGTCCCCTTGCGTCCGCGGCCGCCGCGCCCCTCGACGTGGGGGCGTCGTCGTCGCCGCCGCCTCCGGCAATTCACAGTGGCCATGAACGAAGGCACTGCAGTAGCAGTGCTCTTATTTCCTGCTCCGAATTACGTACGAGCCTCTGTCACTGGCTCCATGAATGTGCGAGTGTTTCAAGGGACTCCATGGGTGCTTGCAGATGTATGAATTCCTATGTTCGCATAAGAGAAGGTTTCAAATCAAGTCTGGATAAGAATGCGCTTATGGAACTCTTGTCAGATGGAATTGCTTCTTCAATTGTATTTCGAACGCATGTTTTTTATTTTTTTATTTATTTATTTTATTTTATTTATTTTATTTATTTTATTTATTTTATTTATTTTATTTATTTTATTTATTTTATTTATTTTATTTATTTTATTTATTTTATTTATTTTATTTATTTTATTTATTTTATTTATTTTATTTATTTTATTTATTTTATTTATTTTATTTATTTTATTTATTTTATTTATTTTATTTATTTTATTTATTTTATTTATTTTATTTATTTACATATGTTATTGATACATGTTTGGCACCATGTCATTTTAATCGTATGGCATGAGATATAGTTCCTAACTAAAAATTGCTATGCATTTTTCCATTGTGAAGAAATAGAACAAGGGGTGTTATTGGCAGATTTTGCTCGAACCACTGATGATCTTCAGGAAACAAACGTGCACGTCCTTGATACTTTTATGTACGATGAACGCTTCCCGTGTTGGAAGTTCAGCAGTGACGTAAGGCATTTTTTAACGTTCAAATTTAGAATTTTTATAGGTCAGATGAAGATAAAGATTTTGAAACATCTGGTTGTCTAGCTATAATAAAAATTAATTTTTAAGTTAAGAATAGTAAATTTTAATTATTTTTCAACCTCACAATTATTCACAAATTCAGTAACTAAAATTCAATTAGAAGTCTTTCGCGACTATTTTTTTATGAAGCTGTATTTATTTATTAAATTTATTTGAGAATGGATTTAAATTTCGAAATAGTTATTTTTAATTTAAAAAAAATGCAAATTTCTGCAGTGCATGTTTGCGTTCACTAAAGATTTCACTTTTCGAACACACGACTACTGTTGATTTGTGAAAACAGATATGAAGCAATCATGGATTCAACGTCAATATATTTAGTTTTATATAAAAAAATAATTCGTTTTATTATTTACAAGTATTGTGAGTACTAGTAGGGAGAACTATGAAAATTCCGAACATTTTAGAACAGACATCGGATGCCTTGCCGTACGTAAAAAGAAACAGAGATTGAAAAACAACACGTGTGTAATGAAAGCAGCTTCGCCTTGCCTGCGGGTTGTGCCCATTGAGACGCGTGGTTGGGCCCAGTGGGCGCGCGCGCATCGGCACCTCGCCCGCCCGAGGCAGCTGGGCCGCGAGGGCGCGGCGTCGCGGCGCGGGCGGTGCGCGGGGCGCGCCCCCTCCCCGCCCACCGCCCGCAGCTGGGGCGACGCCGCCCCGCGACGCCGCGTGATTGTTTCTAATTGTGACCATTACGCCACCCGCGACAGGCAAATTGGAGGCGGCCGCGCGCCGTATTTGTTTTACTCGGTTGCGGCGCGACGGCCGGATTTGAATCGGTTCTTTTGAAAAGGCCACAACTCCTCCAGCTGCTCGCCAACTTAATTGGCTCAAGGCATCGATTGATGTGACGCTGGGAAGTCCTACAGTTCGAGTCCAGACGACGCGACAGGATTTTTAAAATAATTACACAGCTAGGTCGAATTCAGCAGCTGAAGGAGAATTCTGGCTGCCGGCTGCCTGATCGGTGGTTTTCGTGGTTTCTCGTTTCAACACAAGCAAAAGTCGGAGAAGTATACTAATAATCGGGCCACGGATTGTGCGTGATAATTCCTTCGTCTTTTTTGCCCAATCCTCGCCCCTTACACACACACTTACACTTACATGTATCACACGACCTCACATGTGAAAGACCAGTCGGCGCTTTAGAGCGGTCTTGTCTCGGCTGGAGCGGTGCACTGCTGCTGGGAAGTACTTGGTGAGGAAAAGACTCCACAAGCCAACAGACAGGACGGCGCCGGGTCTCGCCATCTAGCGGGGAGATCAATGTAATTCATTTGTAAATAATTTATAAAGTTAAGCACATAAGTTTATAAAGTTGTTCACATAGGAGGTAACGTGAGCAGAAAAGAGAGCTCCTAAAACAATGTCAAGAATGCTTAAGTAGTTACAGGCTGTAATCGTGTGTGAGAACTTTTACTTATATTAACTCTTATTTTAATATTTTAATTTGCGTTAATGACTAATGATATGGATGTTCATTTCCTTCGTTTGGATTTTGCTTCGTTGATATAAATTGTAATAAAGTGTTACTGTTATATAATGTGTTTTTTTCACGTTTGTGCAATCCCGTATGAGCCCATTCACGAGAAAGAACACCTGTCCTCCTTGTAGTCAAATAGTCGTGATAGTGAACCAAAATATTGTCTATCACAATATAAAAGTTCGTTCTTTTGTTCATTATAATGAATTACACAAGCACACAAAAACATTGACTTGGCACAGACTTGAACATGATTCTCTATGTATGTTTACGCTCTGAATCGGAATCTGAAGCCAGTGTCTCCCCACCACTGTCCATACTTGAATCGCGGAAAACACCGTGAAATTATAGATTGTAAATTTCACAGTGGGTTTTTGCGATTCAAAAAGGTGGAGGGTGATGGCGCAATTCTGTGTTCAGATTTCGGATTCAACGCGTCATAATACATAGAGGAACCTTTTCAAGTCTTTGGGTCTGACCAATATTTTTGTGTTTCTGTTATTTAACAAGGTAGTTATATCGTCTCGTCATTTTTGACGTGTTTCCTAGTTATTAAAATTACTTTCAATTTACTGAGGTTCCACAGGGTTAGACTTCATAAGCAGTTTCTTAAGAACGTGGAGTTTGTATCGCAAACCCTCCCCGTGGATATTACGTGCGGAGTGGCTGCTTCCCATTCGCTCGAGGGAGGGGGAAATGGGTCAGCGGAGGCGGCGTCCGCCCGCGCGCGCTCGCGTCTCCGCTGCCCGACTCGCGCCTTTGAGGCGGCGCCCTCAGCACACACATTGGCGTTTGATATGCGGCGGCGCGCCCCGGACCCCGAGACGACCTCCGTCATGCGCTCGCAAGGCGCACACACCTCCGGGCGCCGCGCCACGCCACGCCACCCCCTGCCACGCTAAGCCACGCCCTGCCACGCCCTGCCACGCCCTGCCACGCCACGCCAGCACCGCCACGCCACGTCCCGCACGCCCCGCCCCGTCCGCCCCGCCACGCCATGCCCCGCCCGCCACGCCACGCCCTGCCACGCCCTGCCACGCCACCCAGCACCGCCACGCCACGCCACGCCGCGCCATGCCCCGCCACGCCCCGCCCGCCATGCCCCGCCCCGTTCCGTTCCGCCCGCCACGCCGCCACGCACCGCCACGCCCGCCGCCACGCCAGCACCGCCCGCCAGCCACGTCCCGTCCGTCCGCCCCGCCCGCCCTGCCACGTCACGCGCCCGCCCCGCACCGCCACGCCGACGCCTGCCACGCCCCCCCGCACCGCCACCCCGCCCCGCCACGCCCGCCACCCCCCGCCACGCCCCGCCCGCCCCGCCACGCCACGCCACGCCACGGCCGCACCCCGCCACGCCCGCCTCGCCACGCCCGCCCGCCACGCCCGCCGCCACGCCCCCACGCCCCGCCCGTCCCGTTCCGCCACGCCACGCCACGCCCTGCCACGCTAAGCCACGCCCTGCCACGCCCTGCCACGCCCTGCCACGCCACGCCAGCACCGCCACGCCACGTCCCGTCACGCCCCGCCCGCCCCGCCCGCCCGCCCGCCCGCCACGCCATGCCGCCGCCCGCCCCGCCACGCCCTGCCACGCCCTGCCACGCCACACCAGCACCGCCACGCCACGCCACGCCGCGCCATGCCCCCGCCACGCCCCGCCCGCCATGCCCCGCCCGTCCCGTTCCGCCACGCCACGCCACGCCCTGCCACGCTAAGCCACGCCCTGCCACGCCACGCCAGCACCGCCACGCCACGCCACGTCCCGTCACGCCCGCCCCGCCACGTCATGCCCCGCCCGCCCGCCACGCCACGCCACGCCACGCCCTGCCACGCCACACCAGCACCGCCACGCCACGCCCCGCCACGCCCCGCCACACCCCGCCACGCCCCGCCTCGCCCTGCCACGCCACGCCACGCCACGCCACACCCCGCCACGCCCCGCCCCGCCACGCCACGCCCCGCCACGCCCCGCCACGCCACGCCACGCCACGCCACGCCACGCCACGCCACGCCACGCCACGCCACGCCACGCCACACCTAGCGATGCTACGCCACGCCGCAACGCGCCGCTTCATAAACGCGCACCCTGGCAAACGCCGTGCTCGGCGGTCGAGAGCAGTAGAGATGTTCTGGGTCGACGAAATCCGATCTTCCCTGGAAGGGTTGCTTTGAAACACTTATTGCATTTAGATGAATTTCACTTCCATTTGCGGTTGTGCTGGAAAAAACGATACTCCGTACGAAAACTCAAGTTGAATATGAAGCGTAGGGTTTAAAAAAACAGACAAATGACACTGATGGGGAAAACTTCAAATCTTATGCACTTCGCGACCGAGAATTGTGGTCCTTTATTTTATTGAATTGCACGACTAGAAGTGGCGAGGAGTCTCTGATTAAGTTTTCGTTTTCTGGAACGAAAATAATTAATCTTTCTTACAGTGTATACTTTGAAACACAAGTACATTTATGAAAACCTCACAACACTTACTAAAAGTCAGAGAAAGCACAACAGGTATATTAGATTTTTTTGGTTTTTTTTCCTCACTCATCACTATCTCTTCTTTGAATAAATGAATGTTTTTCATGAGTATGTGATTGTGAAGGAATGATGTGAAGGATACTGGAGCTACGTGAAATGAGAGGCACGGAAAACAGGAGAAACTGGAGACAATCTGCTGTGCATTCACTTTCTCCACTGCGCATAGCTCATGGATAACCGGGATTTGTACCGCTACAGTACAGATTATTTTGATTTAGGATTTCGCTATTCGCAAGATAACACATCTCTAAAGCATTTACATCCGTTTCTTTAAAGCACCCTACGCCAATCTAACAAGCGCACGGCTGCTATAGGAACTGCACACTCAAAGATTACAACATTCAACTCCACATTAAATCACGCGGATATTTTTACTTAGTTTTTGCTATCGTGGGTGGCAATGGGAACGATACCTCACATCGTATATAATCATGCATCATATAAACGCACAGGAAACTCAAGTTTCAATTCACAGTGCGTGGTTGTCCCCATCCCTTTATTGATATGAACAAGAGCGTAGCTTGCAGAAACCCGCAGCTCTAGTGCAAGAGCAGCACGTTGCTCAAAGTGAAAATGGGTCAGTGGAGGTGCGAGATGACCCACTTCCGGCCGCACCAAGCGCTCGGGCGACGCAGGCAACAGACCCCACCCACCCGCGCGCGCGCTCGCTGGGAGCCGTTTGATATGTCGCGCGGCGGAGATAAGCCCCAACCCCCCCCCGGGCCTCCGCTTGCCCACCGCCACCCCGCCACCCCCTCCTCTACAAACGTCCACTCTGTCCCCACCCCCCCCCGGCCGGTTCCCTGGCCCCCTCCCCCCGCCCCGTACACCCACGTTCTCAACTAGCCACCGCGAGATCTATCTAATATCTCCCCTATCACGCAATAATATCTCTACTTCCCATCCCTTTCGTGCTGGCCCTTCCACTGCCATTGTAACCTGTTCATTTTCCATTCTACCCTCTCCGCATTACTCCATCATCTCACTTCACCCCTTGTCTTTCACCAGAACCCTCCAGTTTCTTCCTCGTTTACCTGTCATCCTCTATTCCCTTGCTATCTCTCTTTCCCTCACATCTTCCGTTCTTCTCGGCCCATTCTCATACCTCATCACATTCCCATGTACTATGTCTCTTTCCATCCGCTCACCACTTATACACACAACTCTCTGCTCTCCGATCACTTCCATTCTCTCCCGATCCTCTTGACCTGATCTCTCCCATTCCAACCCCCCCCCCCCCTCCCTCCCCCCTCCGCCCCGCCACGCCCCCACCTGCGGATATCGGCGAGCTAATCCGTCGCTGTGCGCGGCCCATTAATACCACGATAAAGTCATACATTATACACACAATATTTCATTCCTCCTCAGACTTATAACTCATCTCCATTTTTTATTCCTCTTTGCTATTCAGTTTCACTGTCAGGCGGTGGAAAATTTATCTATATTATAACGTACACCCTCGATACCCCCCATTCCTTCTCTTCGCGCTTAAAACTCGCCAGAACTACGGGTAACAAACGTTTTTGCAGGATATTACTGCAGTTGTAGAATGTACCCCTTAATTAAAATATGTTTTCTGTTTTGTGAATGCGAGTTTATTTAAAGTATTGCCGTTATTACGTTGGATGATTGTTTCACGGTCAGGAGCTGGGTATTTTAAACGTTACATATTCATTATAAGAGGCAAGCAGAGGCGCTGCATTTCTCCTTTTTTATTTTATTGTGTCTCAGGAGGTCTTCATTTCTGTACGTTTAATGAGATTTTTCCGCATTGAAATGTATGTGGGGGTTGGCAAGGCGGAAAAATTGAATTGTGAGCTTTTTGCTCGTCGTTCCGGAGCGCTGGGAGGAAGAGGAGAAAGGCAGCAGGAAACGAGATGAATGCGAAAGATTCTTCGAACATAAAATGTGAGGGGTGAATTCACCGAGCGAGCAGCATTCCACCTGAGATTGTTTTCCGCCCATGCAGGTGTTTACTCACCTGTTCCTCGCGTTCCCTTTGCTTCGAGGCTCCGGTGCGGTGGATATCCCGCAGCGAACTCTGCCCCTTGATTAAGCCGCAGCTACCGGATTAACCAAAAACCACTTGCTACTCCACGTAAAATGTAGTCTCTCACCTCTCGCAAGCCACTCATACAGTAAGATCCAGAGAGGAGTTAGTTTACCTAGGTAGTGTTCTGGGTTTCATGAGAATCCGACATGAATTCCTGGAAGATTGGCAACCTTTCGGTGAATTTCTTTGTTCTAATTAACAATTTCTTCAAAGAAGAGAGAGGATTTTAGTAAAACATTTTATCACATTTGGGAAGGTGTACCACTTTTATTTCATTAAAGGTGTTTTTGTCCTATTCGTGCATTTAATCTATTCTGTTGTGCGTTGTTATATTCCACGTTTGTAATTTACTTATACTTGCTGTTGGTTAAACTATCTTGCAAAATACTATTTTGGTTCAAAGATGTCTACATATTTTAAAGTGTAGTTCTTTTATAATATAATTTTTATATTTATATTAAATTATTTTTACAATCTTAAGGAAGGTAAATATTTATCCTGTTTACATTTTTATAAAACTCTACAAAACGAAATGAAAACCTATTTTAAACTGTTAATGACTGATAACATAAACTATTGTTTTGTGAACATTTTGAGTGTAAAAAATAGAAAAGAAATATTCACAATTTTTATTATAAAAATGTTTATAACAACCAGAATAAACATAAAAAATATAAGAATCTCACTTCATGCAATATTAGTATAATTGAGTAAGAATATTTGAGTACATAAAAATAACCTTAATTTAACTGTATTTTTGTAAAGTGAACTTCAACAATGAACGTGATAAGGGATCCATACACACACGATAAACTTGAGTTTTATGAAAGGGGCGTTGGACAACTCGTTGCTGTATCCTGAAGGCGTCCACTGATGCCCCGTTTTGCTCGCCCTTTACTATGTCTCGTGGTCCCAGGTGAGCGACCTTTCCGCCACCATCTCCACCCATTCATTTATACCCCCTCTCCGAACGAGGGGCACAGTTTCTTTGGGCGAAGGCACGCTGCTACCTGCTATACACAGGATCGTACCAGAAACAGGGTTACGCGAGAATACGGTCAACCAAGAATAGGTATCACCGGATGCAATAGCTCTGCAGTAACATTATTTATTTTGTAGCATTGTTGTCAGAGAGGCTCTAGGGTTCAAGAATCGATGACGACAGATTTTTGACACAAGAGGGATAGTGGGTAGAATTTAATCATGTCTTTACAAGAATTATAGCGGTGGAAAACTTTAAGAATATTTTTTCTCTGTTTCTCCGATCAATATCAGGAGAATCCCTGAGAAGTTACCTAGCATTTGAATCACTTACTGCGCGCGATCCTTCTTTCTCTATCCTTGACATTCTATTCTTACACTCAGACGCAAGTGTTCATGCACTATAATATCACACATGTTGGAGAATCAGCTCGGTGCTTATAGGTTGCCTGTAATGGAGTAAATTCCCGCTAGGACCTCAGATACCTGTAATGGGAAATTCACAGAACAACGTGTAGATCGGTACTGAAACATATAGTACAACAAGAGAAGGAACAGTCTCCTCCAGGGATGTAATATGCACTAAACGTACGGTACTAAGGTCTTCAGTGGTTGACTTGGTAGAATGTCAACTCCTCACTCAAGAACCATCCTCAAGAAATATTAAGAGCAAGCAGATTTCGTTGGTGTTTGCTAAATGTGGTCACAAACGCTTGTGTTTGCCATGTCGTGTTAAAAGGAAAGAATGTCTGCCGTCTAAGCGTTTATGGGCTCTTTAAGCTTTTCGTATTATTGATGTCGAAGTGTCATGTTATAATGCCGGTTGAAGTCGCTGGACGCTTTCTGCATTAAAGCAAGCTTAAACCGCACGGGCCAAATGCAAACATTGATGTTAGATCTTTCATTGACGAATTGTGACCAAGTAGGGAAGCAAAGAGAATGAACAAGTCAGAGGAAAAGAGCGAAATTTTCCTGTTTGTTGATGACAAAGCGGAAAGAACTGCAATTTTCAAAAGTGAAGCGGCGGAAAGAGATAGCCTAAAATATTACCATTTAGGTTGTGTTTAAGCTTTGCCGGCATGGGATGAGGAATATGAACAGTTAAGTGACGTATGCAGTATTGTATTGTTTTAGAAATATGAATATTTTTATATATGATTCATAAGATGTGATATCCATAAATATTTTGTTCAGATAACACAATTAATCGTTATTTGTCGAAATTTTTCAGTGATGGTCCGTTACGATAATTTGTAGAGTAGTACGTCCTGGATTATGATGGAGTTATGATGAATATGAATAGCTGTCGATGCTCATAGAAGTACGCCGAAAAGATTCATGCGTCCTTGACGATTCCAGCTTACCTAACCCAGCTCAGATATCTGTAATATTTAATTAAGCAACTTAATCGTTACACCCTTAAAATTTGGCTTTCACATGAACTCCTCTGAAAACCAAAGTAATATTAAGATGGCCCGCCAGTATTCAGATGTATCTACTTTCGACATTTATACTATCGATTACGTTGTTTGCAACTTCCTTTGTATTCATATATTGCAGATCTGGACAACTTTAACTCAGATGAGATCTTCGTTTGTAAACAAAGGCTTACGAAATCGATCATTGCCCTTTTAAATGTTAGTAGGAAGGTAGGGTCTTATTTTTTAGCAAAACAAATTAACCCTGTTGGAACACACATGTTATTTATTTACCCAAGTATGCATAAACATTACAACGAAATGAATCCTTTTTTTTAATTATATCTGCATTTGTATAATCGGTAAAATCATGCAGCAAAATATGTAAAATAGTAAAAACGAATTATAAAAGAGATCGTCACAAAAGTATGCTGCGATCGACTCGTCGATCATGATCGACTTGTTGCCCAGGCCTGATGTGTTGGAAGCAATAGTGTTATGGCCTTCATCTCATACAGCGTTATCGATATGCAACAGATTACTCGTAGGTGGTGAATAAATTGTTCCAATGATCTAGAAATTTTAATGATTTTGCCATTTCAAGGACGTCTCTTATCATTCTGTCATTTATTATAGTTTCCTGAAGAATTATCATTAAAATAAATACTGCTTTGCCATTAACTTTTGATTAGCAATACGACTGAAAATAATATTTCTACAGAGACACTATAAAGGACTCGCTTCTGTTCCTAGTCAAGGAAGAGGCTTTCGTTTATATACTCTCCTTCACACTGGGCTAGTGGTCATAATTACGGTTTTCTTGTTTTTGCACATGTAGGTAGTACATTGATCGTTAGAGTGATAAATGATGGCAGATGAATGATTAAAGTTAAAATTTGAATGAAATTTAAATAAATACCACATTTAAAATAAGAATTTTATGCCCAAACACTTCCTCATTTTAAGATATTTCCATTTAAACTTAAAAATAAGTTTTTAATAAATGCACCTCTATATGGTTTCACACTCCGAAGGCCAGGTATTTAAATAACTACAATTGTTGGATCGAATTCCATATTAAAAACTATTAGTAATTTCTATGTTAAGAATATTACTAAAGATAATGTTAAAATATTACGAATTTCCAATGCGCGTAGAAATTGAAAGGAAACTACGCAACTGAGAGGTGCCTGTGATTTCGTTTGATACCTGAAAACTTGGCAAAACTGCAAATACAATAGAAGAGATTTGATTTTGGCACAAAAATACAAATATTTTATCGTGTTATTCCGCCTATTGTCATGTTGTTCGTCATTACTTACGCCGAAGTTGACATCATACAAAACAAGATGACATCATGCTCTAAGATAGATTCTACCCGTCGTTAAACATTTGCTTCTTAAGTGGTGCATTATTAGATAGCAACAATTTTGTTGTCTTGATATATAAAGAACTGTTTTACTGCATATGCACTGTACTATGTTATTGTTTGAGAAGACCGTATTTGAGAAGACCGTTTAAAAATTTAACTTATTGAAATGATCACAAAAGTATTTTTTTACCAGTATGCGTACAATTTTTGGAAACCATTTTGTGTGATTTTGTTCAGCAGCGTTTTTGCTGTGCGGGCCTCTAGTTTAATCTAATTGTCAGTTAATTAAAATATCAGCAACCCTTATTAATTTAATTATATATAAGAAGTATTTATTCCTTCATAAAATTATTAAAAACACATTTTATGAATATGAAGCGAAATGTTTTTTTAAAATTCCGTTTCGTTTGTAATAGCTGTTGGCAGTATCAAGTCTTGAGTTTTGCTAATATCGACATATCGATGTTTTGTTTTACTATTGAAGTATCGCAACGTCTGTAACTGGGTAACTGTCGACGGCGTCAAGGTGCCAGCGAGCGCTGCAGCGCGGGGGCGGGGCGGGGAGGGGGTCTAGCGGAAAAAGGCGACTTGCGCCCGGGCGTCGGAAAGGAGCTGGGAAAAAGCGCGCGGAGTCGCCGCCCCCGCTGCTGCTGCCGCCGGCGCGGCCGGGCGCTCTCGGCGCTGCGCCGCCCCCCCCCCCCCTCGCCCCCTGCCCGCGCGCATAACGCCGCGTTGACGACGCAACCCCCCTCCCTTGTGGCACCCCCAACTGCACCCTTCCCCTGGCCGGTCTCCATGCCCACACCCACATCGCCATCTCTCATCCCACCCCCACACTCACTCTTCCTCAGTCCCACCAGCGTCCCCACTCTCTTCTCCGTCCTCCTCCCAGACTGGCCCGTCACTGCTCCCACCTCAGGTTCATCCCCGCCCTCGCACCTCACCTTCCCCTCCCTTGTGGCACCCCCAACTACCCCCACTTGCGCCCTTCCCCTGGCCGGTCTCCATGCCCACACCCACATCGCCATCTCTCACCCCACAACCGTCATTAATCCCACCCCCACACTCACTCTTCCTCAGTCCCACCTGCGTCCCCGCTCTCTTCTCCGTCCTCCTCCCAGACTGGCCCCGTCCCACCTCAGCATTATCCCCGCCCTCGAACCCCGCCACAGCCATCGCCATCGCGCCCGCCTCCCCATGCCTCCTCCCCCGCCGCGCAAGGTGCAGATGAGGCACTGCACTTCGCGCCCTCGCCGCTGCACTCGCCCACTGAGTGGGTTTCTCCATAACGGGCGCCATGGCGGTGGGCGCGCTGCAGGGAAAAATGCTCCGCTGTGTCCCCTAGATGCGTGCGACTTTTACCTCGTATACAGTATATGGACAGGCGCCCTTGCTGCATTGACATCTCCGAATATTTGACTTCAGGGTTTACGCTTGCAGTCTGGTCTGTAATCTCCTCATACGAAGCTCTTTTGGCTGTCGATACGCGCATTTGTGATGCAAGGGAGATGAAATTGGCATCTCTTGCTGCTACTTTGCTACGTTCTTCGCAATGACTTTTAATATATTCTTGTTCTACAAGCATGAGAGAATTGAAGATCCATGCTATGAAAGTCTGGATGTATATTTTCATGTGCCCATGTAAGTATGAATTGAAAAAACAAACAAACAGAGCAAACGATGGAAGCGGGCTACTTGAAGTTTCTAACGATAGAGCCACGTCTGTCGATTGTGAGTGAATCTAAATGAGAACTGCAATATGACGTTTGGATATTGATTTGATACTTACATATTGTTGGAAAAAGTATAATAAATTATTTTGAAGTCTACTGTGTAAATTGTCATCCCCAGTTAAGAAGATTCCTACGAATTAGCTATCTTCTTCAGACCTGTTGCGGTGAAGTCAAGAATTCGACTAGGATCTATGAATTCGTGTTTTCTATATTTGCCACTTTCGATGCGTATAGAAGTCTACCCATTTTTGCAGAGACTCTGACAGTCCTATTTCAGTGGATGAAAGCTACAGGTCTGGCGCTGAAGCCGTTTGTTATCTGTTACGTTCTGTATCAATAACTGCTCTCAAAACTTACCGGGGAAGAGGAAATAATTCAAGTAGACTGAGCTTCAAAGACATGGTTTGATATGCCACAATACAAAACTCACGCCTTATATAAAATTCAAACGCACAGTTCGGGTGTAAAGCATATTTGTCCTCAAAATCTTACATCTTGTGCAACCCATATCTGACAAATGCGAGGAAGAGTGTTGTTAGGTGATAAATTCTGTCTGGGAGAACCTACAACACGGAGGCAAAAATTAAGATGTTATTCGAAATCTAGATCTTTTGAAGCAAACACATCCTCTTGAGGCACTACGTGTTTAGCTATCATGATCGCTAGTTTAATAGGTAAATACCAGTCAGACTAGTAAATAGTAGTCGAGTATTTTTATAAGCCAAAATTAGTCTTCGGGTAGCCAAGAATTTGCAAGTTAAATAACTTGTAAATTCTTGGCTACCGTAGACTAATTTCGGCTTATAAAAATACTCGACTACTAGACGTGTTATAGTCGATTGTGGACTTATACGCAGTAGATATGATGATAATGATGGGTAAGTCATCAAAAGTTGCTTATTTGTTGAATTAAAACATTTATTAAAATGGTCTTGGTCCTTAGTCCACTCCATCCTTGGTCCATTAAAACATTTGTAAAGATTCCCCATTATTGTTATCCGGGATTTGGAGAATAAAACGTGTCTGCTTGTAGATGTGGCTGTGCCATACGAGCAAATCGTCGTACCAAAGAGACAAGAATCGTCTTAAATACACGAGTTTGGAAATCGAGATCAGCCAAATGTGGGCGTAAAAGCACAGATCGTCCCGATAGTTATCGAAGCTCTGGGTTTGTTCTGCAAAATTTTTGTAAGAACTTGGCTATTTTACAGGTCATTCAAAAGACTGCGGTCGGGAGAGGTGGCATAGTGTTCATCAACTGATGTTACTGCAGTACCGGGAGGTCCTAGGTTCGAGTCCCGACAGTGGCAAGATTTTTCACACTAGCTTGACAGCTAGGTCGAATTCATTCGCTGTCTGGAGAAGAATTCTAGAGGCCGGCTCCTCTGAGCGGTAGTTTTCCTTGTTTTCTCCGAACGATACGAGGCAAATGCAGTACCCTAAGAAACGGGCCACGGACCGCGCGCGATCTTTCCTTCCTCTTCCTTGTCCTATCCTCCCCCTTACATACACTTACACTATCCTGCACTACACTACCACACATGCCGGGAGACCGGTCGGGAGCTTAGAGCTTGTCCCGGCTGAAGCGGTTTCCGCTGTTGGGCTGAAGCGGTTTCCGCTGTTGGGAGATACGTGATTAGGGAAAACGCCGCTAGCCGGCGGTAGATTCACTGTCACCTCCCAATGAAAAAATATGCACTACACTTACAGAAATAATAACCTAAGTAGTTGACGTGCCCGGAATCGCTAACAACCAACCAATCAAAAGACTGGGAAGTGCAAGACATTGCTTTATTTGGAACAGCTCACATTTTGCGCAAAGTATTGCAGAGGCACCAACAGTCACTACATACAAGCTGCTGCTTAAGAAGCAGGTTGTATCCTAGAGTAGGTTTTATAGTCAACCGACTCATAAAATATTTAGTCGTGAAGTAGAGAAATAATAACACTAATAATAATAATAATAATAACAATAATAGTAGTAGTAATAACAATAATAATAATTCGTTGAATGCGGCGTTGCTGACGATGTAAACTGTTTTAAATTATTTTTAATGTGATGAAAATTTCTAAATGTGGTGCAAAAAATTCAAAAATTACCAACAACCAATGATCTTTCATGATACCTTCATATGGAATATTAATTGGTAATATTGCAATTTCAAAATTGTAATCATCGTAAAAAATACTTGCAGGTATGGGTGATACGAATATTTAGAAATGAGTAAAGATGTATGTTTTTACTAACATGCACATAAAAGATCACCTGTAAGCTGTTCTTCAGCATTATTCTCTAATCTTAAATAAGATTATTCTTAATTAGTTCCGAAAATTCTGTGAAAACCTTCTACAATTACATTTGATTCTTCCCGCGTATTTGCATACTTAAAAAGTCGAATGGGCATGTGATTCTGTTCTATAACTTACTCACAGTACTGGTTTTCCCGTATTCACTTGTCATTCTTCAAGAATAAGTTTAAGTAATACTATAAGTAGTTTGCCATTTTATATTAACCGAGTTCGAGCTTTAAACTTATATTACGAAAACTTCACTTTTATGTTCAAAGCAGTATATGACACAAAGCAGCAACTGACAAAAACAGATATTTCTGCCTCGTATTTCACATATTACAGAACAGTGATGCCATCCTCGTAGAAGAAAATTATGGCACCGTGGGTCGGAATCAATTTAAAATTATGGCACCGTGGGATTTAATAAACGCCACCTATATAGATATATTTTAATGGTGTTAGTTTATTTCTCCGTCTACCCACTAAGATCGCAGCGCTAAATCACGCTAACACACAGTTTTGTAAATTTCGTCGAATATTCTCGCCAGATCCGCAAACAAATGATCAGTTCCTCACCAGAAGACCAAGACGCATCAAAAGACATCGCATATGTCTCGATAGGTGCACGGAAAGTGGTCGAATCATTAGTGCCCGGTAAGTGTTTTTTCCTTTAATATTTCTTAAAAGCACTATCTTGCTATTTATTATTACTTGCAAATGATATCATAAAATTTTTGTGCTATTAAATAATAAGATTGAACAATGTGTTTTTTTTCCTCAATAATAATATGAATTGTATATATAAATTTATAAATGTATGCCGACTTGGATAACCAAGGTAAGACCGTTTATTAGCTCAGCGCTTCGGTCCAAAGGTTGCTCGAGCTCCGCTTTGGGCCGGGTTATTTTTCCCTTGTCTCTCATCTATGTGTTGTCGCGGAGGGCCTCGCGTTTTGCTGACTCGAGATCGGAGAAGCCCACAGATTTCATCCTCTGGATCTCTTAAATAAGTTCTCTTATTAAATGCAAGATATAGTGTATGGTCATATGTGAAATTTATCACATTTGTCTTATGATGTTATATTAAAAGTGTATTCTATTTGTATGATTATCCCTCCTTTAAAAGTAAATAATTACCTGACTACATGAGCCCCTTCGCATAAACCAATCAAACGTAGGTGTCCTATAAACTCTTCTCACATGTAAATTCATATTATTTAGACTGAATAAAACTTACGGGTCCCTACTCAAATTATATCCACAATAAAAAATTGTCTCTAAAAATAGAACATTTTCTGTTTCTCTATAAATCATCTAAGATCTTCAACAACTAACGCATCACCAATCAGAGGAGGAGCCGTTTCTTCCGTTCTGAAACCCTTGCAAAAGCTACAGAATGACGAATTACGCACACTTACCAATGTCTCGTAAACAACTTCAGACAACTTCATAGGGAACTCGACATAGAACCATGTTAGGGCTATAATTTGCAGTTAGTTGTATCTTCGGTTAATGTCGTGCATCTATTCATATATTATTACTTAATACAAGCTAACACTCACCTGTAACGTGGTAATCCCACTGGTCTTGTTGAATAAATAATAACAAAATAATTTATTTTGATAAGGCAGAAAGACCCCACTTTTATTAACATGAACGGTATTCAGAGAATATTATGTCAATACGTGTGATTTGAGCATACAGAATGGGTGATAAGTCAGAGAATACAGGTTGTCAGGGCGACCAGTTAATAAGCAAGCCCAGAGAGGACACGAGTATAGTGGCATTCCTGAAGAGAGAAAAAAGCTCCTTTGTGTGGAGGAGGCATGGTGAGGTCTAGAAAGACGAGTTTGGTCTCATTCGATGGCTAGCAGTGGATTAAGACACATTATCTGGTACCTTACGATCTCCATTGAATTAGACAGGTAATTTTGGGATTGTGATTATATTTTAAGACATAGGGAAGTGTGTAGTACGGAATTGTGATTGATATTTTCAGAGCCCTAATATCAGAAACGAAAAGAGCGTTAAAATTATTTAAAATATTAATTGGAATTTGGTATGTATTTATGTTTCAGGGCGAAATTAGAATTGGGAAGAATCGTAGAGGCTTCTTGAGGTGAACAATTCTTGTTTAGCATTAGGTGACCGCGAGTAGATACCCACACGTGGTATAGGACAGAGAAGTTTTGCGGACGTTTGATAAATTAGAACAATTATTCGGCGAACCGGAAATAAACTAACAGGATTACGGGTGACATTGTAATTAGAACTTCACACTGGGAAGTATTACCGTGGGAAAATAAAATTAACATCAACTAGGTGACACTAAGTAAAGACGTGACAGACCCGACCGAGAAGTCTTTAATGCGCACGAAGATATAAGTAAACCACGAAATTTAATTTGTCCTTTACAGGAAGGATACTTTTTTTTATAAATGAAGAAATAAAAATCTCAATAAGATGAGTTCACTCAAGGATTGTGATCTTAAATTGTTAATAGATGTTTGACTTATTTTCTTGGAACAAGACTGATAATTTATAGTCGGTTGCCATCAATTAAAAAAATTATCTAATTAACAGAACTTACAGAAATAGTGAGTCTGTGCAGAGAACCCGTACGCACACAGCAAGGTAAAATCGATCATGTTATATGTCTATACCAACAAATAAATCATAAAAAAATCAATTTCATAAATATTTCAGTATAAAGTAAATCAAAGAGCAGAGCAGGGCAAATCAATTACGTAAATATTAATAGAAAATAGTTCAGACCGGTGTAAATATTTGTAGATAATTATCAAGTGAGTTTCGATGGCGTACCCAACTGGGAAATAGTAATCAAATATTAGTAGAAGCATTAATGAAAAATAGTATATTCTATTTGCTTACTACAGAAAATGAATTCATGAAGGGTTGTGAATGTCCAGTTCCTTCACATACCATGTAAAACTTTGTTAAAAAATTTGCTTACTGTTCGGATGTAACAGATTGCAAATAAAAATATATAAAATAAAATAAAAAATATACGTAAAAGTAGAGTGACACACATTGCAAAAAAGAAAACAGAAGCGCAGCTTCGTTTTAATAACTTAATTGACCACAAAATCCGTACTCACACTATTTTGTCAGTGTATTGTAGTAATGTCCTTCTCCACAGAGCCATAATATCATCTATTCGAATCTACGAAGTACAAATTTTGGAAACGGCTACACATCCATTTCAGAATTATTATATCTGAAATTGAAAACGTTGAGAACACTGTGCTCCATGGTATATTTGGAATTAAAATAATCATCGCGACCTCAATATAACACATACGACATGATATGAAGAAACAGTAGCAAATTTCAAACAATACTAGAATCTCACCTCAAGTATTTGTCAGTCCGTAGTTTAGGCGACAGTAACCTTATGTGCAGATTAAAACAATGACATTATACATATACCTTTTCGTTTCACCAAATTTTAAAAAAGGGTTATGATAGGAATTGCATGTTCTGCAATATGTAATTTATGTATATATTGTAATTTTTTCACTAATATAATTCTTGTTTTAATAATTTATTGTTATCTTTAGATAACAGTAATCACAATGCGTTAATATAAATTACATTACAGACAAAAACACATTTCAGGAAAGTTTATGTGAAACATTTTCCTAATACTAAAATCCGTTTAGGAGGGTTGTCATAAAACTCTTTCCTTCCGAAGTTTATCCGGGTAAACCCACCTCTAATGAATAAATAATACTTTCAGTTCCATTTTATAAAGAAATATTATTGCATGTGGTCAGTTAATTATCACAAAAATATATAGAAAAGTGCGAAAGCCTTCATGTTTAAATCTGAATCTTCACACCCGTTGTCAAAGCATTAGGGTACGTTTATTTTGTCTTGAAAACATTTCACAACGTATCTTCATGAAAAACTCGTCAACTGGAAAGCGAATTCATTATTTTGCATCATATTCAAAATGCCTCTGTTGAATTCATCTACCCAGTGTTAATGAGGAATTTTTAAACAGAGAGATCCGCTCATTAGCATTTTAGCACGTCGGTAAAAGCGACAAGTTTTGGTAAATTGGGGTGGTGGGTGAATGAAAGCAAATTGTAGTCAGTTTTCTAGAAATTGTAATCCGTGGTACTACATAAATAGAAATAGATGATGTTGAAAAAGCCATACGTCTCTACCAGTGGCGGCTTGTGGTCATGCCATTAGGGTGTGCAACATTTCTCTTCTTTCTCCTTTCCCCCCACTCTCTCCCCCCTTTGCCTCCTTCACTCTCTCACTCACAGATACACACAGACATACATTACATGCATGCATTTACACTCATTAACAAATAATGACAATTAAACACAAATCATCTTATGATGCCTGATAGCATGCCGAAAAATTCCATTCCCTTTTTTTGTTTTCAGCAATTTTTTTCTGTGGCTTTTTCATTGAAATCATTTATTTCTTACGTCACATATTTTCAACGTTATTCATTGTTAGTTGCACAAACTCCCTTGACAGAAAAACGAACTCTATGATTTCGGTTTCTTAAAACACATTAAAACGTAGCCTAACACTTACGTTTACAAAATACACTTGGAGTTTGAATACTTCGCAATGGTTTTGTAATTGCAACTCACTTTAAAACATAAGAGAATACACATATAATATACAATTAACATTTTCATGAATGCAACACTGCACAGCAATGCGTTCGCGTTTCGCGCTGTGTTGAGCTGGGCGGGGCGAGGAGGGTTGTGGCTGGACTGAGTAAGGCGGGGGAGGGACATACCTGGTCAGGGTGAGACGGTACGGGGCGGAAAGGGGTGCCGAGGGTTGATGACGTTGAAACATTAGAATTACAATTACAATTTACAATTAATTAACATTAGAGTTTTCTTGTGATTGTGTGTGTTACAGCTAGGATGATATCAAAGATAAAACGGAGTGACCATGCAACTCCAATCATTCCTATTTCATTTCCATGATTGTACATCATTTCAATAATACATACTGATATTCGACCCCACACGTCCTCAGAGTCCACGCACGCCGCGTGTCACCTGAATTGTCTCGCGCAGTGGAGCGTGACTGAGCTAAATGATGTGAGTGGTCCGAAAGAGCGAGGAGGGAAAAGGGTGATGAGGATGGAGCGAGGCAGAACAGAAAAGTATGAGGCAGTACAGAACGAGACGGGACAGAGCGAAGTGGGGCACAGCAAGGCGGGGCACAGTGATGTAAAGCAGAGCGAGGCGGATAAGAGCTAGGCGGTGCAGGGCAGGGCAGGGTAGGGCAGGGCAGGGCAGGGCAGGGCGAGACAGGGTAGGCGGGCCGAGCTGGGGAGGCAGTCTGACGAGGCAGGTAAAGCAGCAAGCAAGTCGAAGCGGAGTAGAGCACAACAAAGCAAGACCAGGAACAAGGCGGAAAAGGCGGGCAAGGCGGAAAGGCGGGGAAGGGGAAAGGCGGGGCAAGGCGGAAAAGGCGGGCAAGGCGGATAAAGGCGGGGCAAGGGAAGCGGAGCGCAGACGGAGGCGGGGAGGGCAAAGCGGACGAAGCAGAGCGAGGCGAGGAAGAGCAGGAGAGTCGGTGCATGGAGGGTTGGCAGCCGGAACAGGGCAAGGCGGGGAGGCGCGGGGGCGGAGGTCGTTAGGGCCGGGCGGAAGCGCGACGTGTGGGGATCCTTTTTCTGGCGGCGGCGGAGGGCTAATGTCTCTGTCCCCCGCGCTCTTTCACGGCCGCCGCCGACGTCGCTTTTTCTGCGGCCGCCTCCGCCTTCACCGACGCTTTGTCGCCGCTCTCGCCGCCGCTTACGTCGCCGCTACGCCGCAAAGCAGCAACAGCAGGCCACCCACGCAGGCGCTGATGCGCCCTGGCCCCGTGATGGAAGGCCTCGCTGGACCTTGGCCCTTCGTGACGCGTGCGCCCTTGGTGGCGACGCACGTTCGGCAGCCCAATCAATTCCTTCCTAATATAACTAATAATTTTGTCATTTTTGTAGTACAATATTATTGTTAATAAAATCATTACTTTGCATTGTTTAAAATAAATAATTTAATTATGTTTTCAAATGCAAGATTTTACACGTGACTAGTGAAATATATTTGGTTTCACTGATCTTTGGAAATATGTTTTCACTGATCTCTTACAGTTGGTCTTTTACAGAAACTACTTTCGCACTTACCGCAAACCAATAAGAATACGAAAGAACGCCTTGATTTCTCCATCAAAAAATGCCTATTAGTTCGAGCGCTGTGAAAAGTACTACAGATTTTCGTTTCTTAGAAGACAGTCGCAAAGCACTTCAAATTTTAAACGAGAAATCTTTTATTATATTTGACAGTAGTTAATATATTTATTATCAGTATGCACTCCACACGAATACTTTAAATTAAAAACGGGTTGTCATACGTTTCCTTACCTTTCTATATGTAAATATTACTTTTTTATTCATAGTAACAATGTTAATGAGAAAGTTTACAACTGTACTTTCGGTATAAGAAAACCAGGGCTATCACTTCGTTTCTTATACAATAAATTATAATTACTTTTGGCGTGTATATGTATCTCTACCAGAATTAGTGAGAGAAGAAAACAAAACAAACTAATCTATTTCTCGATATATTCCAGGCCAGTAAATCTTTGTCACAACTTTCCAGGATGATTTGTGTTATTTAGACCAATACAAAATTACCAGATATACTGTTATTTTAGAGTAACCATGCTTACTTGAATTATGAATACTCATTCAACAATTTATAGGTAATTTTACACACAGTGAGAAGAAAATACAACATTTTATTAGGTGTCAATAATCATAATTTGATGCATAATCGAATGGAAATATATTCCATTAATCTTCGATATGTAGAATTGACCTACTGTGAAAAAACGCATACATAACTAGTTTGGGCTAGATTGTATTAAACCCATTACATCTGGCCCTCCTAATATTACATTACACAACCCAGAGTTTATACATTTGTTCACTTATGAATTATTCGGAAACCGGGCGCCGTAATAGTTTATCTGTAACCAAATCCTTATCCACTCATTTTCTTTCTCACCAACACTTTTTCATTTATACCATTTCATTGTTTTTTGAAAGACAGAATCTTTGTGTTTGAAATACCCCGTCTGCGTAACACTTCGCATAAAAGATAGGCTTCACATCCCATTAATCCGAGTCAACCTAACGCATCATCGCGTAAACATTCTAAATCTTCAGCAAGCTATCCATTGTTTGACGTTCACATTAACTTAACCCCACTTGCAAGGATAGAATTTCTGTCTGGAATAGCGATGAGCACAGAAATATTATTGAAAGAGCTAAAAGGATTGAAATGTTGCCTTGGTAGATACGTACATTTTCTCCACAGATGCATCTACGTGTAAATAAACGAAGATCTGTTAATCAAAACAAGCAAGCGAAATGAATGGGGACTCAGTTTCGACATCATTGGAAGCTGTCACTATCTATTTAAGAGAGTATGTTTATTTAACTTGGAAGTGACAAGATACTGGTTATTCTTTTCTCATTAATGGGTTTTATGCCCACATATTAGTACATCGTGGTTTACATGGTGACGTGAGAAAATTTATACAAGGAGAGAAAGATGGAATGCAATCATTAGTAAGGTTAACAAAAGAAAGAGATTCTTCAACTTAAGATTCAAAACGACCTTATATTATTGTTGGCAATTTCGGAGTGCAATAGTAACAAATAAAGCTCAAGAACTACTCCATCAGCATAATGCCTTTATTATTCTAAAGTGTAAGCCCTGGTTTGATCAGAACATTTCTTCTAAAAAATATATTATTCTAATCAAAGTTATCATTAATTTTATTTGTTATTTTTGGAATATCACATTAGCTTCTAACAGAGAGCCACTGATTATCCATTCCTGCTGCTATCCCATATTTACTCAATAATTTTCTTTGAATGTTGATACCTCTCAGTATACCGCACTTATATCCACAATCTCGATCAGGTTTTTCGTCCAGTTTCCCTGATCCATTGAGCAAATGCTGAGATGGCCCCTTGTTTTGCTTCTGGACATAAATGTAACTTCATTTTCTGTGCACGTCTTTTAGAATTCAGTGGGAAATACAATTATTCAAATTATCGTTTCCATGTTGTCGCGGCAGGAAGTAATAAGAGCCAAAATTTATTGCTTATTTTTCTTTGAAAATAGATTTTATTACATGGGAGTTTTTTGTTGTTGTTTTTTCTCTCCCTTTCAAATTTCAAAATTTATTGCTTGTTTATCCTTGAAAATAGATTTTATTACATGGGAGTTTTTGTTTTTTTCTCCTTTCAAAATTCAAAATTTATTGCTTATTTATCCTTGAAAATAGATTTTATTACATGGGAGTTTTTGTTTTTTTCTCCTTTCAAAATTCAAAATTTATTGCTTGTTTATCCTTGAAAATATATTTTATTACATGAGAGTTTTGTTTTTTCCCTTTGAAAAATTCAAAATTTAAGTCGTATATGACTTAGTGTAGGGATCACAGAATTTTGAAAATGTGCACACAATTCACTTTTCCCCATAGCACGTCATACGCAGTTTTTAACTGTTTTTTGACGTAAAATAAAATTAAAAAAAAAAACAATCTTAAGTTCTCCTCCATAGCAACTATTTGCAGTGTCATCGCAACATTCTTGTTATGGCGGTCGTGGAGTGCAGACGTCCCTTTGGAGTGCTCCTGTGGATTTGGATGAGCTCGTACCCACAAAAGCACCGGGCGAGGGTCGGCGCGTGGGCCGGGCGCCATTTCCGTACCGGGGACCGGCCACGTGACGCGGAGACGGTGCGCAGGGCGCACTTTCCTTGGGTGCGATGGTGATCGCTGTGTTGATTGATTGATTGATTGATTGATTTTTTTCGTGTTTCCGGGTGCGTCAGCTGCTTCGGCCATTAGTCCTGTTAGTGTAGTGCATGTTTCTTTTCTCGGAGATGGCGTGATCTTCCCCGCTGGATGGCGAGATCCGGCCCGACCTACCGTCCTAGTGGGGTTTCCCTAACCAGGACTCTCCCACCAGCGGGGCACCGCCCCAGCCGGGGCAGCTCTAAGCTCCCGACCGGTCTCCCGGAATATGTGGTAGTGTAGTGCATGTTAAGTGTAAGTGTGTGTGTAAGGGAGAGGATAGGACAAGGAAGAGGAAGGACAGATCGCGCGCGTTCCGTGGCCCGTTTGTTAGGGTACTGCTCTGGCAATCACGTGGTGTCTGGCAATCGCCTGATCGGCTCTATTTGCGTGTCTGCAACTCCATGCCCAACACTGTTTGAAAACTGATAGCGGTGACGGAGACGGTGTCGGCGATGTAGGGGATGAATGACACGATGGCGATGCGGGGTGAAAGTGTGGACACCGTAAAAGTTCAGACGAGAAAAGGCTGTTGCAGATGAACTGTCGCAGTATAAAAAATAAAGAAATCGAAATTTGGAATTTAGTAGATGCTTGTGATCGGTAGTAATAAAAACTGATTCATGGCTGACGGAATAGATAGCTAACTTTGACGTTTTTCGTTTGAATTGCAGATCGTGTAGGAGAGATAGAAATACTAGAGATGGAGGGATATTTATTTGTGTTAAGGACGCGATAGATAAAAGGAGAATCTGGATTCGTAAAGAATTTAAGATAATGGGGATAGATATAAGTAATTTAGGGAATGTATTAGACATTATTGGTTACTATTGGCCCCCGAATGAAAATTACACGATTTGGGAAGACATTTCCGAAACAATAGAAAACGCCAATTGTCATCCTAATGTTATTACTGGTGATTTAAATATTCCCGACGCAAATTCCAAAGGCGCCGTGAGCTAAGCGGGAGCCCAACAGTTAATGAACAGACTCGTCTGAGAAGGGGGGATTAGAGCAAGTAGTAGATAGACTGACGTGGCAGGTGGCGCTTCTAGATGTTTTCTTAATTAGACCGCGAGAGTTTTTCTTATCTTGCAACCTCCTTGATAGTATAAGCGACCACAAAGCGGTGTTAGTTGACTTTCACATAAATATTTCACAGAAAAGAATTCCTAACAGAAAAAAATGGCAGTTGAAGGCGGCAAATACGGAGGGGCTTCACTACTACCTGATATACGTACCTGAGAACGATCGTTTTCTGAGAATTGACGGGGGAATGGAGGAAATTTGGAACGCGTTTATGTGCATTCTTAATAATGTATTGCAAACGTTTGTGCCGTGCAAATACTTAAACAGTAATTCAGATCCAGAATATTAGAATGTGAAAATTCTACTTATGAAAAGAGAAACTAGAAAGGCTTTCAATAGTAGACATCTTCGTGAAAATCATAAGATACATTTTCGTATTTGTTTGAATAAATTAGAGCAGGGAAAGAAAATTGTGGAGGAAACATTTTTAAAGCATATTCTCGACAGGAGGAAAAGGGTTTTGAAGAAGAGGGAATAAAGAAGAAATTTTTATCGTTAGAGATATCAAGAACACGTTACAAATATGGTTGGGAAAAATAAAACGCAATTAATGCCTACTTCAGTTCCGTTTTTAAAACAAAATCTCATCGCACTCGATATCGAGAGAGCTGTACAAATCAGTTTAATATAAACGTAAATACTTGCGAAAACGAATTAAATTTATGAAAAATGGAAAGTCGCGGGGTTCAGATGACATTTCAACTGACATAATTAAACTCGGTGGAGAGCCGTACTACCGTATCTAACAAGATTATTCCTGTATCGATCAACAATTCAAGCTGCCCGACCATTGGAACTAGCTACCGTTGTTCTAGTGTGGTGACAACTGTTTTAGCCAATTATAGACCAGTAAGTCTCACGTCAGTTGAATGTAAGCTAATGGAACACTTGATTACTAGTTATATTACACAAGAATGGGAAAAAAGAATGGCTATTTCAGGGACAGCGTGGTTTTAACAATGGTTTCTCTTGCGGGAGTCAGATAGTATCATTATTTCAGGATATAGAAGATGAAGTTGAGATAGTGGGAGGGTGGACGCCGTAATAATAGATTTTGCGAAGGCATTTGATGTTGTCCCACATGATAAACTAGTTCATAAATTAATGTAATAGAGTATTGACACCAGATGTGTGGCGTGAATTGATGAGCTTCTTCGGAAACAAAGTCAGAGTTGGACAACAATTTTCAACTCTAGCAAAGGTAACTTCAGGGATCCCTCAAGGAAGCGTTATTGGACCTCACCTGCTTCTCACGTTTGTGAATGACATGAGAGACAATTTATATTCAAAGGTACTACTATTTGCAGATGACTGTATAATGTATCGAGTTATTCAATCAAAGTTAGACGAGGGTATTTTGCAGGATGATCTAGATAGATTACATTTATGGGCGGAAAAAAATAGCATGATAATAAATAGTTCGAAAAGCAAAACCATCACGTTTGGTATGGACCGGAAATATAGTGAAACTCAATATCGTTAAGGCAACAAAAAGATTCCAAGAGTCTTGTCTTGTAAGTACCTGGGAATAATTTTTGATAGCAAATTGAGTTGGGAAATCAGGTAAACTGTGTTGTAGGGAATGCCTGAAGGTACTTGCATTTTACTATGCGAATATTAAAAAAGGGCATTGCGAAGGCGAGATAATTAGATTACTTATCTCTAGTTCGTCCATTAATAGAATACGGAGCGGCTTGGTTGGACCCTTATAGAAATTCACAAAAGGAATATTTGAATAGAGTACAAAGAAGAGCGTATAAATTTACTTTCCGGCGCAATGGAAGAAAGTAGAATGGGAGTGCCATGTACAAAGCGTATTATTAATACGAGTATATATTAAAAACGAGTAAAACCTCGTCCTAAGAGCAATTTTCATTGAGATGTTTAGAGCTGTTTTGAAGAAAATAGCATTAAGCGTTATTGTAAATGGGAAATTTGAAGCTGTTTTCATGAAAATTTTTAGTTTTCGAAAAATTTTGATGTCATATGAAAAACGTTATATCGTAAATGCAATGGTTTTTACAAATGCTGAAAATGTGCATATAACTGCGTGAGGAATTTTCAAAAAAATTACATGCATGTATTTTTGAAAAAACAAAAGGACGAACCAAAATTAACTCATATTAAGAGTGCAATTATCACTATCCGTTGGAAGAGTTTAAAGGAAAAAAATTGAGTCATTTTTCAGAAAGTAATATTCGAGCGTTTCTGAGACTGCGAAATTTTGAGTTGATTTTCACAGAAACCTGTTGAGATTTCCAAAAACTTAATATGACATTATTAAAAGCATATGTACTAATAAATATAGTAATGTAAACAAATCGTCGCTAATGGAAATATTAACGATGTAAGAAACAAGTGAAAAAATCCATTCTTGTAATTTTTGAAAAAACAAAGGAATAGAACCATATGACGTGTATTTCATCTCATACGGTACATTCAGCACTATCTCTACCAGCAATATTGCGCGAAAGTACTAAAATTTTCAAGAAAATGTATATAAAGTTAATGAAAGAACTATTTTCTTAAATTCTCATAAACTTTACACTGTTGTATTATAGACTAATAAGCAATTTTCTTTTGACCTAAACTACTTTGAAATAACATTCTTTCTAAGAGCTAGCCCATTAGCGTCCTCCTAGTTTCAAATTTAATTTAAAAACACACTTTCTTGTGTTTGTAGATATACTAGTATTTACACTGTTATTTTAGGTCTTAGTTTTTAAAATACTTTTGTACCTCACTTTACACAAGTAATGAAAAAACTAATTATGGAAAACGAATTTTATTTGAAGGAAAAATCTCTATCTTCAATTTTGTAGTTGTAGGAAGACGCCGACAAAACTTCCAATTAAAAAAGTGAAAAAAATCACAAGTGTTCTGAGATGAAGGTTCAAATTTGTTTCGTGTCTGGGTCGGTGTTTTAAGACACGGGAAACAGGTCTGGAAAATCCGGGTTTAACCTGTTACCCTTCCACACATGTCCCCCTCTAATCCTTCATTTGGGACTGGATTTTCTCATACTTTGCCAAAAAACATCGTCCTTCCTTAGCGTATGATATACTTATAAGAATTAGAAAGATTTTAAAAAACAATAATTTTCAACTTAATTCCAAAATCAAAATATTACTGGGTGCTTCAACAATGTTCACAAATGAATAATGAACACTAAAATAAATGCACAGAACTGTTGCAGACATTTTCAAAGTATATTTAAATTCAAGGTGATTTGAAGGCGGACAAATGGTTATTTTTTCAACTGCCCAGTTGTCGAAAAAATCTGAGAAGATTTTGCAACCATTTGTGTTTTAAGAGAAACGTTTGGGACTTTTTTGAGCCTGTTCCATGGTTTTAAGACACAATAAATTATTTTTTGTTATTTTTTCAAAAATATTTTGATGGTTGAATTTGTCTCAGCAAATATCAAAAAATATTTTTCTGATAGTATACATTGTCTTCTTATTTATATTTTTTTCAGTCAGATAAAATAGTGTTAAGTTGCCGAAAAAAGTAAAATTAAGAAACATGTTTTCTACTCTAGGGGGTGTAGGTGATGGGACGGGAGCTAGGAAACCTAAAAAAATATATTTTTATGTTAGAATTATCATGTAACCACTCATACGTCATTTGGTTTTTAAGAACTTTTTACTATCTTATCCGGGGATACCCTTTAAAAAAGTTTTTCAAAATCTCAAAGCTTCGACTAGAGCCAGATGTACAGGGTTCCTGCAATTCGGAAACAAATGTTACGCATGGTTTAGGCGCTAGTGGTGTTTATAGACTGATAGGCGGGCGGACGGATGGACGGACGGACGTTTTGATGTCAATTGACTTTTCGGTATCAAGAACAAAGAAAATGGGGATTCTGGTTACACCACATGTTCCAGGATTTTTTCTTTAATATAGCAACTATATTTATCTACTTTTTCGTTGTCAGGGCCCGCCAATGAATTTTTCTGCCAAAATCCGACGTTGTTTTGCGCAGCATTACATAACTTTCTCTATTATACGTATTTTACTTCGTATATACTTACCAATACGGGAAAGTAATATGTATAGCCCATTTAAAAAACACAAATTTATCTCAATATCTTTTAAAATAAAAGTGATAAAATCGAAACGCATACTGCCCATTCTCTCATGCACTTTCGTGAATAGATAATGTTGTCACCGTTGAAACAATAACAGACTAGTATTTGCGTGAATCCTAGATGCACCAATTGAGTTCACCTTAGACGAAAACATCTTGCAGCAAAAGTAGTATCGAAGAAAGTAGTTGTTGAGTTCACTTCGAGACGCCGTGCGAGTAGGTCGTGCTGTGAACAGTGGTGTACTAACGAAACACGAGTGATCTACCTGACTTTAACTACACGAGTTTCTTTCTAATACTGTAACAAAAACTCAGTATATCGTCACGTTGAGTTTTACGTATAGCTGCAGATGAAGCAATATCTCCAAGAAAAAGGGATTCTCCTGACTACAGGGGAGACATAACCCCTAACAGTACGGATTCACAACAATCACAACAAGGTAAGTCGTCTTGTGCAGGTGCTACATCATCGGGTTCCTTTCCGTCTAAAGAACAAGCAATTACAATCGAAGCTCAAGAAGGACTTTCAGTTAAAGATTATATTAGCAAAGTTGCCTCTATTTTTGACGCTAGTGATATTATATTTGTTTCCCGCATATCTACCAACCGAATATGCATCTTTATATCTAGTGAAGCCATTGCGGAAAAATACACTGATAAAAACAAAACAATTGTCATAAAGAATCATGCACTTAGTGTTAGACCTCTTATTAGCAAATTTAAAAGGGTAATTACATCCAACGTGTGCCCAATCATACCACATGTTACAATTGAAAAGGAACTCACTAAAAGTAAAATCACCACATCCTCCAAGATCTCATTCATAAAAGCAGGAATGTCAGAACTGGACTTCTGCATATTATGAGCTTCAGGAGACAAGTGTACCTAGAACCTGAAGATCTAAACAAATTACTTATTTCAACTGTTGTTTATTTTGACAATAACTCATACAGTATATACTTCTCTACTGATATCTTGACTTGTTTTATTTGTAATCAAGAAGGACATATAGTCCAGCTTTGACCCAATGAACCCAATGGAAATGATGAAATGGAAACTGAAGTTATTCAACAACATAACCGAAGTCCCTCTTCTATACCAAATACTCAACCTGCATATGACATCAATGAAAAAGTAATTACTCCTAGTGATGTTAATATCACCTCAAATATACCTCGACCATCTGACTTATTCACCCAAATTGAAGACACTATTCACACAAAATAGAGTGAAGACAACACTTGGAAGAAGAAGCTTGAAGCCAATATTAATGTCCCTGTTATAACGCAATCTCAATCTGTTGAATTCCCTGCACTTCAAACTCCACAATCTAAGAATCCCAACCCCATAAGTAACTTGATTAAGAAACAACCTATATCCTCATCATTAACAATCTTAGACCCACCTATTGAAGCCCCATCAGAACCTGAAACACATTTCAATAATCTGCAAAGAAAAAGAGAAGAATTATATAAAGTCACCTCTAGAAAGTACTAATATTCAAAAATCTGAAAAACTGGATACACATCTGGCCCCTCTGAGGAAAACATTATTGGATCCAAACAACAAATATCTCTTAAATTTTATTCAAATGAGTTTTCTTGAAAAAACTAAAAACAGTACTGAGGTAATTGAAGTAGCTAGAAATTAACACTGATGTCACTCAACTGATCCAAATGTTAGAAAGAACATATCCAAAATTAAAGGATAAAAACATGAAGAGAAGATTTACAAATCTTAAAAAGAAATTACAAAACCACAGTGAAAGAAATGAATCAGAGTACTCTAGTGATATAACTTAAAATATATTTCCTCTTAAATTAAATACTAACAACAAGGTTGAAAGCATGTAACAATGGAATATCAATGATTTTGGCCTCAAAGAGAAAATCTATTAATTTTAATTAACAAATATAATCCAGATGTAATATGCTAACAGGAAACTAAAATTCAGAAAGAGTGATACCACAATTAAAATATTGTTCTGTCAACCTAAGGAATAGAAATAATACCAATACAATCCAAAATTATGTTGTGTTAGGTCAGTTAATTGGGGTTCGAAGTTCATAATTGTTGCTACTTACTCTGCAACCAATTATTCAATCTGTCATCCATACGGAGTAGCGAGGAATCTGATAATCTTATTAAAATGCTGGATTGCACGTAATGAAAAATGATAATCAGCTCTTTTTTAACTTAACAAATAGGAATTTATTATAATGATAATCAAAAATGAATCATTCTTTGGTCATAACCAGTTTTCTCTGTATTACAGTAATTATAAACCTTGCTATTCATTCGTGAGTCTTGAACCCCAAAATTAAAATGTCGGTTTCAAATTCAAGGGGACGCGGCATCAGCCAGATCGATTGGGGAAATATCAATTTTGGTGAAAATCGGCTTAAAGGTTTAGCCGCAAGTGTTGTTCACGGGCAGACATACAGAGAGACAGACGAACAGACAGACATTTTGACGTCATTCGATTCGTCAGTATGAAGGACCCACAAAGGATGGATTCTGGCTACGTGTTAGAGGATGTTTTTTCTAAGTTTAGCACTGAATTGATCATTTTTTCGTTACCAGGACCCTGTAATGAGAGCTTTTCTGCCAAAAATTCCCCGTTTTTACGCGCAGCATTACAAAACTTTCTCTTTACTTTGTAACAGAAAGAAGGAAGTAGAAAGAATCAAGTGCGTTTTATTACGAAATACTTGTAGTATGTAACGGCAGAGGGTACGACTGATGATGCCCTATTGGTTGGTAGAGGAAGTTCTGAATAGCTTGAGTACTGAGAAGAGAGAAACAATTTAATAGATGGGCCTTAAAGCTTGTTTGCGAAAAACTGCAATATCCAAAACATTGTATATGTGTGGTATTGTATATGTAGTGATTTAATTTTTAAATCACTGAATTGAAAGTGAATATAATTTTATTCCATTATCCAACTTCCAGCGTTTCTCGTAACCCCGCTTTCGGGGATGAGGGATCCTTCCAAAAACGAAAAAAAAAAAAAAACGCATAGAGAGGTCTCATTTTTACACCAGGGCACAAAACAAACTTAGCTCGTGTCTTTTTTAAACACGAATACGTGTTGTTAAGGTTTTAGGATGCCCGGTTTCCGAGTTATGCACTATGGTAACAGTTGTTGCAGCGAAATATGGGTTGCGCGTGGCATGTGAGTCTTGGATTTCTCAAATACAACGTAGTCGACGTTCCATTCCTCAATTTGTTTCGTGGAGGTTCCCTACATGATTAACAAATGAATGAACAGTTTAATTTCCATTTTCTCTTCGGCTTAAATTTGTTTGATGCACACCTGGGGGTTATTCCCTATCCAGTAGTAATACAGATACGGTGTTTTGTGCTGTTGGTTTTTCTATAAATGGTTATTTTTATATAAATATAAAATATAAACTAATCTTTCCTTAGAGTTTTTTATGTATAGAAGAATTTGTATTTATATAAATTTTAAAATAAACAAACTTGAATTACATTAATTTATATTGATATTTAAGAACAATAGTTTATATATTAAACATAGCACGTCATATAATATAAGTGCCAATCATCGCATGTGCGTGTTCCGTTTGCAATATTTAAACACGCCAAGTGCGAAACGTTTTTTGGACTTATTTGTAAAAATACTTTTGTAGAAATAAATGGATTGGAGCAATACTTTGCCACTATTGTAAGTAAATAATAAAATTGCGTCAAGACGAAATACAATTGCAAAATGTTGCAATGTTTCGCGCAATTTTGCGATGTTTGTAATGTTTCGCAACGTTGTGTAATGCACAATAGTCAATTTGCAAACAAAACAGAATCCAGAGAGCTGGAGTTGCACGTTTGCCAATGTTTGAAAGAATAATACATATGTTACTTACTGAAAATTTGCTGTCACTGACAGACTATTTTGTATACAGTATATTTTGTTTGTTTTGCCGCAAGTTTTAATACTCCAATGTTCATCCGATTTTCAATGAACAAGAAGGATTTGAAAATTTACTGGTGTCTAGGTAAATTTATATACTCGTGCATTTTAATAATTAAAATGGTGAAAAATGAAATTACTTCAATCAGGAAAACGTTGACACAAATAGTAAAGAAAAATATAAGCAATGTAAATAAGTGATTTTTTAAATCCTTTTTTTTAAATCACTATTGTAATTAATGATTAAAATCAAATTATGAAATTATCTAAACCCAAACAGTAAGTGACAGGCAATTTTCGATCTGAGTCTTGTGCTTCTGTCAAAATGTTACTAATAAAATAAGGTAAATCGCTTGCGCGTTGACCCACGATTAACTCAGAACTAGTTAAGATACTATTCCCGTGGGAATAATAAATTCTAGTTGTCTTTGAGTGCAAAACATCATAACCTGCTATGCATGAAATAAATAAATTCCAACACGTCCACGACACTAGCTTTACAGCTAGGTCGAATTCAGTCGCTGTCTGGAGGAGAATTCTACCGGCCGGCTGCTCTCATCGGTAGTTTTCCGTGGTTTCTCCGATCAACACCAGGCGAATGCCGGAGCAGTACCCGAACAAACGGGCAACGGACCGCGCGCGATCTTTCCTTCCTCTTTCTTGTCCTACCCTCTCCCTTGCACACACCTTACACTAACATGCTACACTACCACATTTTCCGAGAGACTGGTCGGGGCTTAGAGCTTGTCCCGGCCAGGGCGGTGCCCGTTGGTGGGAGAGTCCTGGTTGGGAAAGCCCTGCTAACCGACGGTATGTCGGCGCAGGATCTCGCCATCCAGCTGGGAAGCTCACCGCCATCTTCCGAGGAAAATCAACAACATGCACTACACTTACGGAGTAATGACCTAAGCTGTTGACGCGCCGGAATCACTAATCAACTAACCAACCAACAAAAGAATCCAACACGTCCTACCAGGAAATGGGAAATGTTACAATTATATACATAAAATAAGCGATAATAGTGCTCGTGTTCAAAGGATTGTTTATTTCGGTATGTTAGTGATCAGAGCAACTGGGCGTGAACCAGGAGCCCGGATTCGAAACCCGGTCAGGGCAACAAGATCTTTGAACAAATTTAACTATTAAAGTACAGTGTTATTCAGTAAAATTGTCGCAATTTGGATTTCTTTACGACTGCGGACATATTCTTCAATCGTAATCGCGTCCAACAAGGAGACGGGAAAGGCGGCAATCATGTAAATAACCTCCTATCATGATATACATCGATGAAAGCAGCCTCAATCAAACGAACTAATTTACTACCCTACTCTTTTGGCAAATCTGTTATTTCTCTTCTCCAAATGTTAAAGCGATCGTCCATTTGGAATTCACTTTCACTTACAACAGAGGACATTTTTCGCTCTTCACTGTACTACACCACAACGTCACACTAACCGCCACCACCATCATAGTCTCCGTCACCCGCACGCTTACCCATCACAGGCTATGTGTCTATCGCCATCGTTCCAACATTCGTGGCCGCCGTTCCACATACAACCTCCATCACCACCTAATTGTAGCACACTGGGTATGTCTCCATCGCCATCGTTCTAACATTCGTCGTCGCCGTTCCACATACAACCTCCATCACCAGCTAATCGTAGCACACTGGGTATGTCTCCATCGTTATCGTTCTAACATTCGACGTCGCCGTTCCACATACAACCTCCATCACCACGTCGCCGTTCCACATACAACCTCCATCACCAGCTAATCGTAGCACACTGGGTATGTCTCCATCGCCATCGTTCTAACATTCGTCGTCGCCGTTCCCCATACAACCTCCATCACCAGCGAATCGTAGCACACTGGGTATGTCTCCATCGCCATCGTTCTAACATTCGTCGTCGCCGTTCCACATACAACCTCCATCACCAGCTGTAGTAGTCTCCATCGCCATCGTTCTAACATTCGCGTCGCCGTTCCACATACAACCTCCATCGCCAGCACTACCACCTCCTCACCCAGCTCCTCCTCTTCCACCGCCAGCACCCCGCCCCAGGCGACGCCACGCGCGCGGCGCGGCGGCCGCGTCCCGAACAATGCGCGAGCGCGTCAATCTTCAGCGGCACAACGATCGCGATGGCTGACTGCGGCGCTCAAAGGCAGTCAGATGCGTAATGAATGTCCTGCGCAGCACAATGGCTGCAACAACGCGCTTTCCTCAACTGCGCTGCGTCTTCCGCCGATTCACGCGCGGAGAGGCGCGCCCGGGGGGGGACGGGGGACGGGAGGGGGGTTGCGGCGGCGTTGGGAATGGCGTGGGCGGTATGGGTGGGGGAGGACGCGTTGGCAGGACTGTAATGGTGAGGATGGGGGAGAGCGGCGAGGTGGGTGGGTAGAAGTAGTGACGGTGGTTGCGGCGGCATTGGGAATGGCGTGGGTGGTATCGGTGGTGGAGGAGGCGTTGGCAGGACTGTAATGGTGAGGATGCTGCAGAGTGGCGAGGTGGGTGGGTAGAAGTAGTGACGGTGGTTGCGGCGGCATTGGGAATGGCGTGGGCGGTATGGGTGGTGGAGGAGGCGTTGGCAGGCTGTAATGGTGAGGATGTGAGAGGGCGAGGTGGGGGGTATGGGGGGGGGCTTGGGAAGGGTGGTGGGGATGGGGTGCTATTTATAACGGCTGCAGTCTGAACGCTTCAGAAGACTCGACGCGCCGTTCGTGATATTCTTTTCAAACGCATTAAACTGTTCTAATAACAATGGGTACAGAAATTGGGAAATAGAGAGGAAGTTTGAACGGGTTTTGCACGATCAATGAATCCGGATAAATTGCCATCTGCACGTTCGATTGAAGTGTATAAAGTATTAAAAATTTCTTCGTCCAAAATAAATTGAATTTTCAATTTATATTTGTGTTTATTTTGTTTGCATAAGCGTTGGATTTGGAAAAAAATATTTTATCTCAAAACGAAATATTTATCACAAAAAAATTATGTAACCAATTTTTTCGTTTCATTCGTTACCGTTTGACAAAACACTAAATGAATGCGTGTGTTGAAGTAGTTGGAAACTTTTGTCGAAATTGTCAACGTCGGATTCTCTCCTTTATCGGACACGAAGAGCAATATTATTGAAAATGAAGTCTCGTATAAATTTTAAACACTTTCGTCATTTATGTTTTGCTTTACTTCTGGACATAAATGTAACTTCATTATCTGTGCACGTTTTCTAGAATTCAGCGGGAAATATAGTTATTCAAATTATCATTCTCCATGTTGTCGCGACAGGAAGTATTATTCCTTCACGATGGTCAAGATAAGGGATAAGAGCCCAAATTTATAGCTTATTTACCCTTGAAAATAGGTTTTATTACATCGGAGCGAATATTTTGTTACCAATTTTTGCTCCTTTCTTTCTGTGTTCAAACTTCAAGTAGTTTATGGCTAAGGGTGGGGATCACAAACTTATGAAAACGTGCACAGAAATCATTTCCCACCACTCGCCGTACACAGTGTTTAACTGTTTTTGATGTAACATAAAAAACATAAAAAATCATTACATTTTAATAGTATTAGATTTATGATTTTTATTAGTGGGATGCCCTTGATTTAAGAATTTAGTTATCCTTATATTCCGTGTTTCATTTAGTTGGGATTGTTTCAATAGCTCTTTCTCATTATGCATGTGAAAAGTTTCATATGCTTCCCTCTGATGGACCGTTTATTTCATCGAAAAAAGCACACCGTAACGGCGGCTCTAGGCAAACTCTTGGGGGTGTTCGCGTGCTTCTCGCCCGTAGGGTTGATGGTAAGATGCACCTCTGACTCATCCTGCAGCAACGTGTTTCGCGAGGGAAGACCTTTGAGTTAACGCAGAGGCTTCGTTTATTTTTCTTCATCGATCATGAAGTTTATATTCATAACCATTTGCGTGTGTTGTCTGCTCTCCTTGCTTATCTCAGTTCATGAGATAACGTAGAAGTGGATGCAATGCAATTTTCAACGCATCTGATCGTTTAATGCCGTTTTTAAATATATTTATCCTTATTGATAAGAAACGTTTTCCTTTGGGCTCAATTTACTCTATTGCCAATGTACTTATGTAGTAACGATAATTTATTGTAATAGGGTAGCTTTTAGGCTGATCAGCGAATTTTCGTCAGCACAACTTGTATTATGAAGCCCTGATATCGAAATGTTGATAAATGTTTTCGTATATAGTAAACGACTTCCTCTAATTTGGACAGTTAGAATATACGATTTGTGGCTCTTTGATAGCGAAAAATTGGTTTACAGCAAAACATCCCTCTGGGGTCATCTTTAATGCCTAAACCATTCAGATGGTTTTCTCCGAAATTGCCATTTCCGGAACGATGAGACCGAAACCAAAGGCGTGCGAATTTCATAGAAATTTTAATTTGGGTAGAAGAGGACTTAACATGGACTCTCATGTAGCTTTTCATTGAACATGGAACATTTTTAGTTTTTTTCGAAAATTGGTTCAAATTATTTTCTCCCTCTGAAAAATCAAAGGAAGCTTAATAAATGAAGCAGTCATTTTAGTTTAACTCTCTTGGAATTTTTGAAAATTGATAAGTTCAAACATTTTTCGGGGTCTTCCTAATTATAATATTAAATGTATTTTTTTATTGATGAATTCTGTACTTCAAAGAGAGATAAACATGTCTTGTACAATCTTTAGAAAATATTAGTAATTTCATGTATTCTGCGTTGAATATAGGCAGTTAAAAAATTTTAAAAAATTGCCCCAATTTTTTAAAAAATAGAAAAATGTTTAAAAATTGGCGCATATTCCATTTTTTGAACTCTATGAATTTTCTAAAATGGCTAAAGTTACAACCATTGCGAGAAAGTATGTACTGTTGTATCATCACCTGTTTATTCAGGTGTTCATTCGAAATTGGAACCCAAAGAATATTTCCAAATATTGATCATGTTTGCTTCGGATTGATACTATCCTGCCATACTGAGATACATCCTGCAACATTTTATTTTCAAACCACGAACCCGTTCCGGCAAACGAATTGTTGACAAGGAAGTAAGAATACAAGGCTCCGTATTCTCAACTCGTAACGTAAGTAAAATGGCAGGAAGGTATAGAAAATAGTAGATTGGAACAAACTACCTGCAAAAAGCACTAGAGACTCTTCCTTCTAATGTAGTGAAATTTAAAAATATACTTAATTCTATGTAGGTCATCATTAATAATACTGGGACTTTTATCATTATTATTATTATTATTATTATTATTATTATTATTATTATTATTATTTAGTTACATTACTATAATCGTTATTATTATTATTATTATTATTAATAATAATATGGTCATGTCCCTTAGACAGTGAAGTGAAGTGAAGTGGAGTGGAGTGGAGTGAAGTGTTAGTAAAGCTATAAGTCAACTTACAGATAACTCAAAATTAATTATAACTAGGATATCAATATCTAATTCTAATTGTAATTATATTTGTAAATATTCGTAATAGTTTTGTAATTGTATATCTAGTTGTAATAATGTTTGCCACCGAGCTTTAGCTCAAAGCGAACTTTAATAAATCTATCTAAAATCTGCTTCTGAGGGAATTCTAATGTAGGACCTCTCCGTACACGTCCTAGCATTAGATCCGGACCCAATTCGTGGATTAAGGCACTAGGAGAGGGTCAATTTATTTTTGAAATGTCTTCCTGTTCGACATACAGTGTATTTCAGAGGTAATCGCAAATGTCTGCTGTTTAAAAAAAGTTAGTAAGCATCGTTGGGACGCAGTGTATTGACATGGGTTTTATTACCATGTGGAAAATTTTAAAGAAATTTAACAATGAAGTTATTTTTATAGAATTTTAGTTAGAAGATGTTATGTATTTGATAAGGCGTATTATCTGATGATAGAAGAATTGAAATATGGCTTTAAAAAAATTGTTGAAAGCAGAGTTGAAATACCATTTTAACGTTACTGAAAGTATGCATTTGAACCAATTTTCACTCTATTTTTGTTTTTGAGAACATTAATAAGAAATTATTTATGCAATTGTTTTTTGTGTAGTTTATGAAGAAATAAAAAAAAATAAAATTGGGTATGTTTTTCCAATGGATCTAGTACAATTTGAAGATACAAAAAATTTGACTGCTAGCTGTTAATCCGGCGTTCGCCCGGTTATATATTCGAATATTGCTGCATTAATTGCTTATATATATATATATATATATATATATATATATATATAATATATATATATATATATATATATATATATATGCATGAAACTGTAGTTCTTTAAAACAAAGAATGTGGTCAATTATATTTCTTGCCTTTTGTTTAAGGTATTCGTGCTGGGTGTTAAGGTACCGCAGTGAGTGTTGAGCCAACAAACATTCGTGTTGCCTAGTAAAGAATTTGTTAATTTCAAACTAATTTTAAAATTTGTAAAAAAATGCTTCACTAAGGGGAAACGCCATCTAAAAATATGTTTATGTATCTTACTAAACAAAAATGTTTTTGTAAACTCATAATAGTAATATATTTTTATTTTTCAGAACAATTTTAATAATATATTTTAAAATAATGGCATAAATTTGTCATGTTTAGAAATTACAAATATTTGTATCTGTTGTCACATTTACAAAATTAAGTAGATATATTAAATGTGGCAACAACATAAATATTTGGTTATTCCAGCCTGAACCGGACTTCAATATGTGGAAAACTATTATAAAAATATCAGGAAAAAGATAGTTTTGAAGATTTTTGTTGGACAATGTAATTCACTTACTTTTTCCTATTGTTAAACAACAGTAATTATACCTGCATATCAACTCGCTGGTTTGAAATAGGACATTTTTCATACAAATACTAGCACATCACAGTACATCAACTCACTAGTTTGATATAGGAGACTTTTTCATACAAATACTAGCACACCGCAGTAGAAATAACAAAATGCAAACAGATGCTATCTGCACTCGAGAAGGAACACGTTCGATATGAATCTTGAATGCTCCCACGAGGAGTCTGTTCCCTAAGGAGGACTGCCACGAGGGAAAAACGCAACTTGCACGACTCAGAAACAATGCGCATCTTTGAGTACAGTCCGACTAGAATATTTAAGGTATCGTCTGTTACCGAGTTTCAAAGGAAACTATGCATCTTTGTACAAAAAGAAGCTTCAATATCTGATAACACCACAAAATTGTCAAAGCTAATGTTAAAACATTCGACTGCTGTACTGTTTGAGTCAGTGGGGGTTGAAAGTCATCCTGTGCATTACTCCAACTGCCTGTTTTCATGGTCCTGTTGTGTGTTAACAGCGGTTCGTTTGGTGAATTCATTTTATTTAGTTCGTTTCTTTGGCGGATATTTGCTTTATTGTTACCATTGTTAATGCTTGTACTCTTATGTGTTATTGTTCTTTTGTATTTATTTTCATTATTACTTAATCAGACAAATTTTGCATGTTCTATTGCCATGTACACACACACCAGTATTGCTTGCCAAGCTCATTTTACCTGTCAATCTAACATCCTATTCCGAAATTGTTTTGACACTTAGAACTGAAGATGATTCATCCTATAAAGTTATAAAAACATTGTGTTTCCACCCTTGAAAGGCAGAAATGTAGAGCAGGATGAAATAAAATTTAAAAAACTTGAGTTCTTTTTATAATGTTTTTTTGTGATATAAAATATGATCTAGTACTCGAAGAAGTATAGAACAGAACATTTTTGTCATGAATTTCCTACAGTGGGGTCATATATTACTGAAACCTTTCACATTTCAAATGAAAGCAAATGAAAGAATTTTATAAATAATCTGACGGATTTTGGAGAAATATGACGTCAGGTAAGCAGAAAATGTAGAGATGCAGGAAGCGGCAGAGTATTGCGACAGTCTTTATATCTCCTTTTCTGACTAAACAAGGGGTTTTATATGGATTCTAAATATTTCGTCGGACGTTTTCAAAATATCTTTAAGGGAAAACTTTCTAGAACCATAGAAGTTCAAAAGTACATCAATTACATTATGTACAGTCACTCAACGAATTTAAAAGAAATTATATTCCTTATAGAAAATAAATAATTTATTGACTATGGAAGGATTATATTAAACGGTCTCCGGTTGTAGCAGTTTTACTTTATAAGCTTTTCTTATAAAGTTATATAGAAAGAGATTCCTCAAGAATTTTTGGATCGCGATATGTCCGACCGTGTCGCATCCGACCGCGTCGTGACGCCATGAGTCGTATTAAATCGCGTCGTGTCGGATAGTGTCGTGTCGGATGGCGTACCGGGAGCGGTAGCTCAGTGCATCAACTGATGTCACTGCAGCGCCTCTGACCGGGAGGTCCTAGGTTACACTCCCCACGGCGGCAGGATTGTAGACACTAGCTTTTCAGCTAGGTCGAATTCAGTCGCTGTCTGGAGGTGAATTCTAGAGGCCGGCTGTTCTGATCGGTGGTTTTCCCTGGTTTCTCCGATCAACACCAGGCGAATGTCGGAGCAGTACCCTACCAAACGGGACACGGACCGCGCGCGATCTTTCTTTCCTCTTCCTTGTCCTATCCTCTCCCCTTACACACACACTTACACTAACATGCACTACACTACCACATATTCCGGGAGACCAGTTGGGAGCTTAGAGCTTGTCCCGACTGGGGCGGGCCCGCTGGTGGGAGAGTCCTGGTTAGGGGGAAACCCCACTAGCCGACGGTAGGTCGGCGCCGGAATTCGCCGTCCAGCGGGGGAAGATCACCGCCATCTCCCGAGAAAAAACATGCACTACACTAACGGGACTAATGACCAAAGCAGTTGACGTGCACGGAAACACGAAAAAATTAATTAATCAATCGGATGGCGTGTGTCGGATGGCGTGTGTCGGATGCGCGTGTCGGATGGCGTCGTGTCGGATGGCGTCGTGTCGGATGGGTCGTGTGGATGGCGTGTGTCGGATGCGCGTGTCGGATGGCGTCGTGTCGGATGGCGTCGTGTCGGATGGCGTCGTGTCGGATGGCGTCGTGTCGGATGGCGTCGTGTCGGATGGCGTCGTGTCGGATGGCGTCGTGTCGGATGGCGTCGTTTCGGATGGTGTCGTGTCGGATGGCGTCATGTCGAATGGCGTCGGGTCGGACGTCGTCGTGTCGGACGTCGTCGTGTCGGATGGGGTCGTGTCGGATCGCATCGTATCAGATGGCGTCGTGTCGAATGGCGGCGTGTCGGATGGCGTCGTGTCGGATGGCATCGTGTCGGATGGCGTCGTGTCGGATGGCGTCGTGTTCGGATGGCGTCGTGTCGGATGCGCGTGTCGGATGGCGTCGTGTCGGATGGCGTGGTGTCGGATGGCGTAGTGTCGAATCGCGCCGTGTTCGGATGGCGTCGTGTCGGATGGCGTCGTGTCGGATCGCAACGTGTCGCGACGTGTCATGTCGCGTGCGCGCGTGCAGTTGCGAACGTCGCCCCCGCTGCGGTGTCGGCCCCTCGCCCTCTCGCCGTCTCCCCCGCCGCAGCCCTCGAGTACCTGCAGGAGCAGCAGCGGCAATAAGCCCCGCGGCGCATTGAATTTCCCGATGGCGGTGTCGATAAGCAAGAATTACGGAGCCCGCGCGCGCCGCTGCGATAGGCCGCACGAGACGCGGCCGCCTGCGCCGGCCCTCGCCAACGCGCCACCGGCTGCCGCGGAGATGTGTCAATAGCAGGCGCTTTTTCCTCCAGACGGAGCTGCACAGTGGGTGCGTGCGACGACGGTTCTGCGCCGTTGCTGCGAGAGTTCTTCAATCATCTCCATACACCATATACAGTTTTACCAATACCTTAACAAAACAACCAATCGCGACGCAGTACCCTCAATAAAATAACCCATCTAAAACCCCTTTCAAGAAATAACCCGTCGGACATGTTCCCAGCCCTAAAACTTCACCTGCATTAAAATAACCTGTGATCCCCTCCTACACCTTAATTAAGATACCTATCTCATCCCACAATACCCTCGCTTTAACAAAATAACCTCTCTAAATCCTAGACCTAATAAATTAACCCGTCTGCTCATGTCCAAAACATCACCCATCCATTCGCGCTTCCCATACGCCATTCTCTCCTATCACCAGTTCATCTGGGGGATGGAGAGATAAGATAGATTGTTTTTGCACCATGTTTAAAATCACACACATGCTGATGAGTACAATCTCTGTACAGGCAGCACGACCAAACACACACATACGCAGTTCTTCAATCATCGCATTTCTATACTTCTCCTTCTTCCGTCTCTGATTATTATTCTCTTTCCTTTTTGACCATCGTTTCTTTTCTTTTTTACTTTTTTGTATACATACGTAAATACGGGAGTAATATACGAAGTATAGAGAAAGTTTTGTCATGCCACGGAAAATCCATTTCTAGATTTCAACGGAAATACTCGTTTTAGGGTCCCCTGATACAGAAACAGTAGTTTTTTTTTCAAAACGCCCGTCCGTCTGCCTGTCTGTCCGTCTGTATGTCCCTCTGTCTGTCCGTCTGCCGTATCTGAACAAATCTATCACCTATACCACACGTACGATCTTTTCTAAATTGAAGATACCTCTATCCATCTGGCTATAGTTCTAATGTATTTCACAATCTTCCCTTTTCCCTTCCCTGCCCTTTCTACTTTGTTTTTTGTTTCTTCTTACTTCCTTTTTCTCTTCTCTTTATGCTTCAAAGTATAGTACAATTGCATCTTCCTTCCCGTTTTTCCTCATCAATTATTTCTCAATATCTCGGTGATCAAAAGATTTGTTGTTCATAATATGGCTGCTGATTCATTCGTAGTTTATTCACAATAATATGAGACTGCCAGTTTTGTTTACCTTACTGTACAATTTTAATTTGCAGTGGCAGTATCCTATTTTAATTTGATCATGTGACACGACAAATGATCTTAAAAAACTGTACACCAGGTGACCTGTTAAATTTTCTTATAAAACGTTTGAAAATATAAACCCTGAAACGTTTAAATTAACATGGTGGTTATCAATAATCTGCGACATTTAACCTTTTTTATTTAACTGTGCAGATAAAGCTACTTTACCTTTCAGTTTCACCAATAATTATGTTTGATGAATGCTGACAGGAAACTAGGACATTATTAGAAGACAAGACTAGGACATTATTGATAATGAAGGGGAAACCTTTGTAAAGCAGAAATATAATACAACTCGTCATAAAATGATTTAAGGTGTCAAGACTGCGTTGACGTTTTCAACAGGATACTAGGAATAAACTGAACTTCATAATTTTGTGATATTCAAGAAGATAAATCCAAAACCCTTGTAAGACACAAACAAATGTTTCTAATGCTAAAAAACTAATACATAAATTCTAAATAGTTTTAATTTCAATCGTATTATATTTGCTTTTTCTTAATAAAAGTTCCAATAATTCCTTTTTACAGACATAAACCCATTTATTTAAAAAAACGATTATTCCATTACAATGGTATCTTGAAACAAGAAACAGCGTGGAAAAGTTTCAGAGGTCAAGTTGTACCTCCATCATCAGGCCTTAAAACATTATGTCAAATTAATATAAAACAAGTGTTTTGACAATATAAGGAATTCACAAGGAATTTACAGAACACGTATTGTTAAACACACTTGTTTTATCTTAATTTGACATTGTTTAAGGCCTGATGATGGTGGCACAACTTGACCTCTGAAACGTTGCTGTTTCTTGTTCCAAGATACTATTGTAATGGAATAATCATTTTGTTTTAATAAATGGGTTTGTGACTGTCTATACTGTAACCGCCCATAAGTCGGTTACATTGTTTAAATAGCGCGCGACAATGTTAAACTACGACCAAAGCAGTAATAGTACCGATGAACTACAAGGAGGTGCGCCACCGAGAAAGGATATTCTATATCAGATTCTGAGTAAAAGTTCTAAACTCACGTAGTAGAAATCAACATCCAATCAGGAACCGCTTTGAAGAATTTATGACGGCGCGATCAGCACCTCAGGAAAAACTTCCCTTTCTGCTGTAAACCTTCGGACGGAACGGACCTGTACTGTCTTGCGTTGTATTTCGCTTGGACATTCCAAGTAGTGAGTGAAGTATATTCGTTGGAGACCGTCGTCGAGCTGTGTTGCTTCGCGAGGTCGGCGAGCAGCAAACCAACGAAGGAAGGTTTTCCACGACGCGAGAGGCTAATTCGACCTTGGACGCAGCGGGAGCATCGCCGTCTTCTGGAGTGGCAGGAACGTGTCATCGCGGCGACGTCGTGAGTCAAAAAGACCAGATTTTAAAACTTCGACAAAATCCCTTTTAAAATAACAGTTGAGAGGAGGGGAAATCACGCATAAGAATATATAGAATTCACCTCACACCCAGACAGAGATAGTCAGGCATTTAAATCATCGGCTATTAAGCGTAACTTTTCAGTATTTTTCCATCGTAACGAGAATTCAGATAAATTGTTCATGCAAAAGTGTAAAATTTATTCTTTTAATTCTTTTGTTTAACTACTGTATTTGTTCTTCTAATGAATATTCTTTTCTGCAATTCATGATTTAAATTGTGTTTAATTAAATGGTAAAAAGGTTAATAATTAAAATTATCATTGTGTTTGTGTAAAAGTGAAATATTATATTGGGTCATTCAAAGATTTTACAAATAGAAAAGGTACAACTGCAGTTGATCAATATTTAGGAAATTGCTGAACACTACAGCAAGTAATATGAATTTCTAGGTAATGTGTAAATTATTAACGAAATTGTATCAGAAGATTTGGTAGAATATATCAAAACTTTGTAAAGTTAAAAGTTAACTTGCCTGTATTTATTTTAATATTCAGCAGCAGGATAAAAGACGGACCCACTCCTGTAGGACGATTAGGACATAAGAAAATCTTCCTAAATTTTGATGTGACATTGATTTATCAGGTCACAGGTCAAGTAGTAACATTAAGTTATTAGAGTGATCCGCTCATTTGTATCCCATAGTAGGGAGCGGTCACATATTCGGTGAATACGCGAGGTTCGAAATTGATATAACCTCGTCACTAGTATTACTCCTAAAATAAGTGAAAGGTTACAATACAAAGGAATTATTGTAACTTTTATTAAGAAAAAGCTTATTAATAGACAGCCTATGTTTTTCATCTGTATTCTATTTGGTACTCGTTTATATAACAAGTTGCGTTTATTTATTTATTTATTTTACGTCAAAAACAGTTAAGAACTGCGTATGACGTCCTAGGGGAAAAGTGAATTGTGTGCACATTTTCAAAATTCTGTGATCCCTACACCAAGTCATATACTACTTAAATTTTGAATTTTGAAAGGGAGAAAAAAAACAAAAAACTCCCATGTAGTAAAATCTATTTTCAAAATAAATAAGCAATACATTTTGAATTTTGAAAGGAGAAAAAACAACAAAAACTCCATGTAATAAAATCTATTTTCAAGGATAAATAAGCAATAAATTTTGAATTTTGAAAGGGAGAAAAAGAACTCCCATGCAATAAACTCTATTTTGAAGGATAAATAAGCAATAAATTTTGGCTCTTATTTCAATCCACGTAGATTTCGAAGGTTCAATATTTGGTCCCACTGTGCTTTCTGCCGCCGTTTCGTCTTTCCCCGTGCCAGAAGGCGCAGTGCTGCATTGCCTGCGATTACGCTGTGAGCAGCAACTAATAGGCTTGCGTGTGGCTTACGGACCCTGTGCATCAGCGCTCGATGTCTTCGTTTCGTGTGGGTTTCTTTGAAAGAAAGGCTCGCGATGTAATTTGTCACAAGAGGTAGCGCAATACTCGTGCTTTCTTGATGGTTTCGTGGAAAACAATTGCGTTGTGTGCTGAAACATTTCAATGATTGATCAGAAGAAGGATAAAAAAGGAGTAATAATAAATACTAAAAGGGAGTTGTTTGATAAGAGATCGCACTTTATCAGGGTGCATTAATTTCCACAATTCATTTTATTTATTACGAGGTCCTATTTATTCCCTTGTGAACAAACACTGTGTAAGACAGATGTTGCAGAGCGTATGTTAAATGTCGCTTCTGGTCAGAGCAGTCTACGGTCCCCAAGTCACTTCGAGTTACTGCTTTTTATTAAGAAATTAGATTTACATGAAATTAATAGTTGCTGGATTTCTGCTCGTTTCTTTAAATGCTCAATTAATTTTACTTTAGATAACGAACTTCATAGTATATTAAAAACAATTCTCTAAATATCATAAGTAATAATTTTAAATTTTTGTTTTGATGTAGCAGCACTGCCCAAAGTTATTCATGAGTTCGACATATCATACCCCCAAACAGCTTTTGGCATTGGAGTGTATCGTGGTCTATTCTGCAATTTATTGCATTGTAAGTTATTGTATTATTGTATATGTCTTGTATTACTGAATTATTGCCTTGAATCATACCCCATGTAATGGTATTAAGCCATCCAAAATGAATGATGTTACTGACCTTATGTTCATATCATCCGCAGACATGAGTTGGCTTGAATGCGTTATGGAGGAAATTCAAATGGATTCCTTATAAATGAGTTTTCACCACAAGTTTCTTTTCTTTGATTTATTTATTTTCCTTCTTTTGTTGAAGTATGTTGAAATATTGTGACAAGAATGACTAATACATGTGAGTGTTTATTATTTAGTTGTTTTACTTGACAATTATATTAAATAAAACAGTACAAAGTTTTAATTGCGTTTTTCCCAAAACTACCTTCGTGATACGCCATTTTAAGGAGAGTGCCTCAATTTGTTATTTTAGTTGGTGAATGAAAATTTTTTCAAAGGTTATGGTGACCACCTAATTTCTACCAAATACTTTTTTTATTTCAAATTGTTTTTTATTTTCGCAAATAATTTTAATTTTATTTTCATTCTGTGTTTTAAAAATTCAATTTCGTGAAAATATGTCTCCCTAGATGAGAGTTTATATAATCATATGACAAATGACGGTCGCATTGGAGCCTCATTACTTTAAACCTTGCATTTGCATTTCTAACAGGAACCTGCATTAAAGTACTGTTAACTACTTTACAGTTACTTCCACTCAGCACAAAGAAGGTAGAAATTGGGAAACACAGTACCTCGCAACTATGGCACAGTACGACAAAGTACGAAAAGACAGTGGGAAATAAAGTAAACGAATAAACATAATTCCTGAAATGATGAGAAAGTTCGTGGAAGAACTGCAAGAGGAGATAAAAAGGCAAGAAGAAAATAAAAACTTTGTTAACTTCTGGCAATTCAGCTAAATAACAATCGCTAAAAGAGGCAATAGAAGTAGAAGACACCAATAAGTTCGCATTATAGGGCACGGTGCTTCTTCATTCATATAAACTATTTGTTTCTGTATAATATACTACATACGTTTGCATTTATTCACTTCTGAATTATCTTTTTGCTTCTTTGTTCGTATAATAAAATTAATGTGGAACAATGGCAACTGTTTGGAAGGTAAACAAGCGAGAAACTACGATATTTTTCCATGTAAATTGAAACACTTCAAAAGGATGAAACTATCTTACAATGTTATGGTGAACTTACCACGCCGTGGTGAAAGGTCGTGTTTTGAGAGATTGTTACTCCCAACACATCTCCGGGACAAACGTTTACCGTCCAGGTCAGAGGTTTTACGTCGGTTTACTACTCAATCATCATAAAACCGTCTGCTTGAGGAACCGACAGGAGCGTCAACTCCGGGACTCCTAATTTCTTCTATATCTCTCCATCTGGAGCATAATTTTTGCTCTTCCAGCACTCGACTTCACAATTCCTACCCCCGCCCACTCCTCTCTCATCGCCATCTGCACTCGCAGTTCGCCTGCAGAGCAAATGGAAAGAAATACTCCAGCTTTGACAAACGGCGAAGCTTTTAATAACATGCTGCTTTTTCTGACGTCAATTTATCGTCTTGCGCCGCGCACTTAATATAGGCTGCGTTCCACGCGCGGCCTCCTCGGAAGACCTTGGAACGTAGTTCCTCCATTTGCGCCCGCCTCCCCTCCTGCCCCCCCAGTCGCTTCCACTGTCCTCGACACCATCACTCGCCTCGGGAGAGCTGCCTCAGTGCATCGACTGATGTCACTGCAGTGCCTCTGTCCGGGAGATACCAGGTTCGAGTCCCAATGGGGGCAGGATTTTCCACACTAGCTAGACAGATTGGTCGGATCAGTGACTGGGGGAGAATTCTAGTGGCCGGATGCTCTGGTCGGTATTTTCCTGTGTTTTCTCCGATGAAGACCAGGCGAATACCGGAGTTGTACCTTAACAAACGGGCCACGGACCGCGTGATCTTTTCTTATTCTCCTTCGCCCATACCCACCTGTTACTCACAAACAAACACTTACATTCACTACTGCACATGACGGGAGACCGCTCGGGAGCATAGAGCTTGTCTCGTGTGCCTTGCTGGAGGGAGATACCTGGTTGGGAAAATCCCCATAGGCCGGTGCTCACCATCCAGCGGGGAAGATCACCCCCACCTCTCGAGGTATAAAACATACCCTACTCTTACGGGAGGAATGACGTTAGGAGTTGACGTATCACTAAACAATGAATCTCTCCGCTCCGGACCTCTCCACTGTCCCCACCATCCCCTTTCCCCAGCCCGCCTCCCACGCCGTCCGCCGTCCCGACACATCCACTCGTCACATCTTTGCCCTTTGCCTTCGTTGCCCCCGCCAACTCCACAGTTCCGCCTCCTTTGCCCGCTTCCACCGCTCCAGCGCTCTGCCACTCTCCCTCCCCCACTCGCTCTCTGCCTCCTCTCCCCCCCCCCCCCCCCAATTCCATTTCCGAGTCGGGTTACCTGATAGGCCTCAGTGCATTAGCTAATCCCGTATGAATTAATGGATAATTTGTCTTCTCTTTCCTATTCGCCTCCTTTCCGGAAATGTCTCATTCGTGGGATAAAAGGATCGTGCTTGATATAATAATTTCCCCAGACGTTTCCCGAACGTTTTAATGGAGATTAATTTGTGAGCGTCTCGCACGAGGATCGTTCAGCGTAAATAATTGTGTTGGGAGGAGCTCTGTCGACGCACGAGCGCCCTGACCCGCGAGTGTTGAGCGACTGTGCTTCGGCCAATTAGCTGTGTCGTGGGAGCGACCCCCCCTCCGGGGGACTCCTTTGGCAGAATTATGTTTTGATTTGGCGAATGCGAAACAATATTTCTGCTGTTGGAGCTTTCCTCCGAGTGGTAGATGGAAGCCGCGCGTCTTCTTGGATATTTAAATGTAATTTATTCGCTAGTGATGTTTGTTGACGGGAAAGGCGAAGTAAGAAGAGCGTGGAAACATCAAAGTTATTCTGCCACGTCTTCGCGATGCGTCGAAGTTTGAAAGAGCCGTGGGATTTTGTGAGTTGGTTTATTCATAGTTTGCGAGGAGTTTGACGTATGTCTATTCAGTTTCTGAGCTTCTGAAACGTGGTGATTTGGAAATCGGTAAAATGTTTATGCGCTTATGCAAGACACTCTCATTCGTTTATGACGGATGTTTAAAGAGGTGTCCATATGGCTAGCCTCTTTTGAGAGCCTAGTGATTACCTCTGTTATTTGTCCATATTAACGTTTCAAACGGAAAGCTAAACTAATCATACACCACTTTGACTTGTTATGAAAATAGTAATGTGCGTCTTCATTCTGAACTGCTTTCAAACATCTTACGGAAATGAAGGGAAAACATAATCAGTGTATCTCTGAGAAGTCGTTCATCTTTTCTTTCAATTCAATGTCAACTCATTAGTGGAGCGGAAAAGACACTCATTTCTGTAAATACAAAATCACCGGTTTTTAATGGAGCATAAAGATCAGCTAATGTAACGAAATAATCCCGAAGCAATTGCGCGAAGAGGTAGAATAATAAGCCACTTCATTAAGACTAATAAATTGACATTATATTGTTTTCATTGCGTTTATGGTATTGAACATTCGCATTAAGTTTTTTCTATTGTGACAGAAAATAGCTTCTGTAAGTGTACGCGTGTGTTTATGAAAATCAAATTGTATGCCTTCATTTTCAAAGACCATACAAATATCTTAGAAAAATTAAAGGAAAAATTAAGTCACGCGTAGCTCCAAGTATACATGTATTCAGTCGTTCATCTTTTCTTTCAGTTCTATGTCAACTCATTAGTCGTATGGATAAGAAAGGTATTTCTTTAAAACAACGATGACACACGGTTTGAATGGGGCGTGAGGAAAGCTAATGTGAAGAAATTAATACCTACATTGTCTGAGCATCTGGAATAAGTTCTTGAGACTATTCTTACCCCGTGCGTTTGGCATCGCTGAATAAGAAAGCCGTTATTGGAACACGCGGAGGGAAGTCGTTTTTTGTTCGAGGTGTTCACAGCGATGGTCGTTCGTCAGAGCAGAAGACAGCGCTCCTGTAGGTCGTTAATGAATTCATATCGCGGAACGATGCCTGCTCAGGAGCCCTTCATCACTAGGCCGGAGGATGTTAGTCGTCGAGACGAATGACACATTGCTACGTGGGCTATCCTCCCGTAGAATATTAGGCGCTGGTTCCCCAGTAACCCACTTCTCGACAGCCGGTTCGTCGTAATTGAGGTTTTCTACAACCGTAATTACAGAAGATATTTGTTGCTAGAAATAATATTCAAAGAGAATAGCGGTTATTAACGACATTGCGTAACAACTGCGTTTCACTATAAAAATCTATTCGAAAATTTTCTATATTTATATATGTTTCACAAGAGCAATAGGGACAACTCAGAAAAATGATTTTGGAGGTAATGCTATCATAAAAATTTATTTTCCCCAAGTTTCTATTTGTAAAGTGCATTAAGTGGAATTCATTGGATGAGAATGAGTTAGATAAGGCAACAATAGATCAGAGTGCAGTATGTCCCGTTGCCTTACTGCAATAGGTTTGAGTTTAAAAAAGGAGATATTGCATTATGCTCCACATAGGATGATACGATATGTACTGACATCGTCAAGAGCAAGAAGGATTTTGGTAATGGTTGCAGTTAACTTTAAAAATGTAAATAATAAGTACGTATAAGTAAATAAAGTATGGTAACACAAGTCTTATGTGCAAAACGTTTCTAATTCTAATTCTAATCAACTTTAAATATCAATAATAAATTTACAATCACTGCCCAAAATAAGACAAATGATAATAAAATATTAATGGAGAATTGCCTGGTAGACATGGAAATTGCAGAACAGTTGACGGGAATATAAAGGAGGGAATTCTAGACATATAAATTCATTTCCTACGCTGGAATACCATTATTGTAGGGCACATACTAAATGGAAATATAACGATTAGAAAACTTAACATTTCTCCTATGTTTAAGTTTTAGGGAGATTTGCCAGGCTGAATGTAATACGGAAAGCGTAGACACCATTTTCAGGTCTGAATTCAATATATAATTTTTTCAACAAGCAATGCTGGTAGTTTCCGTGAAAAATACAAAGGAAAACAAGACAGTAAATTAAGTTACAAAAATATCTAAGATACGCATATCAAAGAAAAATAACTATCAAAAAATTAAAAAGAAAATGATGTAGCATTGGCAAAACAACCTCCCCTTTATTGCATGCGGGTGTCAATACCCTTGTGTTCACGATGTGTTCTGTCGTTGTTCATCCAATATCGGAAGCGTGCAGCGATGCGCAACGGAAGGAGCGGCACTCCCAGACTCATCAGAGGATCAATGTCTGTCACTGATTGAACCTTCACTCAAGTGCAGTTCACTCACTTGGTGGCGGCGATGGTTCAACGTTTAGCGTATCGCGTCCCATGTTAGTAGATTTACTGCATGTAAAATATCCTTAAGTCTAAATGAACCCTCTGAGCTAAATTCAAATCGCCTGTTCCGACGCCCAAGTAATACCTTCTTTCTCCTTTAGTAGGATCAACTGATGTCATTGCAGCGCCTCTGACCTGGAGGTCCTAGGTTTGAGTCCTGATGGCGGTAGGATATTTCGACATTCTATTTTGACATTTCCAGCTAGGTCGAATTAAGTCGGTGTCTGGAGGAGAATTCTAGCGGCCGGCTGCTCTGATCGGTGGTTTTCCGTGGTTTCTCCGATCAACACAAGGCGACTGCCAGAGCAGTACCCTACCAAACGGGCCAGGCGATTTATCCTTCCTCTTCCTTGTCCTATCCTATCCCCTTACATACACACTTACACTAACATTCACCACACTACCACATATTCCAGGAGACCGGTTGGGAACTTAGAACTTGTCCGGTTTGGGGCGGTGCCCCGCTGGTGGGAGAGTCCTGGTTAGGGGGAAACCCCACTAGCCGACGGTAGGTTGGCGCCGGATCTCGCCATCCAGCGGAGGGAAGATCACCGCCATCTCCCGAGAAACAAACATACACTATACTAAAGGGACTAATGACTAAAGCAGTTGACGCACCCGGAAACACGAAAAAAACAAACCAAACCAAACTTCACTCACTTGTCGGCGGCGATGGTTCAACGGTTAGCGTATCGGGCTCTTATATCCAAGTATCCTTCATACGCCTTCCTTCGGAGGGGAAGTAAAGCCGGCTGTCCCATGTAGTAGGTTTACTGCATGTAAAAGATCCTCAAGCTAAATGAAGCCTCTGAGCTAAATTCAAATGCCTGTTTCGTCGCCCAGTAATACCTTCATTCTCTTTAGTAGGTGAAAGGAGCGTGACGAAATTTGCGTGATCAGTCTCGCCACGTAAAATAAGGCATTCAGTTAGTCAGTCAAGTGCAAGCGTCTCTAGTTCCCGTGCACAACCTTGCGTCGTCGCAGGGGCCTTCCGGGAAGCAGCGCTTCAGCGGGCGGCGAGCGCGAGGGCGCCGGCGCAGCATTTCCTGCGCCGGAGCGGCCTCCGTCGCGCGCGGCCCGGAAGGGGGGCCCCCGCCCCCGCCACCACTTTCCTCGTCCCGCCTCATCGCGCCCCGACCCCACGCCGTACTCGCCCAGCCCAGTCTCGTCTCACCCGGCCCGACCACGCCCCGGTTCTGTCGCGCCCCGTCCCACCCTTCCCAACCCGTTCCTTACGCGTTCCGATCTCACTCCATCCCCGCCACGCATCAAGTCGCTGCACCACCCCGCGCCGGTCGCCACCATCCCCTCCCACCACTTGACTCTCACCCCTGCCCCGCCCACCGCCCGCCGCAGCACTCGGCGCCTCGTCGTCTGACACCGCCCTTAGGCTCCGGCGACAAAGCGCTTCCGCGGGCGCGCCCCAGCCCGGAAGGCGGAACGGCCGGCGGCGGCAGGGGCGGGGGGGCGGGGCCGTGCCGGGCGGATGCGCTCGCGACACGCGCCGCAGCAGATGTCGGCGCTCGCGCCAGTATAAATAGCTGGCCGTGCCGCCGCCGCCGCCGCCGGCCGTCTCCTATTGTTGCCGCGGGCGAGTGGGCGGGGCCGGCGGGTAGAGTGCGACATACACGATCCGTTGCTGTTATGACTGCCTGCATGCCATTAGCTTCGTCAAAATCTTCTCTGAGAGTTCTTTACGTTCTTCTAAGAAAATAAGCATGCGTTTAATATATTGATATAATGGATCATACCTTTTAAAAGCGGTCGCTTCCTGCTTGTCTGGCTGTGGATGATGGTTTGTTTCCATGGAAACACCTCCGACGTTTACGAATGCCAAACATGCTTATTGTCATGAAACAATTCCCCCAGTGCGTTTCCCTACCAACCTTTTAAACGAGTATTGTGATTCCTAGATTTTCACTATTGAAGTCGAAGGTACACTCTTCAGTAATCCTTCTATCTTTAATCGTTCTGTATCCATCTCTGCTTTGCTATTGATTCTCTGTCACAATTTCTTCTACTAAAATATAAAGGTGCTTACTCTGGAATATATCTGCATTTGTCCCGAGTATCTGTATAAGATACTTTTCGGTATCGGGCACTTGGACAAGTAATGTCTTGTACAGATTGTAAAAATTGTACACCTTGCATCTTCCTATTCGAATTCACACACTCACCTATTTACGATTGTGCTAATAATTAATAAATCTATGTAAAATTGTAATGAAACCACAGTATTCTACATTGTAGTAATTTTAATTTAAACATTAATTATCTAACATATTTTGGAAACTACATTTACATCTTCAGGAGATAGAAATAGAAGATTATGAAACACTTTTTCATGGAAGAAATTAAAGAGAGAAGTGTGCTAAAGAATGAAATATCAAGTGAATTTCCTATTCAAATTGCTGTTATTGAAAGTGTATTGGTAAATATGGTAAAATGTGCCAATTTTATCTTCTTTTTTTAATCAGTGAATTTTGGTTAAAAAGTTTTGTATTCATGATGTCATAAATTAGTTGAGTTATTTACGATTCGACGTGTGATCGTATTTCTTGGCCGAACCTCCGGTGCAACACGATTCCACACCGATTCTGAATAATAGGATGTCTCATGGATCAGATGCGTCTACTTATTCACCCTTGGTGTATTTTTATCAGACTCAAAGTTGGATTTTTTCTCTTTCTAGTCGTAAATGTGTCAGTGTTTCCCGGCTCATGTAACAAGGTGATCGATCGGACTCAATGTATTGGACCCAAGGTTTGCAAGAAAAGTGATTTGGAATCGCGCTGCATTTAACGTACGTTCACTTATGACAATTCAGTTAGGATCGTTTTCATCCAATTGCGAAGATTCTTCTTTATTCACAATATATCTCACATAGATTAATGGAAAATTATACAAAATTATAATGGTTGAACAGAAAATTGTAATTTATATGATTTAGCGAGAACGTAGTGACGACTTCCAACATACAATGAAAATTTTAGTGATTAAAGTTTAACATTAATATATTCATTGTCACTTAAAGAATATATGTTTTCATTTATTCAAAAAAGGATATTTCATCATCATATTATATAATTTTTACCGATGGTCGAAAAAATCTGAAAATTTGTCAAACAGATAAATGCATACAGAATTGAAATTCACTGTCAACAATTTCCATCAAAATTCAGCATTCCTGCTATACAAAGTTTTCTTTATAATGAACAGGAAATTGAAGTGTGACGGACAAAAATATATTACTACTGGTATAGTTCATTAAACCTGTAAAAATTCTCATGAGAAATCTAGAACAATAATTCAAAATTTCTAATATTTATGGCAAAAATAAAATTAATATAAAAAGGAAATTATAAATAGTTGATTAGTAATATTTTCTCAAGAGTTATATTTTCTTTAAATACATATACAGAAACATGTAATATTTTATGAAATTACCGACTTAGGTGGATGGGCTTCAATTGATATTGCAGTAGTGGAAGATTTGAAGGTTCGCGTCCCAACGATGGCAGTATTTTCAATTCGAGCTATACAGCTCGGTCGAGTTCAGCCGCTGCCTGGAAGAGAATCCTTGCGACCGGCTGCTCTCATCGGTATTTTTCCGTAGTTTCTCGAATCAACACCAGGTGAATGACTTTTCTTCACCCCTTACCCATTTACACACGTACACTATCGCACATTACCGCACTACACATACACTACACACTACACACTACACACTACACACTACACACTCACACTACACACACTACACACTACACACTACACACTACACACTACACACTACACACTACACACTACACACTACACACTACACACTACACACTACACACTACACACTACACACTACACACTACACACTACACACTACACACTACACACTACACACTACACTACACACTACACTACCGTATATGCCGGGAGACCAGTCGGAAGCTTAGAGCTTGGCCCCACAGGGGCGGTGTCCCACTGGTAGGAGCTATTTGGTTGGGGAAAATCCCTTCAGCCGATGGGTAGATCGGGCCCGGATCTCGTCATCCTGCGGAGCAAGTTCACTGCCACCCTGCGACAAAAACATGTACTACACTTACAGATCTAATGACCTTAGCAATTCACTCGCCCGAAAACCTAATCAATTTAAGAAAAAAATATTCAGAATCTTTCAAAACTATTAATTTGTCTAGAGAGTGATGCTTTTTAGGTTTTTGTAATTCTCATGAACTTGGATATTCAAACCTCCGGCCCATCACAAATTTCAACAACTCGGAATGCTTTTATTGGCACTCAATAGACTCTTAGAAATTGCAGTGAAGTTTGACTTGCAAATATACCAAAAAGGGCAACATGAACTGATTCAGTAGTTTTCGTTTATTACTTAGGGAGTTCTTTGGCTGAGCAAATATGGATTTTGGCTAGGATGGAAATCCTCGGAGGATATAATTATGTAGGATTCTTTTATTTACTGTCAGTATGTGTTCCGCCCTTCAAAAATCCACGCACCTCCGCCTACTCGAATACGTGCTCTGGATGTTAAAATTTCAGTTAACTACTCACCCACAAAAGAACCTGTATATAAAGTTAATTTACACTTTGTATAAATTTTAAAATTAAATATGGAAATGAAATTGATTAAAACAGAGTAAAGCTATTCGATTAGTTATTTGAAGGCAATAAACTCACAATCAATAATTTTCTTTGTAAACCCAACAATTGCATTTTCGTTGTAGTAGTAGCATACTAAAAAAGTTTTTTGTTTCACCTGATGTTAAAATTCTTAACATTTTACTACCTAAATTTACTTTTCTAAATTTAAAATTACAGTAGTGGAGTCAGCGCCAAGTGAAAGAGTTCAAATAACTGCAGTCGGCTTGAGAAAGAATATTACACATTAGGGTGTTTTAATGAATAAACTGAAATTAACCCATTGATAAGAAGATAATAATTTTAGAAAGTTGTATATTAACTCTTAAATATGTTAGTAATTTTAACAACGCATTTTTAAATTGATACATTTTAGTTCATTTAATATTAATTTATATCACAAAGTGTTTAATATTTTAATACTAGTATGTGTAGAATAGTGGCAAAACAGCTTCATGTTCAGCGAAATTTAAAGCTTCTTAGAAAACAGAATCAATAAATTTATTAACAGGATACGAAATTTTCTTGTAAGATAGCTTATAAGAAGGTGGCACAGCGGATGAGGAATCCGCCTTACACCATCAACAGCGGCATCAGCAGTAACGCGAGAAGGCGTACTGGAAAAGCGGCTTGGGATGGCGAAGCATGCAATGTTATGTACAGAAGTTCCGGTGAGAATGTTTATAATAACCGTTGGCTTCACATGACAAGAGTCTACTCAGTCGCCTATCCTACCAGAATATAACAGTTATCGATCCAATATGCTTTACTTCCCAATAAAACACGGTCGCTTCCCTTGCAAAACCAGCCCTAAATTTTAAGACTCCATCTTCCACGGTAGCAACTACCTGACCGTTTTGTCCTCCCGCTGCGCGGGCGAATTACATCCACGGGTCGTCACCGCCCTTCAATCGCAGGGCCTTCCAATCGGCCTGGGGGGGATTCTGAGTGCGCGTGGGCGCGGGGTGGGGGTGGGGGTGGCCGGCGACTGTCGCGCCGCCCCGCGCCGGTGGCGCCGCCTTCGTTCATCGCCGAGAGGTAATAAAAAACAGCCGCGCAGCGAACGGCGCCGCGCTGCCGCCGGATAATGAAACGCCGCTAATTAAACAGTGTCGTAATGCGCCTTACGGCCGCCGTAAACCGCCAATCTCCCGAGATCTCGCGAGAGCGCCGCGGGAGTGGCGGGAGGCGGCGGGAGGTGCCAGGGGCGGAGGGAATGTCGGAGCGGGGAGTCGCGGAAACAATGAACGGGAGTCGTATAAAATGTGACGCAGTGACTGACGTCGAAGGCAGATGCTGACGACGTTTGTGGGAATCGTAGTGGGAGTGGTGGGGGGAATGCGGTTGGAGAGAGGTGGTCGGCTAATGACACTAGGGATTGAGAACTCAAAGAATGTTGGGTGGAACGAGGACCGGAAACACTGAACGCGATTCGTGTGGAATGGGTATGACAGGGCATGGAAGTGCTGATTGGCAACCGTGGGGTTGGCAGTGGAGTAACGGCAGGAGATGAGGCAATGGCTAGCAGTAGTGGCAACAGCGGACTGCTGGAGCGTAGAGAGGTCTGGAAACAGGGAACAGGAACCACATAAAAACCGACGCAGAAGAGTGACATTTGTAAGAAAGTGGATGGCGGAAAACGTTAGTGAGGAGCGGCAGGAAAGACGGGTCGTGTGGCCGCTAACGACAAAATGTAACGGAAATGGGGCATACTTGAGCAATCAGAAGATGAACGAAATTGTATGAAATATAGGAAAATTTGAAAGCCATTGAGGGGCAGTAGGAGAAAGCTTCAGAGACGAAGAAATAATGACGCACAAACAGGAAGAATGTTGGAGTGAGCAGGAACGAAAAAACAACAAAAGGGGGGTCGTTTAAAATGAGTTATGAGTGGAGAGTATGCTGATGCTGAGGGAGAGAGAGAGGAGAGAGAGAGAGGAAGAGAAGAGAGGAAGAGAGAGAGAGGAGAGAGAGAGAGAGAGAGAGGCGCGACACCACAACTGTGCGAAACAGCAGAGTAACGCAGAAAGGATTTTGAGTGTTTGGCGAAGTTTATAGAAGATTGGCAAGACAGAAATAAATTGCACGATGCCAGAACTGTTAAGATGTTTCGGATGATACGACGTGTGCTACGTGTATTCCGTGATAGCCATATGGTATAAGAAATTCGAGTCAATGTAATCAGTGATTCACAAAATAATGCTATACCTTCAGTGTGAACTCACACCCTTTCAAGGGAATGAAAATGCAAATACCTAAGAAGAATGGTATGGCAAAAATGGAGTGAATTAATATTAAATCCTTTGAGAGAGAACTAGGTGTTATGTAATATGTGTGTGTGTGAACGAGAGAGAGAAAGAATGAGAGAGAGAGAGAGAGAGAGACAGACAGATAGATAGACAGACAAACAGAACAAACAAACAGAGACAGAAAGTGGGGAGCCGAAAGCAATGGAAGGTTATGCATATTAAAGGGGATGCTGGAGAGCAATGAGAGAGAACGCTGATAAGGTAGGGTAGTAGTCAATACAAAGAAAATAATGTTTTATTGGAACAGAGACTTGGCGCTAATGTTTCTACGTGGACTAATTAATGAAAACTAAAAAGGAAAAGAGTAATATAAGGGGGGGAAGTAAAGGAAAGACAGACCTTTACAGTGATTTCTTTAGGCGAGGACTATTATCCTAGATTGAAGCAAGTCAGATAGAGTGAGAACACATAATAGGCTGAGAGAAGTGCAATGGATCAGAGAGAAACGGGAGGGATAATGAAAGCAGAAACCCAACCCAGCATCCCCATTTGCGTCCCCTTGAAGGAAGAGCTAGTCAGATTTTGCGACCGTTAAACGAGATGGCGCCAACGCCATTCAGAATGATTCCTGATGAAGCCTTTATTTTTAAGTGTATTCGTACCAGTTATACTTCATTTGGGGTTATTCGGGAAAGAGGAAGAGAAAGCTGATGAATAGGATTTGTTCTGACCATCTGTCGAAGTACAATAAAGTAACTTCAGGTGGTTGTAACTTAAGTCTCGGTTTTATGGAATTACCATAAAAAATTTAAGATTTTTCCCCAGATGAGCCATAATTAGTAAATCTCGCAGAAAGAAAGATGAATTCCAAGCCTTACATATAAAAGAATTTTTATGATCTTAATGACTGTCGTATGTATTAAAAACAAGAAGATATTAATTCATAATGTCATGAATTCAATTTTATTATATTTAGCCACGTTATTATTGAAGGTTTGAAATGATAGGATTCTCAGAGTTCAAATAATTAAAGTTTCTCTTTTATTATAAATAACATTTGAATCACGGGCGGTTACTACAAAATCTGTGAGCTAATATTTTCAATTGTTTTTAGAATCAGCTCCTTTTATAATATTTGTTGTATATTTTAAACCAATCATTTTATCCGTAAGTCTTGTTTGTGACTATAAGTAATGTGTTCAGAAATTGTGTTCAGTTATTGAGCGGATGAAAATAATTTTAATCGAATTACTACGAATAATTCTAAAAATTCTTGCACGTCTTGCAACTTGACAATGATTTATATTATGTTATGCATTTATACAATTCGTGCAGTCTTCGCCTTTGCACGACATAAACATAGAAAGGAAAAAGATTGTCTCTCTTGCCAATTCTACCACCTCGGAAACTCCACCACACATGCTACATCCACTTTCACCGCCACTTTCCATAACTCGGACAGCACGAAGAGAGGCCGGAGCTTACCGTAAGTCGGCCATCCTTTCTATTTTTGAAACAAGAAAACGAAACAAAAAAAACTCCCGGGCTCGTACGTATCGACGCGGCTGCTGACGCTCGCGAACATCTCCCTCGCCCCCCCCCCCCAGCCGCGCTCGCGCCCGCCACGCCGCCGAGCGTATTGGCGTCACCCTGATGGCTACGAAGATTAATAACAAGGCCCAGATTGTTTCGCACCTGGCTGCCGTGTCCAGGTCCCGGCGCGGCGCGGCGGCGGCGACCGCGGGGACGCGGCGCGCGCGGGCGGGGCGTGGGGCGGCGGGGAGGGCGCGGCGGGGACGGCCATTGTGGGCATTGTCGCGTTGCCACCCTCGCCGCCCCCGCGCTGATGGATGGCCCGGACGTCGCCCCCGCCTCGTCCATTAGGCCTACACGCAGCGCCGTGACGAGAGGACACCCTGTCCAAGATGCTCCTCTCCGCTGCCCCACCTGGTGGCGAGGGCGGCAGCGGCTGCGAGTGGGGGGCGGAGGAAGGGCTGCCGGCAGTGCTGGTGCCCCGGGGGGAGAGCGGTAGCGTGTGAGAGTATGGGGGTGGGGTCGTGCGTGGGTGCGGGAGACAGTGGAGGGGGCAGGGGTTGAAGGGGGGCGCGTGACAAGCAACGCTCGATGACGTCGTGTACGTTAGCGGGGTGACGATGGAGAGGGGGTGGGAGCAACAAGGCGCGGTGTTGAGTGGGCGGCGGCGATAGGGTGGCCAGGGGCGATGGTTCTGTCTAATGTGTGAGAATACTGATAGTGGGGCGGGGGGGGGGGGGGGGGGCGGCGGCGTGGGTGCGAAGGGATCGTGGAAGCGGAAGATCGACGACGTGTATGCCGACGGAGGCGGCGCGGGGTGGGGAGGCGGGGGGGGCGGCGGGGCGGGAGTGACAGCGGGGGCGGCGGCGGCGCCGGTTTGGCTGGCGGGTGTGGGAGGCGGCGGTGGCGGCGGCGTGGGTGGCGAAGGGACCGTGGAGGCGGAAGGGTCAACGACGTGTATGCCGGCGGGGGGCGGGGGCGGCGGCGAGGGTGGTGGCAGGGGCGGCGGGTTTTGTTGGCGGGTGTGGGAGGCGGCGGTGGCGAGAGCAGCGAAGGGACCGTGGAGGCGGAAGAGTCGGCGGCGCGTGTGCCGTGGGGGCTGGAGTGTGCGTGTCGCGCCACGTCGGCCTAGCTGCACGTTCTCGCCGAACGAGTCGAATGACGCCGCTGGAAGGCGCCGTTGAAAGAGTTGGCGTTTACAGTTTCAGTACTTTGAATGAAACGTGCTTTATTAACGGCGCCTCTTAAAATAGTTGGAGGCGGCTGGAGGTGCAATTTTAGATCTCGAGGGCAAAACAAGGCGATATTGTTCCTGGCTTACAAATTCTCAGAAACATTCCGGTAAAAATCATTCTGCTTCAAACGCTAAGCATTCATACGAGAAAGACCGTAAAATGATGTTTATGACATGTAGATGACAATAGGTATTATATGCTATTTTAATTTCAGAATTAAGTATTTTCCAGAATGTAAATAATGAATTATTCTAGACAATGAAATTGGATTGTCCAATTCTATTTATTTGTGTGTTCTTTTCTTGGCAAATAAAATATTTTTAAAATTTTATTTTCTTCACGTTCGGTTCTATTGATCTCTCAGAGTTCCGTATTTACGGAACAATAACATTTAGTGATAATGAGAAAACTTAAAAATCATCTTATCAGGGAAGGAAAGATATATATGCAGACAAATATAACACTGAAATATGGATCTCAAGAAGAAAATTTATATTATTCGAGACTGTCTTGAAAGTAGCACTGATTGTTGTGTTGTTTTACGGGAATAAACTTGTTCATTACAGGAAGATTCGGTTGAAAGTGTCATGTTATGAATTTTTTTGACTCCACTTTTCCCTAACCACCATTACTTTTCCACCGTGAACTGCTGCCCACAAAGAACCATGGAGCTTTAATTGAAATTAAACCACCTACTGAATAGCTGTACGACGGTACTTCCCAGTCATTTCGAAAAATAATTGGAGCGTTTTCTGTTATCCCTCTTGCATCTCGGTACTTACAAACTTTCCTGTATTCTTTCACATATCTATGACTATATATCTTATGACTTTAATGGAAAGGTCAAAAGTTGCTTCCTGCTTCTTCTAATAGCATCGGGCGTAGTTCCTTTATTTCCAAACGATCTTTCATTTGAAGATCCATTACATCGATAGAACCTGTCATTCTCGTAGCAAGGGACGAATTGATTCTCGTAGCAAGGGACGTAGCTCAGTGCATCAACTGATGTCACTGCAGCGTTCCTGACCGAGGGGTCCTAGGTTCGGCAGATTTTGACATGTTTTCAGCTAGGTCGAATTAGTCGCTGTCTGGAGGAGAATTCTAGCGGCCGGCTGCTCTGATCGGTAGTTTTCCGTGGTTTCTCCGATCAACACCAGGCGAATGCCGGAGCAGTACCCTAACAAACGGGCCACGGACTGCGCGCGATCTTTCGTTCCTCCTTCCTTGTCCTACCTTCTCCTTACACACAGCACACTTACACTAACATGCACTACACTATCACATATTCCGGGAGACCGGTCAGGAGCTTAGAGCTTGTCCCGGCTGAGGCGGTGCCCCGCTGGTGGGAGAGTCCTGGTTAGGGGGAAACCCCACTAGCCGACGGTAGGTCGGCGCCGGATCTCGCCATCCAGTGGGGGAAGATCACCGCCATCTTCCGAGGAAAAGGAACATGCACTACACTAACGGCACTGATGACCGAAGCAGTTGACGCGCCCGGAAACACGAAAAATCAATCAATCAATCAAATCTAACGAGCTGTATACCACCTGCGGGGAACCGCCCCAACCGGCACAAGTTCTAAGGTCCAGACTGGTCTCCCGACTTGTGTGATAGTAGAGTGATTGTAGCTGTAAGTGTGAATATTAAGGGGCGACGATAGGGCATGAAAGAAGAAGGAAAGACTGCGCGCGGTCCGTGGTCCGTATATTGGAATACTGCTTCGGCATTTGCCTGGTGGTCATCGGAGAAACTGCGGAAAACTACCGTTCAAATCAGCCGGCCGCTGAAATTCTCCTTCAGACAGCTAGAGTCGAAAATCCTGCCGTTGGTGGGACTCAATCCATAAAACCTCCCTGCCAGAGGCACTGCATTGACATGTTTATTTATTTATTTTACGTCAAAAATTAGTTAAAACTGCGTAGGACGTGCCATTGGGAAAAGTGAATTGTGTGCACATTTTCAAAATTCTGTGATTCCTACACTGTCATATACTACATGAATTTTGAATTTAAAAAAAAGCTCCCAAGTAATAAAATCTATTTTCAAGGATAAATAAGCAATAAATTTTGGGCTCTTATCCATGTCCTTCGGAATAATACTTCCTGCCGCGACAACATGCAAACAATAGTTTGAATAACTGTATTTCCCATTGAATTCCAGAAGTCGTGCATAGATAATGAAGTCACATTTATGTCCAGAAGCAAAACAAGGGGTCATCTCAGCATTTGCTCAATGGATAAGGGCACTGGACAAAAACCTGATCGAGATGGGGGCCATTGACCTAGAACTGTGACACAATACTTGTTACATATTGTTTAGAATTATACAGTCCAATGGTAAATAATACATGAAATATCACTGTTAAAATTAGTTACTTTTCTTGTAATACTCAGTTAATACCCTCAGCCAACTTTGCCGATTCATACCGAAAATATTTAGTACGCCTTACACAAGGCTCGAATTCTAATCATTTGGCTTTGCATGAATGATAGACCTGCCAAGCCTTTGTGCCGCAGAGGCAAATATCTAATAAATGTAGAAGTTTATTCGTCATTCTAAGTGTAAGTAAATATTTCAAGCTAAGGATTTTACAGCGTTGTTGCATCTTGTGCCTCCAGTCACCCTGCTCTTACGAGACCCTGTCACCTGGCAATGGTTGCGACCACCACCAGTCTGCGGGTCAAGCTCGTTTGCCCCCCTGAACGTCAATGCTCATTCAGCTGCTGCCTTCCCCTCTCCACGCTGTTCCCTGCTCTGTCGCCGGCTCTCACCGCCCCATCAATAAACAACAGCATTGCGAATGCATGCGCGTAGACGGGCGCCGCCATGTTGGACAATTGACGTCAAAAAGCGCGCAGTGGTCGCGGCCCCGCCCTCAGTCCAAGAGAGCTCGCGGCCGCCTGCAACCCTCGGTTGATTGATTGATTGATTTTTCGTGTTTCCGGGCGCGTCAACTGATTCGGTCATTATTCCCGTTAGTGTAGTGCATGTTTTTTCTCGGGAGATGGCGGTGATTTTCCCCTCGCTGGATGGCGAGATCCGGCGCCGACCTACCGTCGGCTGGTGGGGTTTCCCCTTAACCAGGACTCTCCCACCAGCGGGGCACCGCCCCAGTCGGGACAAGCCCTAAGCTCCCGACCGGTCTCTTGGCATGTGTGATAGTGTAGTGCTTGTAAGAATAAGTATGTGTGTGTGTGTGTGTGTGTGTGTGTGTAAGGGGAGAGGATAGGACAAGGAAAGGGAAGGACAGATCGCGCGCTGTCCGTGGCCCGTTTGGTAGGTTACTGCTCCCGCATTCGCCTGGTGATGATCGGAGAAACCACAGAAAACTACCGATCAGAGCAACCGGCCGCTAGAATTCTCCTGCAGACAGCGACTGAATTCGACCGAGCTGAAAAGCTAGTGTCGAAAATCCTCAGGAGGAGCCCGCAAGTGTGTTGGTATCTAGTGTATGGTCGAATATGCGTGCCATCGGGACGCAAAGGGTAACCGGCTGTCGACTGAAAAAAAACCCTAGGAAGAAAGAAGAAGATAAATGATATCAAAGATAAAATAATAACACAGCTCTGAAAGTTAAAAACTGTATAGGATTTGTGTATATTTTCTTATATATTTAAACTTGGTAAAAACGAAAAAAATACCCAAAATTTTCTATCATGTCATTTGTTCTTGCTACACTCAATTGTTTATTGAGTGTAGCAAGAAAAAATGAAGTGCTAGAAAATTTGGGGTATTTCTTTCGTTCCCTTTGTATTTAGCCCAAAATTCCTAATAAACGTAAAATAGAGTAGTTCTTTTCTTAGAATGGCCTTAAAACTAAAACTTTTCACGTTAATTGTATTATAGCTAAAGTTGCCAATAAATGGAAAAAAATAATGGCTGGAGAGAGTAGTTGTAGGGAGTGGTGGATAAAATAGTTTGAGCGTCAACAATAACGTCGCATGATCGTATCGATACGGATTAAAAATTGATACAGAATAATGTGTTGTTATTTTGGAAACTTTTAGTGGTTATCGTGTGCAATTGTGCTTGCAATATTTGAAATTTTGAAAAAATACAAAAACAAGATTTTCTCAAAAACGGCTCCAAATTTTTCTTTAAATTTTTGGTAGCGATAACGCCAAATATAACTTATAAGATGAAAAAACGCATGTTGCTCTTTTTTCTGTTTTTTTTTCAAAAATTACAAAATTGTAATAATTTTACTTGACTTTCATGTCGGTAATATTTACATTAGAGACGATTTCTTCACATTATTTTATTTATGGGTACGTGTGTGAGTATATGAGTACAATATTATATTTATGAGACAATAATGTCTTAAAAGTTTTCTCGAAAACCCAACATTTTCTGTTAAAAGAGCTCGAAATTTCGCATTTCAGGAACTTTAAACCCATTTCTAAAAAATAGTTCCATTTTTTTCTTCAAACTTTCCTAATTGATAGTACTAGTTACACTGTTTAATATGACGTAAGGTTCATTTTAGTGTTTTCTTTCGTTTTTTTTTAAATACTCAAATGTATTTTGTTTTAAATTATTCTCACGGCGTTAAATATGAACATTTTCATCGATGTGTATACATTGTTGAATTTGTGAGTGAAAGTGCTTCAAATCACTTCACATGAAGTTTTTCGTAAACTCAATAGATTTCTGTGAAAAGAACCTTCAAATTTCGCATTTACAGTAATGCTTAATCGCCATTTTCTTAAAAACGGCTTCAACTTTTCAATGAAAATTTATATTTTGGACGAGGTGACTCTTCTTTAACATTATTGAAGTATTATTTCGGTTCTGCTATTAGAAAACCGAAAGGTTGAGAAAATGTCAAAAAATTATACTTTGGGTGACGATAGATGGCAGGTTGGTAAGAGGATGGGGAAAGACCGTAAAGCCAGTGCACATTAAGGAAATTAGAAAACTTTACTACGAGAAAGTCTGTTCCATTTTGTAGCACCTCCAGTTTACGTTGAATTGGAATTATTGATTTTTGGTTTAGTGTTCCTTGATAAATTGAGCAGATGTTGAGATAATCTCTTGCTTTGTTTCTTAACATTAGCTGCTTGTCGCTACCGTTTTTTATTTTTTATAATAAATAAACTCCATTAATGTGTACACATCACTTAAAATATTCCTGTTAATGGATCTCTACATATGTTGAAGTAAAATCTCTCTTGCAACTCTCCGTGATTCATTAAGACCAGAACTGCCATCTTAAATTTTTTAGAACTTTTACCTCTTTATCAGTATATTTTCTTGAACTACACATCGCCAAAAGAGACTCTCCTTGCCAGAAATTTATTCAAAATAGCATGATAATAACTTGCAAAACAGATTCAAGAATGTACTCTGATTCCATCAATTAGCCATCAGTAATTTATTTAATGCGTAAGTAAATATAGCTCTCTTATTCACGAAGTTTAGGTTCGGTTCATAACCTTCTAATATTGACTTAAAATGGAGGGGAGGCGATCCAAATTTACAATAAGAATAATTAAGATCAGTTGATTATTTAGCAATACAATGTAACACGTTTTTAGCGAATTGATATTCTAAAGAAAAATATTCTGTAACGAAACACAAATGGAATTTATTTATAAAAAGGTAGAGAATTTTAACATTAATATTAGGGAAAAATAATTCAAATAGATCAATGAATTGAGCTTAATTAATATTGAATAATAATATTCATAATTACCGCATCATTTTCAAGTTGTTGTAGTCGTACTTGAATACATTTTTAATACACACATATATACCTACTTACATTATCATACGAAAGATCCGCTTCTCTTAATGTATTTATTCATTTGATAAATAAATCCAACATATTCATTTACTTTGTTGGTATGCTAAAAATTAATAAAATTCCAGTAATTCCATGCGAGTAAAAAAGCACTTGTCAATGAATGTGAAGGCTTTACTGATTTCATAACAATATTTTTAGTTTATCCTCTCAGGAACGAAGAGCTTGAATACTGTATGCGTTATCCTTCGACCATCTCATTGAATGGCATTCCAATTAAGTGGAAAAATAGGCATTGATATACATTTTCACTTGGTTAGTATTGATCTTAAATAACACAAATGCGCACTTCCGAACGAAATAAAATTCCATTAATGTCAATCAATCGAAAGGCGATTAAAACTGTATGCTGCTATTCTACGAAGTGAACGTTCTCAAAAGCTATTAATTGAGTTTCCAAATTTTATTTTCTTCAAAGATCGATATGAAAGTGAGTGAAACCAATATGACTGTAGAGATTCCATTTTTAAGTCCATTTCAGTAGAAGGGTAAAGTTATAATTCGCCAATTAATTAATTATCATTACGTCTTTCTTGTTACAAAAAGAGCTTCAAGTATATTTTTTAAATAACGTTTATTACACTCATTTCTATTCCTATAGAATATTATATTTTTTTAATATCTTCCTAAACAAATTAAAGCAATGTTTTATTCACATTTTATACAGCGACATCATTTATTCAGAGCTCGATTTAATTTCTGAAAGACTTCAATACTTTGGTATTGAAATCTCGTTGGGACAAACGTCATTCGGATAAACTTCACAATACGAAAACGGGAAGGGAAGTGTTCTTTTGTTCCTGTTACTGACCAGCGTTTACAATGGGCGTTGCATGTAAATGAATTCGGGAGGAAAAAATATTCCCACGGGTAAGGGGAGAAAGTGGTGAGTGAGTGAGGCCAAAGGGTGACGTTACATCTGCGATTTAACCGAAATGTTATACAGTGAAAGGGCTGATCGCTCCTCGACCTCAGCCATCTCAGTTTTCTCACTACACAGCGCTGCCCAATAATAATATTCTTAAACAGGTTTGCTGCCATATTCAAAGAATTACACTGGAAACTGAAACCAATCAAAACGTGAATTACATATATCATGTATATTCTGCTTCTTAATATCTCTACTGTTTTGAAAATGACTAGAAGTTGTGAAATTGACTAACCAAGTTAATGTTGAAATTGATATTTACAATAATTTACTTTTTCTCTCAGTGAGGAAATTAAATATTAAAGTAACTTAGATAAACAATTTATACATTATACACATGTATTAACAACGCATCTGTATATATTAAATTTATAAAAAATACTACTTGAAAAATAAATACTTGTTACAAATAAAGTGATTAAAATTTGTTTCTCAATTTGGTGACCACGATTTAAGAATTTATGCGTACGGCATGTAGTTTAGTTTAAAGCATTTTCAACAGTCATCTTTGGAAGCTGAAGGTCACACAATAATATGCGATTCATTCCATTTTCAAACAGACTGTGATACGTACGATTGACTTCCTTGCTCTTATATTCCCTACACCTCCCTGTTGACGATATCGCACTTTTCTTCGGCCACCGCATACTGGATGATGTGGCTCAGAATTTCAGTTCAATTTCCCTACAGTGCCTCTGAATGGGAGGTCCTAGAGTTCGAGTCCCGACAGTGGCAGGCTTGTCAGCTAGGTTGAATTTTGCCTCTGCCCGGAGAATTCTATCGGCCGACTGCTCTGAGTTTTTCGTGTTGTTTTTTTCGATCAACGCAGGCAGTACTCTAACAAACGCGATATCTCCTTCTTTCTTGTCCCATCCTCACACCCCTACTTATATACACACTTACATGCTCCATACTACCTCACATGTCGGGAGTTTAGAGCCTGCTCCGACTGGAGCGGTGCTCAGTTAGAGGGAGATATCTGGTTGTGGAAAACCCCGCAAGCCGACTTGAAGTTTGGCGCCGATTCTCGTCATCCAACGGGGGAAGACCACGACCACTTGCCATGTTAAAAACATTCACTACACTTACGGTGCTAATGACTTAAGCACTGGACGCGCTCTCAAGGTATGTTATGAATTAATGAATTATTCAGTTTTCCACCAGAAGGGGTGGCTCTGACCGGAAGGTCCTAGGTTCGAATCCCGGCGGCGGCGGCAGGATTTTCGACCCTAGCTTTTCAACAAGGTCGAATTCGAGGCCTGGAGGACAATTATAGCGGCTGGCTGCTCTGATTGGTGTTTTTCTGTGTTTTTTCCTATCTACACCAGGCGAATGCCGGAGCAGTACCCTGACAAACGGACCACGGACCGCGCGCGATCTTTCCCTCCTCTTCCTTGTCTTATCCTCACCCCCTAAACACACACACTTACATTAACATGCACTACACTACCACACATGCCGGGAGACCGATTGGGAGCTTAGAGCTTGTCCCGGTTGGGATAGCTTGTGGGAGATACGTGGTTGGGGAAATCCCCGCTAGTCGATGGTAGGTTGGCGCTATTCAGTGGGGTAGATCTCGCCATTCAGAGGGGGAAGATGGAAAAACTTGCACTACACTTACGGGACTAATGACCTCAGTAGTTGACGAACCCGGAATCACTAGCAATCAATCAATTTTCCACCACTTCAGCGACTCTGCGAAAATAGTAGAACTTGAAACGGTTTTCGACTTTTACGTTTGCGGCAAAAATTGATTTTCAACACTTAAAAAAAACTACTTGCATATATGACAAGTCGGAGTGACCCATTTCCTGAAAGTTTTCCCTTTTGCTCAATAAACATTATGTCATTTTATTTTCTCTCTCTTCTAAATGACAAATGAGATCATCATGTTTCTATATTGAGCTTTGTAGACAATAACGAGGTCATATACTACGCTCTTCTGCGAAAACATCACCCAATAGTTTGAGTGCAAATTAAATGACAAATGAGATCATCATGTTTGTGTGTTGCGGTTTGTGGGGGGTCGAGGCGGGGCGAGGCGGGGCGAGGCGGGGCGAGGCGGGGCGAGGCGGGGCGAGGCGGGGCGAGGCGGGGCGAGGCGGGGCGAGGCGGGCGAGGCGGGGCGAGGCGGGCGAGGCGGGGCGAGGCGGGCGAGGCGGGGCGAGGCGGGGCGAGGCAGGGCGAGTGAGGGGCGAGTGAGGGGCGAGTGAGGGGCGAGTGAGGGGCGAGTGAGGGGCGAGTGAGGGGCGAGTGAGGGGCGAGTGAGGGGCGAGTGAGGGGAGTGAGGGCGAGTGAGGGGCGAGTGAGGGGCGAGTGCGGGGCGAGTGAGGGGCGAGTGAGGGGCGAGTGAGGGGCGAGTGAGGGGCGAGTGAGGGGCGAGTGAGGGGCGAGTGAGGGGCGGCGAGGGAGTTGATGAGGGGCGAGTTGCCCTTGGCATGGGGCGGGCGGGCCGGGCACTGAGGCCGGGTGGGCGGGGCAGGGTGGGCGGGCGCCGCCGTAGGGCGCGACGGTGGGGCGCGCGCCCCGAGGCGGCGGGCGAGCGCTTTGATACGCAATACAGCTGTCGCGGGGCGCTAACTGGCCCTATCGGGCCTTTGTGGGTGCCGCGTGGCCGCAGCGCGCGGGCGATGGGGGCGTTGAGGGGCGTAGGGCGCTTGTGTCAGCGGCTGAGGCACGCGCGAGCCATGGCCTTCCCCGTGAAATGCCCGTCAACCACATCTCTCGGCCGCCCGCTTCATGCGCTTGCCCTTGTTTCGTCTCCCAGATTTCGTTGCATGGTGTTTGATTGATTGATTGATTTTTTCGTGTTTCCGGGCAAGTCAACTGCTTTGGGCATGGCTCTTTCATGTCGTTTTCTTGACCTTCTCTCTCTTTTCTCCAGTCGCCCTTACCTTGCTCCTCCCAGCTTTCTTTTTTACCTCTTTCCTTTCCCACCTCTTCCACCGCTCTTCCCTCTCTCTGCCCTTCGCGTGCAGCGGCCTGCGCGTCGCCGCGTGCGCTGTTCGGCCGCGAGCAAAACGCTCCCACATTCCGCGCAGCTCGCAGCGCCAGATCAAAGGCTGCATTTCGGTTAATTATACCCACAGCGGCAGGGAGAAAATGTGAGCTTGTTTTCTCGGCACTGGTACAATTCCCTTTGCTTTTTAATCCCTTTTTATTTTCTGACGCACCTTCAACTAAATGATCTCCACCAGCGATGCCCAGCTTATATTGCAAATGCGAAGTTGATGTGTAGCTTTTTGGAGTATCTGAAACTGAAACGCATCACTCGTGGACTACGTGAAATGCAGTAAAAAAATTGCAAAATGAGAGTGATAGGAACGAGGGACTTGAATAACATACGCATCGTATTGTGTACAATCAGTATACATGGACGAAATACTGATGCATTTATATTTAGCTATCTTTCTTTTCATATTCATCAAGAGTCATACAGAAGGTAAGAAAACTCAACCGAAAACTCTTGAACTAATATTTAGTTACTTCTTGAACAAAACACTTTGTGATCCATGTTTACAGAGGAACATCCTTCAGTTATCTAAGATTCATCAATTCTTATTTTCGTTGCTTCTCTACTGTAATATAGTGTAGTGAGGTGATTCTATTGCTTTCCTCCCTGTACCATAGTATACACGCTCTTGAAATTTTCGACCATAAAATCCGCGTTTGTTTCTTTAAATTGTAACCGATCCGTCCGGATTAAAGTCTGTTAGTACCGTTCCTATAATGGTTAATATTGGTGAAAGTTGCCAATAATGGTTAATATTGGGGCCAAGACATAAACGAAATTTTGGAATCGAAAATCAGGATGTCTGAATGGACGATGTCAGGATGTAGAAATCTGTAAGATTATAAACTTTTATCCTGAATCTAGTTAAATGTGTCAGGAGCAAGATCCAGTTCTGGAAATATTTAAAATATTTGAATTTTTGGAGAGACTTAACAAGAAGTCACTGTAACATTTTTAAACTTCTTTGGAAAGTACCTGACATTTTTTCTTTGAACTATTTTTTTCGAGTACACAGAAGTGCATTTATAAGTACGGTATAGATCCAATTTTTGTTAAAATTTCTGAAATTTAGAAAACTGCAGAAATCTTTATATATTAAATACTAAGGAGTTTCGTTTAGAAAGATATTTATCATTACACTCAATTGAATTTCGTAATTTTTGTAAAATATAGGTCATAGGTCCCTGATGTTTTATTGCCTACTATGATTGACAGATTTTCATAGTATAAATCCCAGTCGGTTTGGTCGTCGTGTATTTTTCACGTGCGTTCCAAGGCACTAGGTGATTATCGTGATGAAATACGTAGTTATTAGTCGCTTTTTTGTGATTATAAAGTAAACTTTACAAACCAATAAGGGCGAAGTGTGGATAACTCGTGTCGCATGCCGGGATGTAAATCCATCAAGGGATGCAGGCACTTCAGCAATTCAATTTCAGATGTATAAAATGCTGTACGACTAATGGGCTAAGTCCATTTATTGGGATTCGCTTGTAAAGACAGAAAATTGATTGGACCATTGGACTGTGTAAAATATTTTGAAAATAAATCTGTAGCTAGAGAGGGCGTGTTTTCCATGATTGATGGACAACCAATTCTTCCGTGTAAGAATACAAAACTAAGGAAAGATACCTTCCTTACCATATTTCACAATGAACCTTCATGCCAAAATGTGACTTCCCCGATAGACGACAAGATCTGTTTTACGATTAATAGAAATGATAGCGAAAGATAAAGAAATTTCCAGACGTGAAGCGAAAAATATCTTATTTAGAGTTTTGACAGTTTTAAGACAGAAGTGGTGAAAAAGTAAACCATCTATTTTATCTGTGTATGAGAATTGTTTTGTTTTATAAATTTCGTGATGAGACGTATGCTAGCATTGCATCAATCACCATTAATTAGTATTAATATTATGAATGCTTAGATGTTATAAATTTCTAAAAAACATATGATCTGACTATAATTAATTTTAAATGGACCCTGCAAATCAAACTTTAGGAGGTCTTTGAAGTGTACAAATAGATGAGTTAAATTTGAAAAGTTGATGAGTCATTCATTTAACAGTGAGCGATGGAATTTTGATGAAGGAATTATGCTTTTGATCAGTTTTTTGGAAGAGATATTACAATCAAATAATTTTGATGCAGAAAAATACTAAAATACGATATTATACAAAATTGTTAGTCCCGAAATATCAGGACGAACTTCAGGTCCTAAGAGTTTGAAACGGATATATTTTAGGGATGCTTTATACGAAGCTTCAACATTTTCGAAATTTATCAGTAGGAACGGATTTTATTGTAATAAAAAATGCAAAATATGTACATATATATGTGCTTATTTTTTTTCAAAATATGTAAAAAACGTAGAAAATATGTTAAATAAAAATTTATTATAGTGTTTAAAATTGTTCTCTACAAGTATTTTCCGACCACTAAACGTCGCTGATCAGTCTTGAACAAGGACTCGATGTTACTGAAAGTAGGTTCTATCTCTACGAAGTAATTGTACTCTAAACTTCACCACACATAAGAATTTTATTCGAAATATAAAATACGTTCGTAGTATATATTACAATATTTACGAGAAGCCGGTGCACAAGTGCACAATACAACGATGTAGCGAGTGATGAATCCCAGGGGAGGGGGTTAAAGGGTATACACCCATCCCTGCAAATCAAACAACGCGAAAAGACAATTTACTGTAAAAAATATTTGTTAGTTTTCGATGGAGTAACGAATGTGTTGTTTGAAACATAAGCAAGAACGTAGTTGAAATTAATTTTATTCACCAAAATGCACCAACCTTTACTCCGAGTAAGTAGTAAGGGGTGGGGTAAGTTTGACAATTCATGGCGAGGATATGGTGGTCATAGAAGCTCAACAGTATTATATTTGATTTTTAAGAAAGATTATTTCGCAACATATATTGCAACGCGCATCTGAAACGTTCCGTTTCGACGTATAAATATATAAAAATGTAGCAAAATATGTCGTAATTGGTAAAATATGTAATTATACCAAACTATGTAAGTATATGTAAAATAAAAGTTCTAAATCATTCAGAATGTCTTGTGAACTCGAAAAATATAATTGAATGCTGGTAGCTAGTTTGTGTAAAAACATGTAATTACATGAAAATCCGTTCCCTATTTATCAGAAATGGATGAAGCCCTAGAGGGCTCGTTGCTTAGCGTGCTCGCTTTCCTCCGCGCAACCCCGGTTTCGATTCCCGGTCGGGACATAAATTAACTGTGCACTTTTCTAGCATTGTCCCAGTATCCGTTGCTGTGTGACGAAAAGAATGCTCACTCCTCAAATTGAAAAGACCAGAGATACGGCGAAGGAAGTGCTATGTGCTAGCCACATGTACCCCTCAACTCATGTTACCCACACGTACCCCCAACCGCAAGGCCGAGACGCCACTGGTAGGCTTTAGCTCGTAAAGAATGTTACAAAGTACATACATCAGCAATGGATTAAATTTTGTGGAATTTTTTTCATCGGATAGAACAAAGAACGTTGAAAAATGGCACAGATTACATATTCGTTAAACTTTTCGAATTTTTAAAGATTCAAAAGTTCCAAATATTTGCAGAAAATAAGTGCTTTTGTAGCACTAGTTTGATATAATTATGCTATGTTATTGATATCATTATCATATGCTATTATGATATCATTATCATTATGCTATGTTAATGCCGTATTTATTAAAATTGTTTTTGTAAGCATATTTGTCAAGTGCGTCAATAACAGTGTTATACTAGAGCTTTTTATTTATTGTTAATGAGCAGTGTGCGTATTGTTTGAAAATCCATTTTGTATGGTTTCGTCCAGCGGCATTTTTGCTGCTGCAAGCTACTACTTCATTATGTATTTATACATTTCCTACCGGTTTATATTTAGATCTAATTTATCACATGTGTAACAACAAAAAGACCGATGATGTGCCTCGTATAATTTTTTTAACAGCTTTCTTTTCTTTCTGTTCAATCCACTGACTTAACAGAGATTTGCATGACTTATTACTATAACTGAGTTAGGGCATAGGCAGGCGGGGAGTTCATTTAGTGGAAGCTCCCTTTTACTTTGTAACTGTTCTCTTAATTTAGTGTTTGGATATTTTATATTTATTTTCAAATTGTGACGTTCTATTGTTTAATTTTATGTTTGTATGTTTAATAAGCCTTTCTGTTCAATTTGCATTCTATTGAAGCGTTTATGGTGGGGGTAATTTATTCTTGAGGTATCTTGAAATAATTTTAATGTCTTCTGCTGACAGTTCTAGATCAAAGTTTTTAGCACATTCTGTTTTCGGTAGTTCATCAAAAAATTTTACTCAAGAGTCTTCTAATGTAGGTATTTATGTTTTTTATTTTCAATTCGTTTCTAATTGGTCTATGTGACAGAAACCATGGTGCTTTAATTATGCGTCTTAAAAATGGATTTTGAACTACTTGGATTTTCTGAAGTTACTTTTTGCGTAGCCCATAGCGGGCAAGCATAAGTAAACGATGATTATATATCCCAGATTCTATTGTGATATACCAGACTGTCACATAATATGTTGATGGGAATTGGGGACAAGAATTTATTAAATTCTTCGTAAAAAGTGTACATGTTTAGGGCATAGGCATGCAGGCAGGGCGTTCCTTAGCAACCAGGGAGGCTGAAGCAAATAAACATAGCGCGGCAAGTAACGAACAGAAAATTGTGATATAAGGGCATACAGAATTGGTGGTAAACTAGTAATGGGGTATGAAGTAGAAGGAAACTGGAGATTGTTTTGGTAAAACAAGAGACAAGAAGGTATGAAAGTTATCGAGGGTTGAACTTTTTGAAATATGAGAGAGGAGCTTTAGACCGCGTACCGTGCACATCGTAGAGGTCATTGTAAATGATAGAGGCGGGACTTGGTGGAATTTTGCGGGAAATAATTGAGCAGTGAGGACTTATATTTTGTGTGCGTGATTCTATTTGGAACTTTGAATAATTCTGGCACCGGGAGTAGTAAATGAAACAATAAGTTGAGGAGGACATTGACCCGGCAGCGGACCGAGAACAAGATACAAGAGAGAAGATTGGTTGGAGCGGTGGTTTCTTCCTGGCATCATCGTCCAAGAGCGCATGGATATATAAATAGTAAGAATAATAGCGCTATTTACAATTTTTACTACCGGTCATGACCAAGGTGACTTTTATGTTACAAAGAATTAATCGATGAATAAACTTACAACGTTCTCATTTTGAAAAAGAAAAGCTGATTATCATTTCTTTAGCATCTTGTGCAATCCATAGTTTAATAATTTCTTTCCAGAAACAAATTTCGGATTCCTCGCTTATTCCGTATGGAGAGCGCATTGCATGATCGTTTGCTAGGAAGAAAGTAAGTTCCGGCGACGATTATTTTCGTAAGAACCCAACCGGCAGAGCTAGTAGGATAATTATGTCCCTTTAGATGTGTTTGCGGGAAATTTGAAATCGCAACCCTTTTCTGGCGCCCAAAAATGATGTAAATTCGGAAACCGGATGCATAAATAATTTAACAGAAACGGAGAGGGTTTCACTATACTTAGTCTACAGTGGCTATTTATAAGGGGATATAGTTTTGCTATTTTCACATATGTTTTATTGGCAATTTATTTAATATGGTTCTTTCACGCTAGTTTTCGGGTTGTGATTAAGTGAGTTTTATTTTATTTGCCATCTTGAGCACCAATTTATAATGGAATTTAATGATTTTTGTAGAATTTCTCTACCTTGATATATTTCTTTGTATATTGTGAACTGTACTGTGTCATCAGCAAAACATGCTATTTCTGTTCTTTCCATCTCAGGGTAGACTGCAACGTAAATGTTAAAGAGGGTTGGTGAAAGCGGTGGCCCTTGCGGTACCTCTGCTTGTGTGATTTTTATCTGATAAGATATTATTCACTTTCACTGCGAAGAGACGATTTTGTAAACATTTAATTATTTCATATAGATAATGAGATATTCCTAAATTTCTCATTTTATATAGTAGCCCTGCATGCCAAATTTTATCAAAGGCCTTTTCTACGTCAAGAAAAATAGCTAACATGTGTTTATGCTGGTGAAATGCACTTGCTATATTCATTTAGTCTTCAGCTATATTCATTGAGTCAATAGAACAAGGGGCTATCCCACATTTTTGTGAAGTTTAGGTATTAGTATTATATATCACTTCAAGTAGTATTGAGTGTAAAATGTAACTTAAAACCAGTATATATTATATGCGAGTGTATTGTTTCAAGATTTAAAAATGTACTGCATTATCTAGGAACGTTCAGAGAGAACCTTCATTATCTCACTACGCCAATTTGATATAGCCCCTTGTTCTAATGAGCCCTTCAAGTGATTTGAGGTGACATGCGTTTTAAAAATATAATAAAAGAGTTAACAAATGTTTAAAAATTGCAAATAGGAAAATTACGTATAGACATGTTTGGTTTATTTATATGCAGTGTTTCTTAATCGTACCAGTCATTAACCTTGAAAATCATGTAAAACGTATTAGCTACTGTCGCCATACGGAGATCAATATTAGAAATCACTCCCTTCGCATACAGTTCGATTCTGTTTGAAAGCTCCCTGTTCCCTGGTTTAATCATCCCCGCGCAACCCGTGTCGTTGACCGTATGATGCACCGCAGTGGAAAGCTAATAATCAGAATGTGCGTGGGCTCCCGACTGGAAGTGAGGCCCATTCCGTCTCTCCCGACAGCAGCCACGTTGTTGCCGAAGATCGAACGTATCGTTCGGATTTCATATCCAATTTCCAATCAATATTTGATCGCAAAATAAACCAGACAGACCGATCCGTTATAACTATTTCAGTTTTTAAGAGAGAATGTAATTAATTCGCATGTGATTTTGTGCCGGCAGCTAACAGAATGCCCTCATCTCGTTTCGCAAAAAAAAATCCGCCCCCGTGCAACTTTATGAGTTTGTTACTACGCTCTTTGAACGCTATAACGAGACATCGCCCTTGTCTTCTTTTTTATCTCTCTTCTCCTTCATCCACGCCTTCTGAAGACGCCCCGAAAGTGTGTTAGGCGTTTTATTTAAACAAGGGACCGTGCTGATGTAACAATTTACTAAGATGGCGAAAAATTAGGTTAGAAAATTTAGCGTGCTTTGCAAATTGCTCATTAAGTACGCTGGCGCGCCGCTAGAGGGCAGCGCCAACGGAAGAGAGAGGTCGTGGAGGAGCTTTATGATTAGCGAGACTTAATTAATTTAGGCCGTAAAAATGATGGCTGCGTCCGCGGTGAGAGACCTCTCTCTTCTCAACTTCGAATTCGAGAGAGGCCAATGCGCGGTCGTCCATATTAACGAAGTTCGAGTCGAGATCTCGAATGGATCTTCAGCGTTGTCTAAAAAAAGAAACACGGTAACTCCTTGTAACTTTTACTTGCTTACAAATATTTTTATGTACAGTAAACTCTCAATAATTAAAAAGTTTACAAAGCATGGGTTTATAATGCATTCATTTTTAATGCATTTAATTAATAATACGATTTGTTCCCCTTAAAATTACCTCCATCTACAATGTTAAATTTTTGTTTCATTGAAGGTTTTGGTGAACTGAAAACAGGAGATTGCAATCTCTAAAGACTAAATTCATTATCAATCTCGAGTTCGATATAAAATCGCGAAAATATTTTTAAAGTGTAGCATTAATTTCTTGATTTTCTTTACTAATTTTCGTTTAACAAATTTCCTATTTTTTGTTTTGTTTTTTGTTGCTGTTTTCGCTAGTGCTGTATCATGACTGACAAGTACGATAACTATTGTATTAATTCTTACCTAAATCTACTATTATCTTGAGAGTAGGCTATGTTATATTTTGATATACTATTTTTAATCCAAAATTTTAGATTATGTATTTGCTGCATAATTTGAATTTTTAATACTTCAAACTTTCTCAAAAGTCTCAAAACTTTCACTGTATTGTGTTCTGTGTACTTCGTGTATTTGTTTCACTTTGCAATAGTTTCATCAACGAATTAAATTGTGGAAGAAAATTGGAAAGTAACTCAAAAGCGCACATCGGAAAATCAGTTTATCCCAAATATGAGGCATTGTCGTGGACACCAATACGGAAAATTTCTAATAGAAGACTGACTAGAGTTAATATACTTAGTCAAGTCACTTCCAAGTGAAAAGAGAACTCTAAATAGGTTTAAAGTAAGACCTATACTTTCTTTAAAAAATAATCCTTCCCGCGTACTGTTTCAAAAAACTAAATGTCTTGATACCGGAAGAGTAATATTCTTAGAACTACTACTGCTATTTCTTTGGGTTTTTTCGTTTCTAATAACGATTTTTAAAGCTTTTAATGGATTTTCATGACAGAAATGTCGACATTCTGCTAGTTGTGCGAAATTACATTCGAATTAATTAATCTCTCTTGCACACTGAAATAGTTATATTGTATCGGTCTTTGTGGTTTACTGTGCATTTAAATATTGATTGGAAATTGCACACTGAATATTGTTCAACGGCTTTTTTAACAGAAAATGTACTATACAATTCAATATTATCAGCTTCATTTTAGATCACTAATGAATCGACGTGTGTCGCTGCAAATGCTTTCATAATTTTGTAGTGGTTTGACGAAATGCAAACATAAGATATTTATATTTTTTGCTAAATTCGAGTTATTTCTACAGTCAATATGGTTGTAATGTTCCTATGTGCTGCAAAATAAGAATCGCCGGAAATACGAATAACAAAAAAGAATAACAAAATTAAATGGGCTTACCGTTAACTTACTAAATGTGTTAACCGTTACTAACTTTATCTTTTTTATAACAAACAAGAATGTATTTCGATTTAAGTGTGAATGAGTCACTCACATTTAGTGTTCTCGATACATTCGTTACTCAGATTTATTGTTAATTCTGCAATTAAGTGTAGTAACTTGGTGGCAGAATATCTTGACCTTACATACATTAAACTTACATTCATTAACAAAAGTTACAAAAAGGAGTTAATTAAAATAATAATAATAATAATAATAATAATAATAATAATAATAATAAATAGTACATAAAATCACCACGCAAACCTTACTCCACTTCACTTCACTTCACTGCACAACACTTAACTGTGACGCATTTCTTTCACACTCGCTTCTTCTTCTCGCATTCCCTTCCCTCCACTTCACTTCATAACACTACACTGCGCTGCACTACACTGCACTGCACTGCACTGCACTGTACTACATGAATAATAATAAAATTATAACAATAATAATAAAGATAATAATAACAATACTACTACAACTGATATTTATACTAACAATTAAACAACTTACTTTGTATGAAATACTACTAATCTAACAGTGGAAAATTAACATTGATACAATAACCTAATATATAATTAACTAGAAAACTAATTTATTTTTAAAGTTGCTCAAGCTTTGAGGAAAGGGTTCTAAGATTGTCGCAGGCAAACTGTTCCAGTCTCTAATAGTTCGGTTTGTAAATGAAAATTTCCCGACATCCGTTTTCTGCATTCTTGTCTTAATTTTATGCGCGTGATCCGCTCTACCGAAGTATGTAGGTTTTTCTAAACGACGGTGTATTTCATTCCAAGCAGGATAGCCCGCAATAAATTATTTTCTAAACTTTATCTTGTTCAAACTTAGCTTGATCAAAAAGTGAGTAACTTAACTGTGATAGAGTTGGATATTAGTGTCCAGTGTTAAGTTTCGTAATTTTAAACGGAAAATTATAAAATTATTCAAAGTAAATAATAATGTTCTTCACATGTAACATGTCTTTAAACTCAGTTCTAATTCATGTACTGTTTTTTCATAGAAACTATTCTTAAAAAACAATAGAATTTTACAAATTAAATATTTTAATTCTGATTGAAATATTCGCATGTTCATCAAAAGATGAAATATCATTACAGGTAAGATTGGTGAAGTAGAATGCCCAACTTACTTTCATTTTCCTTTATCATCAAACTCTCTTATTTTGTTCATAACAATTCGGATTTGATGAAACATTGATTAAAACGATGTTGTGGCGTTCCAGATGAAATTGATGGCTTGTAAATTGGAGTCAAAAAACAAGTAAGAGCAATAAGTTACTTATTGGATACCGAGTGCTATCTCTTAAATTGAGAATTTGCTAACGTGAATTAATTAACATTGGAGGCTCACCCGTTCATACCATTACTTGTGTATCTTCCGGCATAGATAGAACGTGAAATCCAATCGTGTGACGAAAAAACACATTAACATGCAGTTGTTTGAAAGCCGTTATGAATGTGTTTAATTACCTTTAAATGGAATGTTTTATATTGAGAATCACGAATCAGTTATTGTAAGTGGGATTCAAACCAAACTATACATAATAAAATTACCATTTTATTTTAAGAATAAAATGCATCTCAACACCAGTTCGCTAAATCAAGTATTATCAATCACGTCTCTATGTACCTAATATTATCTTCAAAATGCAATGAAATTTGATACTCTGTAGCCATCGTTATGTGATATATTTCTATTTGTTATTTTAAATGTTGATATTATAATAGAAAGTATAAATAATTCTTTGCGTTCTATGTTCAAATAAATTATATTCCATATAAGAGTACAATTTATCTATTATGTACTATCTTATACACGCATTTCTGATTATGAACATAGTAAATAGATTCAGAGATACAATTAGAGAATATTATTTGATAAAAAAGTATAAATATTCCATAAAAGAGTATTCGTATTTTTCAGACAAATTCAATAGTGCAGATATTAATTACAATTTCCTTTTGACCCTCAAAAATGTTTCAAATATTTACCCGATATTTCCATTCTTTATATTCACTGTTGGTCACAATTAACAAACAACAGCATTTAGTGTGCATGTTGTCAGCATTTTTTAATCGCTAACATATCTATGGGTTGATAGGCAGAAAAGTTTTTTCCAGTTCAGAATATAATTAATCCATTTATAATTTTCTTTCAAATATTAGTTTTATGTACACACAATGCATAAATTAAAAAATATCAAAGTAAAATAGTATAATCAATTGAACAAAGCCAACAAATGTAACTTCATTTTCTGTGCACGTCTTCTAGAATTCAGTTAGAAATACAATTATTCCAATTATCGTTTCCATGTTGTTGCGGCAGGAAGTATTATTCCTTGACGAAGGACATCATGGATAAGAGACCAAAATTTATTGCTTATTTATCCTTAACAATAGATTTTATTACATGAGAGCTTTTTTAATTCAAAATTCATGTAGTATATGACTTAGTGTAGGGATCACAGTATTTTGAAAATGTGCACAGAATTCACTTCTCCCCATAGCACGTCATACGCAGTTTTAACTGTTTTTTGGCATAAAATAAATCAATACATACGCAAATAGGCTTTGCGGTCCGAAAGATCTTAAGATAAGTTGAAAGTAGAACAGAGCTTACCATAAAAAGTTCCTGTGTGAATTACTAACTGAGTTTGTCGAACGTAGGTGGGATGACATTGCATTCGTCTGCACAAGACATTAGACTTCAAGTCATTGCACATAGGCGACATGTAATGGAATTTTAATATTCTTCTCGCTGAAAGCTACATTTAATATGTGATAAGACATGAGGGATATGTTTGTAAAATATTTTTTTCATTTCTGTTGCATTAGTGAGCTTAGGTTTCTAAGTTTGAATGATTGATTGGTTGGATATTTCATGGAAACAATTTTTAAATTACAGCAACGAATACGTTTTCCTATATTGATTACCTTAAGGAGCTGTCTTGATTTTGTGTGGCCAAAATGAACAAAAATGAGAAAAATATTAAAATAATTTTTACACGGCAATCTCTTTATGTTTTTAAAAACTTCTTTTCGACCGTTTAAACTACAATTAACATGAAGTCGACTTTTAGTAAAACATTTCTGACAAATAAACTATTGAAGATCTCTGATATAGACATAAAATCACGTCACCAAATTGCAACAGATTGTTGATTTTTCACAAAAGTCTGACGGTAAAATAAAACTAATATTTGGTACTCGCCCCCTCTAAATTTCTAGAACGCCAAGTGCCTAAACGACAATAACAAATATCAGAGGAGGTAAACTTGATTCATTCACAGGATATGCCCGTTCTGGTAACAATGACAATAGCATATAACGCAAACGTTCTCCTGATGGCCTCTTCAGGCCCTTCTCACATGCGTTCTGCTAAAGTATCCAGTTTGAGAACCTATAACTCAGAGTAAAGCAAATTTTGGAATGAACAGATAGCTTTGATTTAGAATAGAAGAACTTAATTTTTTGTATTATTTGTTAGAATGAATTGGTAATATGGTTTGATTTCTGCTCCGATATCTTTGACGGGCTACACCTAGTATTTGATAGTTTGTAGCGATTAGGATACGTAAAATATAAGTACAATTTTGTCTATACATATCTATATACCCACAAGAAAAAGTTTCGAGAAAAGTTTAGAAAAAAAGTTAATTAGTTCGTCGGGTTGAGTTAATTTTCTGAACTAACGATATACAATACACGTTTACAAAAATATGAAAAACTAATCTTGGAAGCATGGACATGCGATTAATACGTTATTGTAAATTTTGGATAATTGTATTACTGGAATCCCTCAAATCGAGGAACAATAATATCCCAAGAGCCTCACATTAGTGACCAGACGATTTAAACATTTAACTTCTGAGTGAGAAGAAGACTTTTCTTCATAAAGAGACGAGAAGCTTTCTTTGATGCACATTCAGTAATGACCATAGGACACGTTGGCGCGCTAACAGCCACAACAAGGATGTGAGGAGAGAATCGGTGAGTAATTTCCAAGAAAAGTGTTTCAAATGATAGAGGGAGAAAGAAAATTATTGTACATTTAAAAATTTAATTCCTCTAAAAAATTGCTACCAAAACTAAAAAATTATAATATAATCACAGTAATAACCGCAGTTTCAACTTTTTTTTGACGTAAAATAAATAAATAAATAAATAAAACCTTTCAGTTTCTTACTTTTAAAAGGATATTGTTTTAGGTGATGTACTTTTATCATCCGGATTAACTCTAAAATAAGATAGTTATGAGGTATAGTGCTACTGTTTCTAGTTCTGTTTTCAAGTACATGACTTACTTAAAGTATATTTGTAAACAATATTAATTAATAGGAAGCATATTAAAGTATTTTAACTAATTTCTTTCAAAAATATTGCGTAATTTAATTTTATTGTAAAATAAATGAATTAATTTATAAAATAATGGTTAATTTCAGTTGAATTTTTGAATATTTTTGATATACTTCTGGTTTAATTAAAATAATCCAGTGCACTAGTGAGAAAAATATTTCATTTTTTAAACCAAAGGAGTGAATGTCCAATTTTCGGCCGTCGGCGCGTCGACTACCGAAATGAAAACGACTTGGGACATCGGTTTCTGGCAGCTCTAGCGAAAGATTACGGCTTATTTAAGGATATCGCGAGGAATTCCTCAGCTTTTAATTATCGTCTCGAGAGAAGTTGTTTGGAGCGGGAAGACGGGGGAGGTGGGAGCTTTCCCGGGAGAGTCTCCAAACTGTTTGGAAAATACTTATAAAGGATCAAAGGGAATTAGCGGCGACAACGGGATAGAAGGTGGGAGAAGTTTGAAGATGCGACGGCGAGGGTGACAAGGGCATCGAGGGCAGAGAGGGAGGAGAGCGGAAAACGAGGGAGAGAGGGCCGACGGAAGAGGGAAGGCAGAGGGAGAGGGCGGCGGAAGTAGAGAGAAAGTGGAGGAGAGGGGAGATGAAACCAAAGGTGAGGCGGGGGCGGAGGCGAGGGCGAGGGTGGGGTGATGGCTGGGGCAAAAGCGAGGGTGAGGATGGTTGCGGGAGCGAGTGCTGGGGTAGCGGCGAGGGCGGAAGCGGGGCGGAAGCGGGGGCGAGGGCGAGGGCGGGGCAAGGGTGGAGTGAGAACGAGCGCGGAGCGGGGCCAGGAGGTGCGGGGGCAAGGGCTGGGGCGGCGGGGTGGCGAGGGGGGCGAGGAGGGATGAGGGCAAAGGTGGGGCGGGGGCGGAGGCGAAGGTGAGGGCGAGAGCAGCAGGGGCAAGAGCGACACAAGGGCTGCGGGGACGAGGGCTGGGGCGGGGGCGAGGAGGATGAAACCAAAGGTGAGGCGGGGGCGGAGGCGTGGGCGAGGGTGAGGGTGAGGGCGGGGCCAAGAGCGAGGGCGGAAGCGAGGGCGATGGCGAGGGTGTGGGCAAGGGTGAGAGCGAGAACGAGCGCGGAAGCGGGGCCAGGAGGTGCGGGGCAAGGGCTGGGGCGGGGGGATACGAGGGGGGCGAGGAGGGATGAGAGCAAAAGTGGGGCGGGCGCGGAGGCGAAGGTGCGGGCGAGGGTGGGGGTGACGGTGGGGCGGGCGGGGGTGGAAGCGGGGCGAGGGCGATGGCGAGGGTGGGGGCAAGGGTGAGAGTGAGAACAGCGCGGGAGCGGGAGCCAGGGCGTGGGCCAGGAGGTGCGAGGCAAGGGCTGGGGCGAGTGGGTGGCGAGGGGGCGAGGAGGGATGAGAGCAAAGGTGGGGCGGGGGCGGAGACGAAGGTGAGGGCGAGAGCGAGCGCGAGAGCGGGGGCAAGAGCGACACAAGGGGCTGCGGGGACGAGGGCTGGGGCGGGGGGCGAGGGAGGATGAAACCAAAGGGGAGGCGGGGGCGGGGGCGTGGGCGGAGGTGAGGGTGAGGGCGGGGCCAAGAGCGAGGGCGGAAGCGGGGCGATGGCGAGGGTGTGGGCAAGGGTGAGAGCGAGAACGAGCGCAGGAGCGGGGCCAGAGCGTGGGCCAGGAGGTGCGGGGGCAAGGGCTGGGGCGGGGGATGACGAAGGGGGCGAGGAGGGATGAGAGCAAAAGTGGGGCGGGGGCGGAGGCGAAGGTGCGGGCGAGGGTGGGGGTGACGGTGGGGCGGGGCGGGGTGGAAGCGGGGGCGAGGGCGATGGCGAGGGGGGGGGCAAGGGTGAGAGTGAGAACGAGCGCGGGAGCGGGGCCAGGGCGTGGGCCAGGAGGTGCGAGGGCAAGGGCTGGGGCGAGTGGGTGGCGAGGGGCGAGGAGGAATGAGGCAAAGGTGGGGCGGGGGCGGAGGCGAAGGTGAGGGCGAGGCAGAGCGGGGGCCAGAGCGACACAAGGGGCTGCGGGGACGAGGGCTGGGGCGGGGGGCGAGGGAGGATGAAACCAAAGGTGAGGCGGGGGTGGAGGCGTGGGCGAGGGTGGGGGTGAGGGCGGGGGCAAGAGCGAGGGCGGAAGCGGGGGCGGGGCGAGGGGGGGGAAGGGAAGGGGGGGGGGGGGGGGGGGGGGGGGGAGGGAAGGCGAGGGCGAGGAGGTCGAGGGCGAGTCGGGGTTGCGGACGCAACGCAAAAGTCGAGGAATTCACCCTGGACCAGGATATTGCGCCGCCTTCAAACGCCTCAACAGCACCGGTGGACGCACAGAGGCAAAGGCGCGTCGAGGGCCAACCTGAGGTCTCACAGTACGTTGGGTCTTTGCTGTGGAATCGTGAGGGCAAACGGGTGGTCATTAATTTTCCCCTTGTTAATTACTTCGCATTGGTATCGCACGTTTCGTGAAGAAAAATATTTGAACAACAGGTAAAGCATAAATTGTTTTAAAGCTTTTGGTAAGATTTTCATTTAGCACACATGTTCTTCGTTATTATCGTGATTTATTGGAAAGAATTGATTATTCTAGAAATGTATGCAAATTTGAATATCAACATTAATGGAGTTCCAGATCTAAAGTTTATGACTAACGTGAATAAACATATCTCAATACTAGCAAAGCAACATTTACAGTAGGAATATAAATTTTTGCGTCGAAAAATATTTGTTGACTACTTACAGAGTCAGAATCTTTCATGATAATCTAAATATTTTACTTATATGTATATTGAAACATACCCCTAACTACTACAATTATTGGGCGATTCGTCGTAACCCGTAAAATGGAACTAGCACCATATTTCTTACTGTTTCTTTATACATACGAGGAAAACAATTGAGGAAAATTTGAAAAAATTGAACTTTTTGACAAAAATTTTTAAAACCTTTTTAAAAAGCATTATTTGCGCAAAGTTACAGAAAGTACTCATAATTTCGAAAAATTGACCATATATTGAAATTGACAGAAATTGTCCAACAGATTTCATTTAAAAACATCTTTATCTTTAATATTGTAATTATAAGAAGACGCCTAACAAAATTGCCCTTTGAAATTTTCAACAAATTCAGAGATTTGAACCAACAGAGAACGAGTCCTGCACCGCTCTCTTAACCGACCTTTACGATATTTGAGGACAAAGGTTTTTGAGGTTTTATGTAAAGTTCTCTCCAAAATCAAAATGTCCGTTTCAAACTCCCAAAGCCTTGAGTTCGTTTAGATTGATTGAGGACTAACAATTTTGGAGAAAATCGTCTGTACGGTTTAGGTGCCAGCGTTGACAAAAGACGGACAGACAGACAGACGACGGACGGACAGACCGACTGACAGATGTTTTGCCGTTTATTGATTTTTCAGCGTCAAGGTCTCCAAAACATAACGTGTTTGACTCCAAAATATGACACCAAGAATGTTGCAACATTTTCGTTACCAGGGCTTTATCAATAGGAGCTTTTCTGTCGATATTTTGCCGTTTTCCTGTGTACGATTGCAATACTTTCTCTTCTTTGATTCCTAAGGACTAGAAAGTAAAATGGTATTATATTATTTATTTTTATTTAATAGGTAATTACTACATACAAATTATAGAATGTGGTGCTAAGTGGCTAGACCGAAGGCCTTTAAGCCATTACAATACCTACATTCTACCGCGTTCTAACCTTTCGTATTCTGGTATTCACCCCAAATGGTCTTTTCATCGCATCAATGCCGCGGAAAAGAGACCATAAGGTACGGCTGAGGAAAAAACCCCTGAAGGGGGGAAAACCTGCCGTTAGAAGCCGAGTACATGCTAATCTATCCGATTTTTGTTTTTAAACTATTTATTTATTTGGCGCGGGCGTCAGGCATTCTCCTTCCAGTGTTTGGCCTCCTCAGCACCTAAAAACAAACAGCACCACAGAAGATCGTCCGCACCAACGCCTCTGCCCTTACATTTCCGATTTCCACTTCCCTTCGCCCCCTAATGTGTTTATTATTTTAACCGTTTAAAAGGTATTATATCGAAGTGATGATAACCTGTTTTGGAGCTGGTGAAGTGCCAACATGATGGAAAATTACTTTTGGTGGCTTCGCGCTGAGAAGTCAAACGATTGACAGCAGAAAAAATAAGCACAGATACTGGAAAAGAGGAGAAGGAAATATAATCAAATAAACATCTATAGCATTTGTAATAAAGAACTATCATTTATGTTTATTCTTAAATAAAGACATTGTTCATATTGCAACATTATATTTCGTTCATGCCACATGCTCCGTTAATATTCTTATTCTCTTCAAAGTGATATTAAGTAATATTATTAGTAATATTTTTCTTAACAACGAAGTCAAACAATGATGAAACTATGTGTTGACTGGCTGATTAGTGCGTACGGGCGCGTCACCCTCTAAAGTACCGTAACTACACTGTCAATATTGGTACCGGACGTATAGTACATGTGTTATCGCGGGAGGTGGCGTTAATTTTCCTCCGTTGGATGGTGAGATTCGGCACCGAACCACCCGAAAACTTGAGGGCTTTTCTCCATCCAGGTGTCTCCCTCCGCGAGACAAGCTCTAAACTCCAGATTGGTCTTCTAACAAGTTGGTTAGTGTAGGGCATGAACCCACAAAGACTATGGATCAGAGCAGCCAACCGCTCTTACAACCGTCGAAGCTCAACCGTTGCACGTCTTGCACGTCGGGACTCAAACCATTGAACCTCCCGGTCGAGACATTGCCGGGATATCAATTACCACCTGAGCCACCTAAGCCGTTATGAAGCTATGAGTGATTAAAACGTCGAAGTTGGAAGATAATTTCATCTCTAACAACACAAGAGTAAACCGGGAGTGGTAGCTCAGTGCATCAACTGATGTCACTGCAGTGCCTCTGACCTGGAGGTCCTGTTGAGTCCCAATTACCACCTGACACTGGCTTTTTAGATAGGTCGAATTCAGTCGCTGTCTGGAGGAGAATTCTAGCGGTCGGCTGCTGTGATCGGTAGCTTTCCGTGCTTTCTCCGATCAACACCAGGCGAATGCCGAAGCAGTATCCTACCAAACGGGCCACGGACCGCGCGCGATCTGTCCTTCATCTTCCTTGTCCTATCCTCTCCCTTACACACACAGTTAAACTAACATGCACTACACTACCACATATTCCGGAAGACCAGTCGGGCTTAGAGCTTGTCCGGCTGGGGCGGTGTCTCGCTGGTGGAGAGTCCTGGTTAGGGAAACCCCACTAGCCGACGGTAGGTCGGCGCCGGATCTCGCCATCCAGCGGGGAAGATCACCGCCATCTCCCGAGAAAAAACATGCACTTCACTAACGGGACTAATGACCCAAGCAGTTGACGCGCCCGGAAACACGAAAAAATCAATCAATCAAAACACAAAAGTACGCTAATTATTAACGAGGAAATAGTTGTTTTTTGGGGGGGGCGTCATGTTCGCCCCCAGAAACTGCTGAAGCGAGTGAGGCCCAGGGGCGTGGCAGGGTGGCGGTGCGGTGGCGCTCTGTGGCGGGCGGAGCGGAGCGGAGGCGAGGCGAGGCGAGGCGAGGCGCGCGCGGCCGCCCTTTGTGAACGCGCTCTCCTTAATGGAACTGGGAGGCCGGCCGCGAGTGTCCCGCCGCGCCCCGCCCCCGCCCCTTGCCCGCCCAAAGAGAGGTCACGTGACGGCACGGAGCGAACCTCGGGGATTTAAGTGGCGCGAAGAGCGGTCGCCCGCAGGCGCCGCTGCCCACCTGTGGTCACGTGCTCAGGAGACGCGGCGGCCATTTTGTTGCGTTTGGAATTCACTCATACGTCGGAACTGAATTGAATTGAATTGAATTTGCCTTATTTTACGTGGCGAGACTCAGGCCATGAGGCCTGCTCTTCCGTCTGACCACGCAAATTCCGCTACGCTCCTTTCACCAACCATGGGAGAAAGAAGATATTACTTGGGCGACGAATCAGGCGATTTGAATTTAGCTCAGAGGCATCTTTATGCTTGAGGATCTTTTACATGCAGTAAATCTACTAACATGGGACAGCCGGCTTTACTTCTCCTCCAGCTGTCCCATGTTAGTAGATTTACTGCATGGAACTGTGGTCGAAAAGCGGAAAACGGCGATACGGGCAAGTCGATTATTCCTAGTTTCCGGCACCAAGACTAGATTACGTTAAGAGTGGTTAATTCCACGAATTCCCTCAGGTTTTAACTTGATTCTTTTTTATTCAATCCTCGAAATTTGTCTGTAATTTGAAACCTTGAAGTTTTCGAATTACTTTCTGGCGACTTTTGATTACACAGTAAAGAGAAAGATATGTAATGCTGTGGGGGGAAAACAGTGAATTTTTGGGAAAAAATCTCTTATTGCCGGACCCTAATCACGAAAAAGTGGATAAATCCAATTGCTAAATACTCTAACACGTGATATAGCCAAAATCTTTAACCATGTTTTCTGGGTCGTTGGCACGGAAAAATCGATTGACGGCAAAACGTCTTGCCGTGCGTTTGTCTATTCATCTGTACGTCTCACCGTCTATCCATCCAGCTCTCCGTTGCCTCACTAACTGTCTATGAACAACGCTAGCGGCCGCATGGTTCAGCAGATTTTCTCCGAAGCAGATATACTTCAGTCGGTCTGACTGATGTTGCCGTCCCTTTAATTTGAAAGCGATTTTTAATTTCGGTGGTAGTTTACATGAAGTCCTAGAATATTTTCAAAATAAAAAAGAGCTAAATTATTTGATTAAATTTTCTTGTCGGGTAGTCTAATAGACGTTTAGAAAATAGTGAAGGGGTTTTTTAAAATCCTGACTTTTCGAAAATTGTAAAAATTCAACATTTTTTAGGCCTTCCTACGTTTAAAATATTAAAGATAGAGATTTTTTATATAATGAAATTTGTTCATTAAACACAGATTATGAAATAAGGTCATGTACGACTTTTCAAACATTTTAGTACTTTTCTTGTAATTTTACGGCAAATGTAAGCTTTTAAAATTTTGTTTAAACATTTTTTCTCGAAATAGCACAGATTTTTATTAACTTTGACCTTGCAAGCGCAAGGTCGCTTAAGAGAATGGTGCATCTCATTTTCCTTAAAATCCTGATATTTTGAAAATTGCAAAAATTCAAAATTTTGCAAAAGTCTTCCTACAACAAGAATTATGAAAATAAAAGTTTTTTCATGTAAAGTGTTTATCGGAATATCTTCAAATAAGGCCAGATTAATGTTTCTAAATATGAGTTTTTGCGTAATTTGGCTTGAAACATACAACAAACGGCTCGATTTTTTTTATATTTTCACGAATGTAGTAATTTCCATTATGGCATAATGGCGTTTTTAGCAAAAGGAAAAATGCCCATAATTAGCAGCGTCTATTGCCGTATGCCCGCATTTTTGGCAGCACCCTTTGACTGACATGTGTTGATATAGACGGAAGTTACGGTAAAGTAGGATCATGAAACCGTTACTAAGGGCGAGAAAGTACGTACTGTTTTAGCGCCACTAATTTTTCGATTGTACAAACATTTATCATTTGCCTCCTCCAGGAGACAACACCATAAAGTAGCACTGACCGTGCGGGCGAGGTGGTTGTGTGCGCTTATGAAGCTGAGGGAATACAGGGGTAGCATTGATGCTGGGTTGGAGAATCAATCAGTGATGCAACCGGTAGGGGCACCCATGCTGTACAGGCCTCAGTGGAGGAGCCAGACGAAAGTCTGTCTCACAACGACCTACCAGTACTTCATCTATATCCAAAATTCATCATGCCTGGTGTCACTCCCTCCCACCCCACCAACGGCAACTAGCCTTAATCTGTGGACCCTTTACTAGTGTGGAATGGCTATTCTTCCTTTGTGCCATACTCCTTGATTCTTTCCTATTGAACCGATCTCGGTTTCGTGTGTTTTTTCGACCCCACGGAAGGAGGTGGGAGCCCCAAAGACTAGGGGAGAAAACCCAAAAAAATACTGGCCCGCCGGGTAGGAGGTTGGGCTATGGGTCAACACCCCATTCCCGTAAAAATCATAAACAGTTAAAAACTTAAGCAGCCTTTAAACGGACCCAATCGAAGACGACGTAAGCAACGAAACCGGACAATGTAAATGGCGAAGTGGAACGTAAGGTATTATTAGTAAAAAATATGAAGAAGAATTCAGTTGAAAAAATTAAATATAGACATTTGTTCGCTAACAGAAACAAGGAGAAAGGAAGATGAATTGAAGACTACAGTAATTATATCTATATTCATAATGGTGTTTACAAAAACAATAGAGCTAAATGTGGAGTATTAGTAGCAATCCATAAAAAAATAGAAAGAATTTAAGAACTTGGAATGAGATTAATGAGAGACTCTAACAGTGGAGTTAGAAATATTTGGTCATATTATGGTAATTTTGTATATGTCCAACTGAAGATGCCACAGAGTCATTAAAAGATTCACTTGAATATGAACTAGTGGTAATATTAGAAGACATTCCTTCAAGTAAGGAAATTCTAATAATGGGTGATTTAAATGCCCGAACAGGAAGTATACAGAATAATACAAGAGTGGGTAAATATACAGGTGAGTCACGTAACTTTAGCACCTCCTATAACTTTTGAACGGTTGAAGATATCGAAATGCAGTTTTCACGGAAGTGCATGAGAAAATAGGCTAACTGATACGTGTATTTATTTCTATTTTATCACTTGTATTTTACGAGATATTGAGGTAACTTTGTTTTTTAAATGGAACTATACATATTTTTGAGTCTACCATGACGAGCGTAAAAGACGAATCAAATGATATACATAATGTCATATGTTAAATAAGGATTTTTGGAGAAATTTTTATTCTTTGCGACCAGTTCTTAACGGATATTTTGAATGTAACCGACCGCCGCAGAAGGTCACGCAGCGCTCCATCAGCCAGCGCGCGCTCGGGGAATGGAAGGGATCTTAGCATTTCAAGACACAAAACATATTCCAAATATTCACTAAACTTGCCATTTTTCCCTGAACTCTGCTTTCATCCTTCCCCATTTTCAAATATTTTATTACTTAAGGATTGAAAATATGGATTTGTCATATGTAGTATGTATTGAAATAAGATTGTTATTTAAATGTAATTTAAAGGGATATCATACCACAGGATATTAATGGGATCTTGGAAACTAAACAAGTAAGAATAAATTATTAAGACTTTACAAAGAATATTGCATATTTTCAGCAAATAGTTTTATTGTTAATGATAATATAACAATACCTTGTGAAAACAAACAAATACAGAAAGATAATGATAATGACAAAAATAAAAATAGAATTCAAAAATACTAAATAAAAATACATTACTATTCAAATTACTTTAGAATGTGTTCAATATGACCACCATTCACAGACAAACACATCTGCAGGCGCTTTTGAAAAGATTTCTTAACTGCGACCAATGTTTCTTTTTTAACTTCAGAACATGCAGCTACAATGCGTCTACGCATATCTTGTGATATAGATGGAGCCTCTTGGTAGACGTGTGTTTTAAGAAAACCCCAAAGAAAAAATCTAGTAGCGTCAAGTCTGGGAACGCGGGCCAACACACAGTACCACCCATTAATATCCTGTAATATAAAACCCCATTAACTGGAGTAGAAGTAATAAACAATTTTATTACAATACATACTTACAATAAACCCTTATTTTTAACCCTTCCATTTCTTAAAAATAAGCTAAAAATGGGGAAGGATGGAACGCAGAGTTCAGGGAAAAAACTACAACAGTTTTGTGAATATTTGGAATGTTTTGTATCTTGATATACTAAGATCCCTTCCTTCCTCAGAGAGCGCTTGCTGGTGGAGCGCTGCGTGACCTTCTGTGGCGGTCTGTTACATTCAAAATATCCGTTAAGAACTGGTCGCAAAAGAATAAAAATTTCTCCAAAAAATCCTTATTTAACATATGACATTATGTATATCATAGGGTTCGTCTTTTTACGCTCTTTATGATAGACTGAAAAATATGTATAGTTCCATTTGAAAAAACAAAGTTACCTCAAATATCTCGTAAAATACAAGTGATAAAATAGAAATAAATACACGTATCAGTTAGCCCTATTTTCTCATGCACTTCCGTGAAAACTGCATTTCAATATCTTCAACCGTTCAAAAGTTATAGGAGGTGCTAAAGTTACGTGACTCACCCTGTATACCAGTATGTAATAAAAGTGGAGAGATATTAATAAATTTGTGCACCCAGATGATTCTTAAAATCATGAATGTGTTCTATAGCCATAGAGATATCCATAATTATACATGGACATAATCTACCAGGAATATTAAGTCAATAATTGATTATGTTATATTAAGACAGAGATCTTATCTAAAATGTCAAGACGTGAGAGTATTAAGAGGAGTAGAACGTGGTAGCGACCTCTATTTACTTAGAGCACTTATTTATTTTTTTCACAAACCCAATTTCACAAAGGTCATAATGCCAGAAACTCATACTCCATGTAACCCAAAAATATATCAGTTGGATAGCTTACAAAATGACTGTATAAATTTAGGTTGGCAAACAAATTGCAAATAAACGTAGATCGACCAGCAAGTGAATTATATGAACAAATAAAAACGGTAATTCATGAAGCAGCGTTTGAAGCATTAGGTCAAAAGCCCAAAATAAAGGAAAGACAAAAATACTGGCGGAATGAAGTTGAAGCAAATGATTGAAGAGAAGAAAGTGAAATATAAAAAATGGATAAGCTCTGGAGACCCCAAAGATCGAACAGCATATAATAATATCAATGGAAAGGTTAAAAGAGAGGTTACAAAAGTTAAAGCACAGGTTGGGAAACAAAATTGTCTGAAGTAAATAGTTAATGGGAAGAAATAGGTCTAGAGAAGCATGGAAACAATAAAAGAACTAAGAATTGATGTGTGATATAAATCCAGAATGTCACCTCTTAATAATAAAAAGTGGGAAGTATACTTTCAAGAACTTCTGAGAGAGGACTGGGCAGAATACAAATACATCAGTTATAATGCAGATAATGTACGAATACAAAAAGACATCCCAAAAATAACTCTAAAAGAATTAAATATCGCTCTGAGAGAGATGAAAAATAATAGATCCCCAAGTCCTGAAAAAAACAACTGCGGAAGAGATTCTCATCTATTGTTTGTTGACCTTCAAAAATCATATGACAGCAAAAAGCAGATTAGTAGATTTTTTAAAATTTTAGACAAAAATGTTATTTTAACTTAGTTAATATCATTACGAAAATGTACAAAGACATAAAGGTGCTGTGAAAGTAAAGGGACAAGTATCAGATGATATAATAATTTCTAAAGGATTGGGACAGGGGTGCTGTATGTCCCCAACTCTTTTTAACATGTTCATTGCCGAAGCTTTAAGAGAATGGAGGAGGAAATGCAGTGCAATGGGAATGCAAATTGGAGAATCAACACTGAATGTTCTACTTTTCGCGGATGATCTAGTCATTGTGGCTGAGGATGGGCAGGATATTAACTATATGTTTAGAAAATTGAACCAGGAATTTGATCTATGGGGATTGCAAATAAACGTGTCCAAAACAAAGTATATGGTAACAGGGGAGTAAGGAAAGGATCTGTGTATTGGAAATGATAAGTACAATTATGCGATGATTTTAAATATTTGGGTTTCACAGTTTCAAAAGAGGGCACAAGTAATAAGAATATTAATAATAACATCAATCAAGGGAAACGATCATAAATATGCTAAATCGAATCCTGTGTAACTTCCAGTTATCAAAGAAAACAAAGAAAAATATATACAGTACCATGATAGGAAGTATTGTAACATGTGGCTCAGAGGTATGGGAACTAACTCAAAAACAAAAACAAAAACAAAAAGAGATTATTGACGATCGAAATGGACGTTTTCAGACGAAGTGGCAGAATATCTCGTTTACACCACATACATAATGAAGAAATAATGGAGAAAATAGAAATTCAAAAGGATATAATAGATACTGTAGAACGAAAACAACTTCAATGGTATGGACATCTGCTGAGAATGTCAGAAGAGAGATTGCCCAAACAAGTATATAAACGGATACCACCCTCAACAAAATGGCAGGGCAGGCAAACAACCCCATGGAAACAAGGAATACTGACTGCGATGGCGACAAGAAATTTGACGGAGGACGTTGTAGTGGATCGAGAAGGCTGAAAAAGAGGAACCGAGTGTGACGTCATGGAGAAAAAAACACAGACATTTACAAATATGTACAAGTTTATTTACACGTATGTACAATAACTAAATTCTGCTCCGAAACTACACACTTTTGAGTATTTCCCTGTGGATACCACACATAGCTAGGAGGCCCGACTCACTGACGCTTCTCCGCGCTACTACCGTGACCTCGTCACCCGTGCAAGAGGCACGACACGCTCCAGCCTGGGTGTAAAGTTTTGCGCATCGCACGAGGTTTCCAGAACAAAAACCCCGTGTGAGCTCGTCGGCTCGATTTTATACCTAGCGTGTAGCCGTCATGTGACCGTCCTTGGTGTAGGAGGGAGGCTCGCGTCAACCACGTGACCTTCCAGGTCAAGCTGGCGTCCACTTGGTCTAAATATATCCCAACGCCGGGGCACCAAGGCTATTTAGCCCGCAGGTATGCGATACTTCCGCTCCTCCTCCCACCCACGGTCGCCAACGTGATGCTACACGAGAAACTATTCCAGAAGTAAACTACTCGGATATATATATATATATATATATATATATATATATATATATATATATATAATACAAACATTTATACATTATTTGTGTATTTAAAAATCGACGTTGTTGCGTATAATAACGGTTAACTCCGACACCATCGTGTCACCGATCTCCACGAACGCTGGCACTCTACGTGTTTTCTCGCCGAGAAGATTTATGTGCTGTTAATTTTATTAAAACTACTAGATGTCATTGCAGAACAAAATTGCGCTTCATTTGAATTCAATTTCCATTCAAACTTGGGCTTCATTGTTGCCGAGAGTTGTATGATGCAGGGCGAGACCGAGAATGTCAGGAAGTGGCGCGCGTAATGGAGAGAAAGAGACAGAGAGACACACAGAAAGAAAAGACAGAGTGACAGACACGGAGAGAAACTAGAGAGACGGAGAAAGGCTGGGACAGGGACAGAGAGACGGAGTCAGACTGGGAGGGGAAAAAAGGAAAAGAGGAGAGAGAAAGACGACGGAAAGTGAGGGAGACGGAAAGTGAGGGAGACGGAAAGTGAGGGAGACGGAAAGTGAGGGAGACGGAAAGTGAGGGAGACGGAAAGTGAGGGAGACGGAAAGTGAGGGAGACGGAGAGTGAGGGAACGAGAAAGGGAGAGGGAAGGAGAAAGAAGGAGATGAAGGGCAGAACAACGTCTGCCGGGTTCCGCTAGTTTTATTATAATATTATTTGACGTTCCCCTCGGGAGGCTCATGGACAAAGCACTAGCTTTCTCTGAAGCGGACCTGGGTTCCATTTCCAGTCGGGAAAAAAGTGTTTCTAATAGAAATTGACTCAGATTCTAGAGCTGTGTGATGAAAGAAAAAGCGCAGGCAGGTCAAGTAAAGGCGGTACCATGATGAGGATACGTTATGCTGGCCATGTGTCTTCCTTACCACAGGCATGGATAGTAAATAAAAGAAGGTCCAGGCCCGGGAACAACGCAAAAATCTCGGATTAATTCGACCCTAAAATATCCAATACATATGTACACACATACATACTTAATCTTTATACTCTGTTCTTTTTTCCCTGAGTTGATTAATGTGATATATCAAACACAAAGGAGCAATAGACTTTCGTAGTTGCTTCTGCGTAAGTCTTGTGTGTTATTTCATAACACTATTGTTCTGATTCTGAAAATCATTCATTAATTTCCCAAAAAATATTAGAAAACGTTCGACAGATATTCTCACAATCATCACAAAATTAAATTGGTAGTTATCTTGCTTTTTCTATTTATTTAAAATACGTGTTTATCAAAATGTTTTAACGATATGAATACGCAGGAATCGCAGAATTTTAAACCAGAATGGAAAATTTCAATTCCATTGTAAAAAATGCATTATTTGTTATGTTTTATTGTTGATCATGTCATATTTGCCTTTCAAAGATGCCAGAAGTTGTTAAAAAATATAGATAAAGATTACTACCACTTGTACAATTTTATAACATTTTTTAACATTTATTTTTACAGCACTAAATCAATTGATCAACTGATCTGAATTATTAGCAAGATAAATAAACAGAAAAGATAATAAATAAATAACGAAATATAAGTGACAGACCTCTGTGCAATTTGTCACTTTTCCAAAAACAGCTACATATACTAGATTTTTAAATTCACTCTTCTTGATAATTTGATAAATGTGGTTTCATAAAATCGGTGGAACATTATGGCTGTCAGTTGAAATAATTTGCATTCACCAGCTGTCCGAAACCAAGATCTTGAGAGTCAGTCGGATGGTAGCATTCAAATGAAGCATTTAGTCTTTGACTGCCGTAAGAAGCAGTTGAGCAGTAGTGTCCGAAATATGTAGATGTATTGAGATCCGGTAATAAGTGAAGTCAACACCTGTCGGTACGGTCTTAATATTTAGCTGTTAAAAGTGGAAATTCGCCAATGCATACTGCCATTCAATTTAGTAAGATATTCAGTCGTGAAAAGTTGTCCGTGTAGATTATTACGTACTGCAATGTTGCTACTGCAATGACTAATGACGCAGATATAAGAACAACTGTTCCCGGGAAAAACGTTCTCACAGATTTATAGATAAGTGAAGGCAGAAACTGAATTTCTTCTATTTATGCGAAAGTTAAGTGGTCCTGTAATTAAAATGATCCCGTTCAACCAAAGTATAACTGTTTCCTTTTTCCTTTACTTCAATGTGGAATTAACAGTTAAGAAAGTTTCACCCTTTTTCTCCCATCCAATTTCATATGAGAATTACCCATCCGGAATGAATTAAACCCACAATTGTCACTTATCTCAAATATCCCGCAATCAATCCATACTCACAAAACTTTTAACTCAAATAATTAATTTTAATAATAATAATAATAATAATAATAATAATAATAATATCCCGTCTCATTCATTTCTGAATATAACATTATGTAAGAAGATGGGTAAAAAATGTAAGATCTATCTGACGATTTAATCCTCAGCCCCCAACATTGATAAGTAATGGGAACTCTTGAGTAGTACAAGATTCTTCTAACGTAGATGCAATTCTTATCGAAGTATTTGCTTCACCGATAGATTAAGGCATCAGGAATACTCGTAGAAATAGGTGCCTTGTCCGCAAAGCCACGTCCAAACTCTTGCTGAGCATTCACAAACAGAACGTTTTGAAATATCAACACACAAGAACTGAAAAAGTGAAAATCACATAGTGAGGAATTCAGTCTGTCAATAGAATTGTTATAAACGCCTGTAAACTACCACTCTCGTGCAGCAACTTATAGAGAGAAGTGACGGATATCTGCGATTTGTAACTTACAGGCGTATCAGAGTACGATTCTAACTGGCTGTATTCTTTGTCTATTCCAAGGTGAGAAATTCATGAATGTTAATAGCAATCCAAAGATTCTTGTGAGCCTCCAAACCACAATAAATTTCTAAGCGAGTGGAGCCGTTTATTGGCCGTGTAATTGACGACTGTTGAGATGCGTCACTTTGTTTGTCACCGATGTCATAATGTCATCGATGTCCTGGCTACCAATAGAGCAAATGAACAGAGATAGTGTTTTGGTTAAAAAATAAAGTACTAGTGCTTTTTGGTAGTACGTGCATAGAATGTGAGAAAAAAATTGTCCTTGAGCGCTGTTGGGTCATTCGAAAATATGAGTGTATTTTGAGTAATTGTGCGCGAAATATAGGCAATTTATTTTTGAAAAACCGCTAACGTTTTTTCTTTAAATGTTATCTCATATGTAATAAGGGGCGGAAATAAATATGGCGCTAGTCCTATTTTCAGTTATTGATATTTTTTTCGAAAATGCCAAAATGTGAACATTTGAAAACCACAAAATTGGAGTAGGGATTGTTGCTTTAAACAAAGTCTGTTGTAAAAATCAGCTGTTTAAAGAAGGCTCTGAGATCGCCTGGACTTTTATTTTTATCTTTTCGCCGAATCATTTTCCGTGAGTATGTCGAAACTTGATCGTTGCGCTGAGTCCGTATCGTATGTGTTGGGTGCAATGGCACCAGTGCATTCTGAGATCCTGCCCTGAGTACATATCATGATATTACTTTCAGTCGTGTCTACGACAAGTGCCTATTCTGGAATAATTTACTTTATCTACAATCGACTGTTACAATTTCTAACCAAAGAGAAAGATGAGCAAAAGACGTCTGTTGGCAAATGAAAAAAAATGCGAACTTTGCAAAAAGGAAAAGATAAGACTTTCTAAATATTTTTGTGAAAAAGTAAAATTTATTTGTTTGGAACATACCAAAACAATTTGTTGAAATTATATGTAATATTATTTAATAGGACCATAAAATGTTTAATGAATTTTCTGTGTAGTTTGTTAATTTTTACCTTTATCATCGTAAGTATTCAGACAACAATTCAGACAGACAATTTCTGCAGTGTAAGATTTATTAACCATTGCATGGTAGCACTGTACAAACTGAATAAAATACGTATTTCAGTAAATGGACCTTAAGATCATCTGCATTCACAAAAAGTTGCAGCTATATCTGAGAGATACATTGCGGGTACTAGCGTGAGTCTACCTATTGCGAGCAATCCCGGGTTAAAACTGCAACAAATTCATACCTTCAAATCATTTGTTTACCGAATACTATGTACCTTTACTTACATCATTCTTGCCATTAATGTTTCCACAACTTAATCGTGTTTACAGCATATGCGGCCTTCCCTTTTCCTTTGTCTAATCTTCCATTTCTTTGTCTTCCTCTTCGTCTTTCTTCCCCTTTCTTTCCCTTTATTACCTATCAGTATTTCTCTCCTTTTTTCATTCCCATCCTTACATATTTATTCCTTCATCTCTTCTCGCTATTTTCCTATTCCCCTCCTCATCCCTTCCTTTCTTTCCCTTCTCCCTTTACCCATTACTTCACTACTTATTTTCCGGCAACACCTCAGTTCCTCGGTCTCTCTAATCCTGCTCACTCCCGCACTTTCCATCACCGAGTGTGCGGGCGGTCACATGAATGCGGCGCTCCGTCCGCTCGCTTCCTCCATTCGCGTGTGGGGTTGCCCAGAACGTCGCCCCTTGGCGAGGCAGCCGGTGGCGGCGGGTCCAGGGCAGGGCCGGGCAGGCGTTGTGCTCCGCAGCAGCAGGCCCGCGCCGGCCGAGGCCTGGGCCTGACGGGGCCCCAGCGAGCTCTGCGCCCTCGCCCGCGCCCTTCCCGGGCCTCCGAGCCTCGCCTTGCGTTGTGCGCCGCTTTTGTACTTGGAGCGGCCTTGTTCCGTCACGTCCAGAGTGCGTCGCGACGGCGCGGGCGGCGGGAGCGGCGGGGGCGGAGGCGGGCGCGACGGCCGGGGCGGGGGGGGGCGGCGGGGCGGCGGGGGGCGGCGGGGGCGGCGGGGGCGGCGGGGGCGGCGGGGCGGCGGCAGGGGCTGAGCAGTAGGGTGGCGGGGCGGCGGGGGTGAGGGGACGTTGGGGGCGGTGGGAGCATCAGTAGCGGGGGCGGTGAAGTTGGGGGCGGGCGGAGGTGTCGGCGGGGGGAAGGGTGCTGAAGGTTGCGTGGGCGGCGGCGGAAGGGCGACGGCCAGGCAGAAGGTGCTCGTGGAACAAGATGGACGAGGAAGAGCCTTGCACAGACGAGACTGGTAGAGACGGTCGCGACGCTTCCTTGCAGCCTTTAGTCGAGAGAGGAGGATAGCAAGACGGAGTTTGCAAGCAATGTGACAGCGCAGGAAATGACTGGGTGATTACAATATTTGGTTGTGAATGTGATGAAGGGATCAAATTTTGTCATGGAAATGTTCATGCATTTTAGTTTCACATGTCTGTAAATGGTTATAAAAATATTCCTGTTTCTACGTTTAGATTCTCGAACTCTTCTCACTCGCACATAAAATTAACGAAGATTTGATAACCTTAAACAAATGGGCAGCGTTATTAGGCCTACAATTAAACTCAAATAAATCACAGTGCATGAATATCAGTTCGAAAAGCACTGTGAATAAAATATCCTCTTCTACTCTGCCTAAAATTTATATAAATAACACCGTTCTGTTTTGGTGTTCCGAAGTCAAGAACCTAGGTGTGTTTATTGACAACACCCTCAGCTGCAACTCGCAAGTAGATTCACCCTGCCGTAAAGGTTTTGCCGCAATGCATTCGCTGAAACGCCTGCGATTGCTTTTATCAATTAGTACACGTGAGACACTCATTAAATCATTTATTATGCCACATTTTGACTATTGCGACTTTCTTCTGACAAACTTGACATCTAAATTACAACGAAAACTTCAAGTAGCACAGAACGCATGCGTACGGTTTATTTTCCTGTGTATCCTAATGAAATTGTTCAAAGAAAATATTAAAAGGTGATTAGCCGCGCTCCAAATAAAATACTAAAATACTTGTAGCTATCTTTGTACTGTCATCATTGTTATCTTAACTACAATATATTGGCCTTAAGAATAATTACAATTGATGTTTATATCATATTGTACTTTTACATTGTTTCTTAATACTGTCAATATTATATTTAAAATTACTGGTACTATTAACTCAGAGCCTATTGTGCTTCTCTGGTGTTTCAAATGTTTGTATATTTATGTAAAGTGCTAATGTGTACCAAACATAGCATTCCTGTACCGCTTCTGGAAAAAAATACTTTTCCACCTTCTTTTTCCTCCTTTTCTTCGCTTTTTCTTCCTTCCCTTTCCTTCACGTCTTTACGACCCTTTCCCCTAATCGCCTCTTCTCTTCACCTTCACTACTATGCATTCCATATTCTTCTATATTAATGTTCGGCCCTAAGCCGCCATGCTGATTGAGGTTTTCTTGTTTCACTCAATCGTTGAAGGCGTATGCCGGTATAGTCCCTAGTTTTGCACTCCCAGACGTAAATGTACAGATTTCCCTCCCCCCCCTTATATGTTACTACCCTGTACCAATGTAGACTCAGTGGTTAGGCGGAAGAGCAGGCCCTATGGCCTGAGCCTCACCATTAATAAAGACATTATTATTATTATTATTATTATTATTATTATTATTATTATTATTATTATTATTAGATTGCAGCCATAATGAACATTTATATTTACTTACTATTGACCCGCACCAGTAAAGTTGCGTTTAATCAAAACCACGTAAGTTTTTCCAAAAAGTAGCACATACGCACAATGTTTAAGAGCCACAAATAAAATACTCTCGTGCAAAACTGCAACAAATATAAACAAAAAATCTAAAAATGTTCCATAGAACGTAAAACACGAATAACAAATATTTAATACTAATCCATGATATATTGATTATTAAGTAATTTTATTCAAAATTAGGAGATTTCTCTTACTATTAACTGCTTTCTGTCTAAATTATTGTAATTTTATAATGTCCCTCTCAACCTCTTTCCTTCATAGACTACTTCCTTTCATAAAGTATTTATGAAGATGCGGTTTAGTGTGACTTGTGATGCGGTTTAGTGTGTACATGAACAACATATTCTTCTGTTTATATTTATTGTTTATAACTACCATTGTTTAAACAATATATTTATTTATTTCACTTATGCCTGATGATGGAAACAAACAATTTCCGAAACGTTGCGCTTTGTGTTATGTAATAAATGTTAATATAAAAAATGTTCTGTTTTTTAAAAAATCAAATACCAAAAATATTATAATATGTTGAAGAAATAAGACAGAAAAAAATAATTTGATTCATTAATTGAAAACGTTCATTTTTTTTTGTAATTGATGATGAAGGAGACATTCATCATGTTGGCACGATAGATCCAGAAATGACAACACAAAGAGTTTGAAGAAGTACTTATAAGTGTTTCTTCGTACTGGAAGACGTTGCGTGAACGCTTTATAAAACTTGTTGTAGGTCGGAATACGTTGCATTATTGGAGGCAAACGGGAGATGGATACCTGCAGCTCTTCACGTCACTATTAGGAGGCAGGAGAAGTCGTGGAGGAGACTTCAAGGCCAGGAGTAGCAGCGACAGAAGTTGACGCGTGGGGTAAACGGTCCCACGTCGCCGGCAAGGCAGCGCAGCTGGGTTGTCGTTGGGAAATGTAATGCTGGTGAGAGTCGAAAGGAAGGAACGAGACGAAGTTTACTGAGGGATTTGCGTGACAAAGACAATGTTGACGAAAGCAGCACTTGACTACGAAATGTGCAGGCAGGCGCTGTTGACGAGAAACTTTCTCAATTTGGGAGATGGAAGTAATTTATGAGAGTAGTGTTGTTACTGAAACTATTAGAACGTTTCATGAAAATAGAATGCTGTTAGGGACCATAGAGAATACTGTCCCTTTAGTTTCTAGGACGGTTTTAGATAAGCACATATTCAACGGTGGTTTTTACAGAAATTATTCAAGCGTGGGAGTATTTTGCAAAAAACATTCATTATCTTATCATTGTAGCTAGTGCGCAGACGATCTGAGCGAACAATATTAATCCATTGATGCAGAAAATGTTTAAGAAAGAAGAATTGTTAACGGGAAAGCGGGATTTGCAATAGCAGAGAGATAATTTAATTAATTTGCTTTGAGCATTAATCCCGGTGGCAAGTTCTTCACACATACATCCAATACAATATAAAACAATAAGTTCTCAAATATATACACTAGTACAATATTATTTATTTTAGGCATGCCTACTAAATGCAGAGACCCTTCATAGACTCTCTCAGATCTTATCACATACACCTCTAATACTATAATTTAATCTTAACGTAAAAGTCTTTATGTTTGTGGGAAAAGCCTCCATTAGTGCTGCAGAAATATTCCATGACTCGATAGCCATATTTAGAAAAGAGTATTTTCCAACATCAGTTCTCTGTTTCTTTGGACACATTTTTCTAATATGGCCCATTTCTAATTTGAGGGTATTTCGATGCGGGTAGGGACTGTGTAGGCGATGTTGCACTGGCACTGCGAGAAGCGCTGAGCAGGGGCCGGGGGGGGGGGTCAGGAGTGTGACCGGCGGGAGTGAGGAGGAGGCGGGACTGAGGTAGCGGTGGGAAATCTGAAGGGTAGAGTGAGGCCGAGCAGGGGACGAACGGGGCTGACGTCACGACGAGGACGAAGACGGAGGCGCAGACGGGACGGGGGGGGGGGGGGGGGACCCGGGCGAGCCGCGGGGGGAGAGCGGGAAGACGGACACCCTGAGGAGACGCCTGCGCTCCGGTTTATCTCCCCACCCCGGCTCCACCCCCGCTCCGCCGCCGCCCTTGTAATGAGAACGGCGAGCCGCGTAGAGCGCGCGGGAGGCAGGTGGCGCTGTGTTTTGAGTTACATTCCGCGCCCCCGTTGCGATGTACGTGCGCTGAACAGCAAAAGAATGCGGCCAACAGAATTACAATGTTCCTCCCGTCTCCGCCTCCGGCGCCCCTTCTCTCCTCCGACGCCGCCTCTCTTGCCGCCCCCGCACCTCCCCCTCCATCCTCCCCGCCTTCGCTCAGCCGCCGCCACCCTCATACCCCTCACCATCCCTACTGATTCTGCCTCCTTCATCGTCCTCACTATCCCTACAGCTCCTGCCTTCCTCACCGTTCTCACCATCCCTACTGCTTCTGCCTTCCTTCATCGTCCTCACTATCTCTACTGCTCGCGCCTCCCTCACCGCTCTCACTATCTCTACTGCTCGCGCCTCCCTCACCGCTCTCACTATTCTACTGCTCGTACGCTCCTCCTCCCGTCTCACTATCTACTGCTCGCGCCTCCCTCACCGCTCTCACTATCTACGCTCCGCCTCCCTCACCGTCTCACTATTACTACTGCTCCGCCTCCCTCACCGCTCTCACTATCCCTACAGCTCCCGCCTACCTCACGGCCCCGTCCTCATTCCGCCTCTGTCGTCCTCACTCCGGTTGGGCTTCTAGAAGGCATTCCGTCGCTTCTTGCGCGTCTCTTGTTCCGCGTGAATTTGTAGGCCGTTGGTGTTCGCGCGTCTTAAATTCTAGTAATTATCTCGAAGCTCGCGCGGCGCGGCGCGGCGCGGCGGTGCGGCGGTTTCGTTCTCGTTGGAAATGGATTATTCTGGAAGGCTGCGCCCACGGGGTCGTGGAATTGAGATATGTTTTCCACTTCCACCCTGCGACCCATCCTTTGCAGCGCTACAATGAAGTTCTTTTGAAGAATGTTCTTAACAATCTGATAAATCCGCGGTCTTTTGAGTGGAGGGACTTTTCTGCTTTTGTTATTTTTAAACTGATTATGGGAGGATCCTTGTACTTGGGAGAGATATGAAAATAGAAACGTATTAATAGTGTTATATTGTTGGGAGAATGGGACGAGCTATATGAATGCAAAGGAGATAACAAAATAAAAGACTTAGGGCTTCTCCTAAAGCATTTAATTTCTATTGGTTATGAATACCTAAACGAGCTTTTATTTCACTTTAAATGAACATTTTGAGGGATTGCTGATGAGGTGTTGTTGATGTAACGTGAAATAACTGAACTCATCTTCGCAAATTACTAGTAAGTTCATGTTAGAGTGTTGGTTATTAAAGCTATATTTGTATTTGTTATTCAGACATCGTTTGGTAAAAATGAACTCTTCGTTTCCATTTATCTGGCAAGTCAATAATATACGATTCAAATTATCGACCATTTTTTCTGCTAGTGAAATATTCCTAAAATGTAGGTGATATTTCAATTGTTTTCTTCTTTCGTAGACAGAAAACTCTTTTTCCACCTATAACTGTTTCCCTTTCCCTACTTTTGAAAGATTTCAAATTAAGAAAGTGCACTTCAGTTGTCAGCGCATATATTTAGGAGATCGCTCATTGACAGTTTCTGTTATTTCATTCAATTGGTTGATGTAAAGGTTACATTTATATAGTCTAAACAGGTGAATCGTACTGTATGTATTAATCAAAAGGTTGTTTAACGTGTTTTTGACATCCGTATGCAGGGAGATATAGCACGATTTATTATCAAATATTACAAGTGACCACTCTATTCTGCATGCTAGTAACTCGTGAGGTTACATAAAAATTAATGTACTGAAAAAGTACATGTACATGCTAAATTATAATTTTTACAATTTTTTATAAGTTAAATAAAATCGATTCCGATTGAGATATGTTTTATATGTTACGCATGTTTTTAAAACGATAAAAAACGTTGCTATTATTAATTAAATTTATACTTTTGCTACAATTACAACTTCTTCTGCTCTGATTAACATAATACACATTTGTTTTGTTAGAGTACCGGTATGTTTTAAACCAACAGCGCGTAAGCAAATTAATGAAACATAAGACTTTCTCATCCATTTTGCGCCCATTTAGTAAATTGTGGATGTAAATGTAGCTTCTCTATGCGCAGGTTTTGTTGAGCTTTCCTTTTACTTGTAGTGGTAGTAGAGATTAAGGTGAGTTTCTATTTTGTTAGCAATACAGAAAAATCAAATCTGCAGTTCGTTTACCGTTAGAAATAGGTTTTCTATAACTCTTAAACGAAAATATCGAGTTTTTGAAATGTTAATCTTTTTTAACTATTAATAGTTAAATTGTTGGGAAGAGATTCTAAAATTCAAGAAAGCGTGCGCAGATGATTTTCTCCCCTATTCGTCACAAACAGTTTTTTTTACTCTTTTGAGAAAATAAAAAATAAATATATTTAGGTGGAATTTATGACACCAAAAGAGACCAGGTAGAGATTCAGCTGAACTATGATTATATTGTGAAAGAGCCGCTTCAGATGAGAATCTCCTAATAGTGCTAACTCAGACAAATTAATTGAACATATTATTAAACGGAGATGTCCTTGTTACAGGATATTATCACGTGAGATCATCATTAATCATTTCAAAATATTCAATGTTTTATTTAAATTCTTGATGAATAAATGAAGATGACACAATAACTTTAGCAGAAAAGACTGAAAAAAAATATAATTGAACTTAAGAGAAAATAGTGTGCCAAAATTTCGATTAGACAATGCTTGATAATGCATGTAATTATGTTAGTTAAGTTAGTAATTATGATGTTAGTTCCAAATAACGAATAGAAAGAAAATTAATTAGTCTGAACATGAAAAATAACTCTGATAATACTTTGTACTGCAACAGCTCATAGTTTATCACAATTTGTTCACCCTTTTTATCTACTCCGTCGCAACTGATTGATTCCTAGGGATACGGGCGCTTTATGTCACATCACCATCACTATAAGACTTGTCAACGAATAATAATAATAATAATAATAATAATAATAATAATAATATACATACATACTTAAAAAAATAAAATTTATTCACATGCAGTCTTGCATAAATAAAGTGAGTGTTAGTTGCGATTTGAGAAAAATCGTGACGTGACGCAAAACAGGTAACCCATAAGGCGTCATTTACGTGTGAATCTTACAGAGAGAATTGGAATTTAGTTTTCATTATACTTATTGATAAATATACGTTTTCATAAATATGTAGAACTATAACACACTTCCAGCGCACGAGACACACGGGTGTTGATCAGGAACTCTCAATTGACTTCTCATGATAATAATGAGCAATAATGAATGTTTTCCCTGAAGAAATGAACCCAGAAATAAAACTACTGGAATTCTTATCACGGCTCACCAAGACTGGTATTACCTCAATTTTGTGAATGCACTTTTAGCGCTGGACTCTGTGAACCAACGCTTTTCCAGAATCTCTCGCCGGATACCACAAAGGTGCTCTTTACAAGGTCTCAAACAGGGAGTGAAGTTTCGAATGTAATATGCCTTAACCTTATATCATTGAGCAATAAATTTGATATTTTTGTAGAAATGATACTGTTGCCAACAGCAACAAATTAATTTAAAAAAAGAATATGCAAGACCTTACTAACTGGGAAACAATTAAGTCACTCAGTTTTCATAACATGCTTTTCTTTAAATTTTAATCAATGAAGAAAAACTGTCACAGTTGAACTCGCGTATGGAATACACCAAGAAACAACACACTATAGGCACCGCGCTGGACAGGCCTGCTTTCTCGTATCATTAGTCTCGGTTACGTAATATTAGTAAATAATACTTCAAATTTCAATAAGTTACACATCGACAACATTTGAAAAACACCTAACCAAACAAAGCGACAGAGGGTCGAAAAACTCACACTTTTATTATTTCGAAATGTCAAAACTTTAAATGAAAATTGCTTTCTACTATTGAATTGAGTACTTGTACCTATACGATCAAAAATATTCAAGAACACATATAATGATTTACTGAGATGGGGATATCAAACCCGGACGATTAGGGTGAGAATCGCGCGGTCTATTTTTGCCCCTCATCCAGTATTTGGTCACATCGTGTTTGTTGGATTTGAATACAAGTATATTGATACATTCGTAAATTTGTAATGTTTTTGTGGTCCTCAAAATTACGTGGAAACTAACAATATTTTCAAAAACGTGCCCTGAAATTATTGGGAGATCTAATAATGTAAAATTCATTTTGTTGTCAAAGAAATTTCTATCTTAAATATTAAAGCTACAAAAATATCAAAACATTACTTTTCCAATTTTCAAAAATTTGAATGCGTTTCTGGGTGATGGCTGCAGACATTGGCGTACCCTATCAAGGATGAAACTTTCGCCTGGAGTATTGTCATATGTGAAATTCTCTAGGTTTGTCTCATAATGATCTTGCGTTACTCCTACCGTAATTTCTCAGTAATTTTAATTGATTATTCGTGATATAGCGGGGTATCTATTTTTCTTCACGGTCATAAGGATATCTATCTTACTTGTTCACACATCTGGTGTGAATAAGAACACCAGTTTTGGAGAGTGGTGTTCTGTTGCTACAACGTTTATTGTCTCTGCCGTCGATTATTCTTTTCTAACACCATACAGAGTGAAGTATATATCTCCATCTGCGCGAACCACCATCAGCAGGAGTGGTTTCAAATACGTATATTCCTAACCATGTCGAGAATACAGATAGGCATGTAGGATGGGGGTAGATGCAGTCGCTCTTATCCTTTCCCAACCAGTCGCGGTTTTTTCCAACGCTTAGGAAATATTCCCTCTTTTAGGAAAACTTACACATGCACAACTAATTCCCGCACTGCTGTGTGCCAGGACTTTAGCTGGGATGCTATAAGATCCTGCAGCTTTCATGATCTGCAATCAGATGCTGCTTCTCCACTTCTCGTTCTTCACAAAGTGCGATGTCCGCAATATCTTTAGCTGGCTTGTCTAATAGTCTAACGGATGTCAGCATAGCAATATGTATTTTAAACGGATATTTAAATTTTTAAGAGTATTTTACTTGAGGCTTAAACTTCAAAATTTTCTCAATAATAGCAAGGCATTTTTACTTTCTCACACTTATTAACGAAAGAAGAAAAAGTATTGTAATCATCCGCAGAAAAACGGCGAATTTTCGAAATGAAAACTCTTATTGCCGTGCCATTGTAACGAAAAAGTGGATAAATACAGTTGCTAAATATAAAAAAAATTCCTCTACCATGTGATGTTGCCAGAATCTGTTTGTCTTGAAACCAAAAATGAATTGAAGCAAAACGTCTGTCCGTATGTCTGTCCACAACGTTAGCGCATAAACCGTTCAGCCGATTTTGTCCAAAATTGATAATACCTAATTGTTCTAGATAATGTTGTGGCCCCGGGAATGTGAAGCTGATATTTTTTGGCGTTTTACTTGAAGCCCCTCGGAATTTTCAAAATTGTAAAAAGTGGCTCCAAATTGTTTATTAAATTTTGTTGTTGGTGTTGTGAAGATTTAAGAGAATGATGCAGGCCTCATTTTCGTTAAACTATCTGATTTTTCCAAAATTACAATTTTTTTTAGTTCTTCCTATAACTAAAATATTGAAGATAGGGATTTTGTTCCTAACAAATCTGTTCCTTAAAGAGAGATCATGAAATAAGGTTATGTTCAACTTTTCGAAAATATGAGTAGTTTTTGTGAAGTTTTGTCCGAAAGTGGGCAATTTTTAATTTTTTCTCAAAAACAGCTCCAATTTTTTCTAATGTTCTCCACATATGTAATAAAGGACGGTACATAGAGCCGTGTTATAATTTTCGTAAAAATCGATGCATTTGAAAAAGTATGTTGATTTGCAGGACATTTATTGTAAATATTTGTTATTTAGATAAACACATAAGGTACCGTTGAAGTTGAAGGTGCGAAGAGAGAGAGAGAGAGAGAGGAGAGAGAGAGAGAGAAATAGAGAGAGATAAGAGAGATAAGAGAATAAGAGAGAGAATATAAGAGAGAGAGATATAAGAGAGAGATATAAAGAGAGATATAAGAGAGATATATAAGAGAGATATAAGAGAGAGATATAAGAGAGATATAGAGAGAGATATAAGAGAGAATATAAGAGAGAGATATAAGAGAGAGAGATAAGAGAGAGATAAGAGAGAGATATATAAGAGAGATATAGAGAGAGAGATATATAAGAGAGATATATATAAGAGAGAGAGATATAGAGAGAGATAGATAGATAGATAAGAGATAGATAGATAGATAAGAGATAGATAGATAGATAAGAGATAGAGAGATAGATAAGAGATGAGAGATAGATAAGAGATAGAAGATAGATAAGAGATGAGAGATAGATAAGAGATAGAGATAGATAAGAGATAGAGATAGATAAAGAGAAAAAGCATACAGACGGACAGAGCTAGAAAGAACTAAAACATTTACAAAACAAACATTTTAAATATTTAGAGTACGCTAAAAGAAAAAGTAACGTTTCAATCAAAGAGCTCGGGTTAGGAAATGTTTGTTTGTTGTGTAAAATATTAAAGATAGAAGGAACTTTAAAATTTCATTATTAATATTGTAATCGACCTCTGTTGAGTTATTTAGAAAAGAATTAATTCACTTAGTAATATCAAAATGAATGCCTCTAGGATGGTTCATGGGCAGCGTACTAGCTTCCCGTGGCATGGTCCCCGGGTTCATTTCCCGGTCGAGGCAATACTGGAGTTGTAGATTCCCTTTAAAATCGTCCCAGTTTCTGTAGCTGTGTGACGGAGAAAAGCTCAAGCAAGCGGATCTTGCTAGTTACGGAGAAGAGAATGTGATGTTCACCTCATGCCGCTAGTACCCCTAGGCATGGGAATTTACTCGGCACAGGCAAAAGGGACACCGGTAGCTGGCCGGAGAAATCGGGCTACCGACCCGAAACGACAAGTACATACATGTATCAAAATGAATTGGATTCCAATTTGCTCAATGGGTACGTCGCCATTTGCCCTACAAGCAGATGTTCTTATCGAAACTTACGCGCTTCTTCCCGAGTGTTCAGGATTACTTTTACGGGATAATTTTGGCAAAGTGTTGCTATATTATTATTATTATTATATTATTATCATTATTATTATCATTATTATTATTATTATTTTTAAAATCAAATACATATTGCATGTGTTTTAATTATAATTGTATTATATTGAAATAAACTGTTTCGTTTTATTTTTAAATTTAATATTTCCTCTGCCCTACTAACATCATTAAATATAAATTCAACGTAACCCGTTCCAATATCTCTACCTCTAAGAGAGTGTCTGTTTGTAACGGTTAGTTATGTGGTATCAACTGTGTGAGGTGAGGTATTTCGTAATGTCTCCTTGAATGTTCTGCTGATGTGGTCATTCAATGGGATAGCGTTCCCTCATTAAGTTTAGCACCTGAAGATGTAACAAAACGAGTTATGAAACGTTGTGAAATTACTGAATAAATGATTGTCATAAAAACCTTTGGATACTTTTATTTGTATTAATAGTTAAATTGTTGGGAAGGGACTCTGCAACTCAAGAAAGCGTGCGCAGATGATTTTCTCTCCCATACGTCACATACAGTTTTTGACTGATTTTTGATAAATAAATAAATAAATAAATAGACGACGTTGAAGAATATGTGTATTTGGGGCAAATAGTGTCATTCCCAACCAGGCAAGAAAAATAAATTCATACTCGGACCTCTAACACAGCGGAAATTCCACAGTTTATCATTTATATTGAACAACAAAAAAGATGTAGCAATTAAAGGACAACCATTTGATAGCTGTAGTTACATGTTGTAATTTATGGAGCACAACATGGTCTCTCAATGT
>CAXIVR010000011.1:71663153-71900653 GCA_964035755.1 Teleogryllus oceanicus | reverse complement strand
CTCTCTCTCCCTCTCTCTCCCCTCTCTCTCCTCTCTCTCTCCTCCTCTCTCCCTCTCTCTCCCTCTCTCTCCCTCTCTCTCCCCTCTCTCCCTTTCTCTCTCCCTCTCTCCTTCTCTCTCTCCCCCTCTCCATCTTTCCCTCTTGCTCTCTCCCCTTCTCTCTTATTCCTTCTCTCTCTCCCTCCCTCCTTCTCCTTCTATCTTTCCTTCTCTCTCTCTCTCTCTCTCTCTCTCTCTTTTCTTTCTCATCTCTTCAAGTGTGGAAAATTTTAGGGCGTGCCTTCTTGAGCCTCCACAACAGCCAACTGGCACTTCGCATTCGGCCTCCTGTGAGAGTGATGGAATCGTGCTCGAAACACATCTACTGTTGACGATTTCGATCGCTTGGCGGCGCCACGTGAACGACGAGGAGCAATTTGGCCGCTGGCAGCCGATGATTAAGTTCGGAGTTTAGTAGTGAATGAAACACGTATCTCAATTCTCATTCTCAATTTTTCTTTCGCGGTTCAATTATGCCTAAGAGTATATGTTTCAAACTTATAGGGCATGTAGAAGATGGAATATGATCACTTTTGCGAATGAATGTGTAGTAATAAAATTATCTCAGAAAGTTGTATACGCGCATTTGCCCTTTGTTAGCAACTATGTTGGTGTACACATTTCCAACAGGTAGACTTACAAAAGCGTTTTAAATACGTCAGAACTTGACTTGAAAAAAAAACAAAAATTCTTGATGAATTACCTCGCAATCAGAGTCAAATATGACATGTGTAACTTTGTTATACGAAATATCTCACAGGCAAAATGTCTATAAGCCCTACGAATTTGTAACATTTATTCTCAGGCATTCTACATATGAGCAATTTTTCTTAATATTCATTACATATATATTATAAGGAAGGATATATCGTATTGTGTACTTAAATCAATATTTTTTGCAGCAAAATGATCCATGAAGGAGGATATTTAATGAATAAAGATACCCATGTAACATTATTTTATTAACCCGTATAAACGTGATATAGTTAAAAATCGTTTGTCACCATTTCTTCCTTTCTGTAGGCCAAACTGCGCCAGAAAGAGCAGCATTAATAGCAATGAAAATGTAAAATAATAAATAAGAGAGCTCCTCTAATGTTGGTAATAAAGTTGATAGAGATTTCGTTGATTCTGTTTCAGCCGCTGTTCATCCCAACGTGGGGCGCATCTCTTCGGTGGCGGAGCGTGCTCGCCCGCGCCTCCCGGGCCCCGACGTCGGCGGCTGTGCTCGCCTCCAGGCCCGCCCTCCGCGCCTCGCTCCTGCCTCCTCGTGCGCGGGCGGAGGTTCCGGCGCGGCCGCTAGGTGTCGGGCGCGTGCCTCGCTCCTGCCTCCTCGTCGCGCGGGCGGGTTCGCAGCCGGCCCCTGCGAGACACCCCCGGCGCACGCCGCCGCCGCCGCCGCCGCCGCCGCCGCCGCCCGCCGCCCCGCCGCCGCCCTCGCCGCCCGCGCCGCTGCATGAGCAGGCAGCCGACGCGCCCAGCCGCCGGCGCCCGCCGCCGCCGCCGCTCCAGCCGCCGCCCTGCCATGGCCTGAGACACCGCCGTGTGTGTGCGTGTGTGTGACTCGCCCGCTGCAACCCCGGCGCGCGCCGCGCTGCACCGCGCCGCACCTGTGCCACCGTGCGTGTGTGAGTGTGTGACCGATCGGATGTCCCCGCACTGAAACGCGGCCTGTGTGTGCACCATCAACAGTGTGTCAGTGTACTCCCCGTATTCCGCCTGGTGTCTATAGTTACTCAGTGTGCGTGTGTGTAACCGTACAGACCTTACTGTTTCGTCAGTGATCGACCCTCTACACTTTTTTTATTTTCGTCTGTCTCTCTCTCTTTTCTTCCCCGGAGAGTACTCGGTGGTGATTGTCGTCGTCCTGTGCCCTGACCGGTCGTATATGAAGGTGGTGTCGGCAGTCCCCGCTCATTTACTATGTTCCTCACGAGTGCGCTCCTGAGCCGCAGGTCCTCGGCGTTCTTCGCGAACGTGAGCGTGCGTCGGCTATGCTCCGACTCGACGGGATAATAGGGCAGTTGTGACCGCGGCACGAGCTTCCTCTCCCACGTCTGGAGCGTCCGCGGGCTCGGCCTGCGTCCACGGGCAGTGCGCGCCCGACCGCCAGCCGCTGCGGTGTCCTGCTGCGACTGCTCCGACTGTCAGTGCCGGCCACGCGCGGTGGGTGTGGTGGTGGTGGTGCTTGTGGTAGTGTGGTGACTCGGGAGGTGCCGTCGGTGAGTGCCCGCGTGGGAAGAGGAGCCGCCGCCGCCGGGATGACGCCGCTGTCGGGGCCCGCGGGAGGCGCCGCCTCGAGCCGGACGCTGCTGGTCGCCCTGCTGGCCTGAGCTCCGCATGGTGTGGCCGCCGTCAATCAAAAGATCATGATGGAAAACAAATAACATAATTTAATGTGATTTTTTTTATCTTATTATGAAATGAACGGATTGTAAAGACGGTGCACGACTTGGAGAAGGGGCGTGCGTCCTCGTGGTCTCGAAACTCTATTTCCATGTTGGGCTCCGGGTTTCATTAGAATGGTGATTGATTTGATTGAACACAAAATAACATATTTTGTGGTTTTTTAATTTTTAAATGAAGGCATTGCAAAAATGTGTCCACGACTTGGAGACGGAGCAAAATCGAATTCACCAACACCTTCATATTGCCTTTTTTTTTTTTTTTAAATTTAGAAATGAGCTTATATTAATGAAGCGTGGAGATTTAATTAGGGTCTTGTTTGTATTTGCACGGTAAAGTAGATGAACGTGAATGTTTTGAAAGGAATATATTTTATTAGTTTGTGGGCTATTTCGTTGTGATAGTGAGCAATGATTTCGAATTCCCGAGTGTGAAGTTAAAAGAAACATATTCTATTGGTGCGTGATGCACGATTTAGGTTTAATTAAAATGGTGTCAGAAATGTCATCAGAGTTCACGAAAAGCTCAACACGATTTTTTTAAATTCCACAATCAATATGGTATTCTAATTGTTTATGTTTAATTTAATTGATAAAATGATGGAATTCACATAAACAAATATTTTTGTTGATTTTTTAAACTCTGAAATGAACAAATTGTAAAGGGCGTGCACAATTGGTTTTAATTAGAGTTTGTGTTGGCATGATCGAAATCACAAATAGCTGAACAATCATTTCTGAAATTTCAAAATGGACATGGTACGTATTATAACGGTTGCTCTCTCATTTGTCTTTCATTACAATGCTTCGCGAACATGATCGAGTTCTCATATAGATCAATATGCGCTGGTAACCGAACAAAAAATTGGAAACTCGTTAAGTCACGTTCAAATATTCCATATTGTTCATGCAAGCCATCAGTCCGTTTCATATTTTACAATTGTAATTCATTCTCGAGATCAGTAATTTTAAAACATTTGTATTACAAACATGTTTATATTTTTTGGACAGCCATATTTAATTAGTTACTTCCGAATGTGTAATAATCTTTAATCATTACTTACACATGTATTGATATCGACATGCTCGCTACATGGTAATTGCTGTGTGATATACACTCAATTCATAAGACCATTCTATGATTTGCGGACTTGCTGATGCTAGTGCTTATTCTACAGTTCTCTGAAGGTATACGTTCGTGTGTAATTTGATTTTCTAAAAGAATATTTGAATCAACAAACCGATATATTCAGAGATAAGGTTTTTGTATAAAAGGCTGATAACACACTAAATGGGATCGGATGCGAAAATAGAAATGTTCTTTGAGAGCAACTACAGATATTGGATATATTGTAATAAATTATGTGCATCTTTTGTGCAAAATGTATGTGATACGATAAGAACGCAAGGATTTGGAAAATGCGAGAATGCGATGAATCATTTCCGTGTGTACTTTAATGAAGCTTACTTCGAAAGATTTGTAGATTGCGCAATATATACAGCTTTAGAAGAAAATAGTGACTACCGAATTTGGTATTGGATAAAAATGCTAAAAAAGTTCGAAGATATTAATGAGAAAAGTCTCAATTTGGATGTTAATTTTGAAATAAAAAACAACTCAAATGCACTATAATTATCCAATCTTAAATTGCATAGTGTTTGAGGTTTAAATTATATATTAAGTTATTGCATACTATTCATTAGTATTTTCGGTATACAAATTTTTTTTTTGTTACTGAATTGTTAATTGTGAAACGTAATTTAAAATTTCTTAAAAATATAATTGCACATGCACTAGTTTTACTAGAGCAACTTTGCTGTAACAGCGTCTCGGCGGAAATTCGTCAAAAAACGGAATATAAATTTGGCAAAAAAAATATATTCATAACAAGAAAAAAATTAGCAAGTAATTATTGTTTGAATATGAAAGCGTATATAGTAAAATTGAATTAATGTGTTAAATAAAGAAGCTAAATAGTGAAAATAGTTACAAAATTCTCATGAACTTAAACCCAAAAATACACCTTAAAGTAATGTGAAAACACTGGCTAGTAAATCTTGCATCGGTTTGTTCATGCACTTGCAGATATTTGACTCGTGCGAAGAACATTCCGTGCGAACTGCGAAGACCGTTCCGTGGTGGATATTAAGACGAGTGATAGTATCAGTGAATGTTACCGCGAATATCCCTGTGCGCAATCTTCACAATTTCCTTTGGAATTCATATTTAGAAACACACTTTTGCTGCATCTTCTGTTATTACAGGAGATATGAGATTCAAATTGGAAGTAAATCTTTCTGAAACTTTTCGTCCTTTCGAATTTTGGTTCTGTTCGCAAACCAAACCTTATATAAAACATCTCAAACCTACATATGTGCGAAGAAAATTAGCAACCAAATCTTATTTCAATTGAATTCGGTGGTTACTGCAGAAATCTTGTGGAAATACGTGTATTCTCCATACATGCCACTGTTGTGGAAGATAATTTCTTTTTACCTACATGCTATTTCACTCTCCCGGAATTCATCCCTTTTAGCGCCTGCTAACAACATCATTTGGAGGCCCATATTGCTGAAAAGTGGCAACTTGGCAGAAACATTCGTTTTCCGTTATAAGGTCTACATATGGCAATGGGGCACGCTCATAAGTAAATGCCACTATTGTAGTAATTGCAACGCGTTCGGTTCTCAGAGAAAACACTTAAACTTACACGTGGGAAGCAATTATTATTATTCCAACATTTGTGTTTTTACTTGGAACTCGCCGATTTTGGTGTCTGCCTACAACGCCATTAGGAGTCCGGCATCGCTAGAGAGCGGCATTTGTTCGGACGCACTCACTAACCGCTCGCGTTGTGAGGTCTAAATCTCGCAATCGGGTACGTTCGTAATAAATGCTGCTAGACTAGTGATCGCACCGCATGCGGTCCTCGGAGAAAATCTCTTTAACATATGTGCGTATAAATGAAGCAATCTTAACTTTATTTTCATCCTAATTTTCACTCTATACTCACTGGCTTTGATATCAGCCTGCGACGTCTCTGGGAGACAGACATCGCTAGAAAGCGGCATCTGTACGGACGCACTCGCTAACCGCTCGGGTAATGAGGTCTAAATCTCGCCATCGCGCTCGCTCGTGAATAAATGTCGCCAGAGTAATGATCAAACCGCACGCGAATATCAGATAAGCGTTTTAAATTAACACATGTGCGAAGAAATGTAGAAACCATATCTTATACCTATTCGTGTGTTCACATGAAACTCAATGGATTTACTGTCAGCCTACAACGGATTTTGGAGACCGGCATCGCTAGAAAACGGTATCTGGGCCCATGCACTCGCTATCCGCTCGGGTACTGAGATCTAAATCCCTCAATCGGGCACGCTCGTAAATAAATGCCGCCAGAGTAGTGAACGCAACGGCATGCAGCCCCCAGAGAAACACTCTTTAACATATGCGAATAAATGTAGCAACCTCATATTTATTTTCATTCACATTTCCACTTGAAACCCTTTAATTTTAATGTCAGTCTGCATGGTTTTTTGGATTCAGACATCGCTAATAAGGGGCATCTGTACAGACGCACTCGCTAACCTCTCGCATGTTGAGATCTAAATTCCGCAAAGTAGCATGCCCGTAATAAATGCCGCGAAAGTAATGATCGCAACGCATGCAGCCCTGAGAGCAGGACCCTTTACCGCAAGCGCGAAGAACTGTAGCAACCAAATCTTATGCCAGTTCGTGTGTTTACTTCTAACACATTGTATTATGCGTCAGCCAGCACTGCAACCCCTTTCGGAGACCGGCATTCCTAGAAAACGGCATCTGGGTGAATTCGCTTGCTAACCGCTTGCGTAGTGAGATCTACGTCCCGCAAGCTTGCTCGCTCATAAATAAATGGCGCCAGTGTAGTGCACGCAACACATGCGACTCTCAGAGAAAATCTCTTGAAAAAAATCTCTTACAAACAAATCTAAAACATAATATTTATTTTTATTCACTTTTTCCCTTGATATCTACTGGTTTTGGCGTCAGCCAGCAACTTCTTTCGGAGATAGGGATTGCTAAATAGCGTCATCTGTAGGAACGTACGCGCTAAGCGCTTGCGTAGTTAGGTCTAAAACTCGTAGTTGCGCTCGCTCGTAAATGAATGTCGCCAGAGTAATGATTGCAACACATGCGGATCGTAGAGAAAAAACTCTTTAACACATGTGCGAAGAAATGTAGAAACTAAATCTTATTCCTATTCGTGTATTCACATGAAACTCACTGGATGTACTTGTCAGCCTATAACGGATTTCGGAGACCGGCATCGCTAGAAAGCGGTATCTGGGCTCATGCACTCTCTATTCGCACGCGTAGCGAGGTCTAAATCCCGCAATCGGGCACGCTCGTAAATAAATGCCGCCGTAGCGAACGCAACGGCATGCGTGCGTTTCGATAGACTACCCAGCCGCGGGCGGGCGGGCAAGCGCGCGGATTCGGGCGGTGGCGGGCGATTGGCGCGAGCGATGGCGCGGGCGATGGCGCGAAATCGGCGCCGCTCGCGCTGCGCGTAATGAAATAGTGAAATATACATCCGCACGAGTGTTTCTGTCGGCGGGGCGCAGCCTTTGGAGTAGACACCCTTGTGGCTTTGCGCCGGGCGCGCCCGCTAGCGACGCGAGTCGTTCGTTGCACGCAAAAGAGGTTTACAGTGCGAAGACACGATGGAAATGCTAGAAAATGGGATTTTCACCGCACTCACGACTGCAAAGAGTTTTTGCCAAACGTTTATAAGAGTCTATATACAATAGCATCGTTTGTCTTAAAAATCTGAGTATTTTGTTTTCATGTAGACTTGACCATTTCAAGTTACATATGTACAAGATTCTTTTAAGAGTCGTAATTCGAAACTTTTCTGTAGCGAACTGTTTTAAGTTTCTTATTTCAATATTTTAAAAAATCATGTATGGTAGTAGGGCATATTTTCATTGAATACGCATTATAAAAATGTTTATAGATGTTTTTGCGCTGCAAGAGGAAATGCAACTAAGTCTTATGCCTGCCAGGAAATGTTTTCAATTTTCTATAAAATTAGTTAAATCGCTGTAAAATAAGTTAATAAATATATGTTCAAAACCAAAAATTTTCGCCCATTTTGTCAGTTTCGAATAAATGAAGTGAAAGATATTGGAGGTTATCTCGTATTGGAGATGGACTCATTATTCAAGTCACAGATTCTCGAAATGCAGACTTATAATCAGTCGGTGTCGGATTACCTAAAATGTCGTCAGGAGACGTGACTACTTTTCTTATTTAGTGACTTGGTATTTTTCTGGTTACTACTCGGTATTAGGCTTTAAAAATATACATGGACATCTACATTTCTGCTTTATATTTTTTCACATTCTATTTAATGTAGTGCATTTGGCGTTTATTTGCGGAATAATCTCAATAAAGTATGTTAATTGCTAATGAAAACGAAAAAATTAACGCATAATTAAAGACTCAACTCAAACTAAAAATTGTAGACATCTTTTCAGGATAATATTTCCAAAAATATATTTCTGCAATTTGAAACTGATTCACCTTATGCGCTTACGTCAAGTGGCAGCTCAGATGTAATAAAATGATTTAAATTTAAAATAATATTATAACAAGAAACTAACTGTAACAGCATATCACCACACGAACGTATATTGTGCGTATCAACATATTACCTGTATGTACTAATAGCCGAATACTGGTCAAAGGAAAAAAATTAATGCGCAATCTTACAAAATTGGTTATTCGATGCTGAAATATGAGGTCTTTGAGATTATCAACTCAGGGAAGATAGCGAATTTACTACTGGCGGCCGAGAAGGCCAGAGAGCTAAGCAAGCTAGGAGATTTCCGTCTCCGGAGAAGTATATGAAAATGTAACGTTTTCACCAAAGCTCTTCGATTTGCATCGCTTTGATTTGCAACGCGCGGCGAAAATAGTGTCCCGTAGCAATAGAGCAGAACGAGATAAGTCAAAAATATACTGCGTTTTAAAATATTCATGTTGCAAGATTTAACACTTTCTTTATGATTATTATTTTTTCTAAATTATTTAAATGAGCGTTGTACTCTTTGAATCGGCACCACTTTCCTGTATACTTCGAAAATTTTAATGAAGAGTTTGTTTCAATCAAAATTGAAGGGAATTGGAAGGCGATGGTTATTTATTTGTTTTTCCACATAGTGTCTTAACTTCAAAATCTTTTGTAGAGTCGTAGGCTTCCGCGGTTGAGTCGTTGACTTGCTGTCGGGATTAGCGCGCATGGTCGATGGTGCTGACGTTTCGGCCAACTTGCTGTGGCCTTCTTCAGAGCTGTTCTGCTGCTGGCAGAACAGCTCTGAAGAAGGCCACAGCAAGTTGGCCGAAACGTCAGCACCATCGACCATGACGCGGCTAATCCCGGACAGCCAAGAATTCAAAATCTTTTCCTTCTCAATGCGCTGAACATCGACTTCTTCTGAGAAGTCAGTCGGTAGCGTAAGATCATTAAGTTCCGATTACTCTGTATCATTGCGGTTGGACCATGGCACTCGAATCTCCTGACCTTGCACTCTTCAGTTTTAGAGTTTCTCACGTTATGTTTCTTAATAAACATTTATGAATAATCATTTACATTAGGGTATATCTAAAACTGTCAAGTTCAATAAACCATTTCATGTTTACTATCTTTAAATTTATTGAAGTAATGCCTTCTTGATAGATGTTTATTTAATATTTAATGTAAGCAATTAATCTCAAGTTCGTTTCGAATATTCTTTTAAAAAACCTGACAAGGTCTTAGAATTTTTGTCGCTCGAAAATGTATTTGAGTTTTTAACACTCTGCAATGATATGTCGTTTGTAAATTCATCGTAAATATAATTCCATAATATTTAAATATAATGCAAAATCCAAAATCTTTAGATAAGTATCATCCAAAACCTGGAGCTATGCGCATTTTATAAATTAGTGCTTCAAAATGTATTTTATAAAGTAACCAGAACTTATTTTTAAAGTATAATTATTTTTAAAATATTGTTTAATATTGTATTGTTTCCTCTACAAAAAACACATTTTTAATGTTCTCTTTACGAATGAAGTTTTGGACAAGGAAGATCAATTTTTACTATTCGAAGAGTTCGATTCTACTGCGAATGTAGTTGGTAAACTCCTTCATTTGTGCTGTACATGTGCTTAGTTAAAACAGGCACGCAACTGAGTGGAACAAAGATTTAATCTGCTTTTCATATACATTGTTTAACCGCCGAAAATCGGTATGTGTATTTCATAATAAATTCCGATTGTCTGTGCCATACATTTTCCATGCAATTATAAATCATTTATTAAGAGATCTTTAACGCATGTTCAAAGTATCCATGATTATCTGTAAAAGATAATCTGAAGCCGAAAAAAGTTGAGACTGACTTCAGTAGTTCGACATGCATGATGTACAACTATTTCCTACAGTTGATTCAGAAAAAAATATCGTACTCCTAAGGAAATATGACAGAAACATTTACAAATATGAACGGTGTAATGGAGTAATTTGTAGATATCAGAATTAAAAACACAGAAAACTTAGCGTTTATTCTATTATATTTCAAACGTTGAACATATTAAAAACTCACGATATTTATAAGCGAAAGAAAATATATTTTTATATTTAATTATTTTTATGCACAAATGTCATCGCATACTTAAGGGTTCCCATTGCTTTGATTATTGTCCGCAATTTTCGCAGGTTAGATTTCACCAATTATTTTATTCATTCTTCATTCTTTTAGGAAAACATGTTTTAGTTCTTGTTTTTAGACATCCTGTATTTTCTAAAGTTTTATCTTAATAAGAGACAACATATGATATGTAGGGTTAATATCAAGGAGTCAATAAAATACATGTATTTGTTTCTTGGTGTTGTGGAGTAGCCGCAATCCAGTATTTTATTTGTTTAAAATTTTGTTTCTGGTCACTGTCATGTTGAAACACAAATTCATTTACAAGACACTAACACGGAGAATTTTTCTTTAAAATGTAAATAAACATCTTGTGTTGCTTGAAACTAGAGCTCAAAGTTTAGGCATTAATTTTGCCTAAAATAGGTAGTTAAAAGGCATTTATTTTTAATAAATTGACGTGAAAATGGCATTTATTGTGACTAATGGTGGTGTGCAAAACGACATTTGAACAAAAAAATTTCATTTATAATAATGGTTATAGAAAACTTATAATTCAAATGATTCACATTATCATTCTAACTCTAAAATTTACATGAGCACTTACGTGGAAGGAAACAATCATTTCTTTGTTATCTTTATTGCCATGATCCCCCGGTGTGATGACTACGAACCTGTTTACTCGCAACGCTGTCTCTACGAAATGATTTGTGGACTCCCGTTTGATCTTGAATATATTAGCAATATGGAATTATAGTTTTCTTCTTCATATTTGTGTAAACCCAAGCACGGAGAAATGTACATCATATACATATAGCTCTGCCTTCAAAGGGATCGCAGGCCGTTCTCAGAAGTGGGAAAGGATTCCTCGTAAATTAACAAAAAACAGACAGGATCAGTGTAAAACAAAAAATTCTTGTCTCGTATCATCTTCCTTTCTCATTGACACTTTTAATATTATCTGTCCCTGGAGCCTCTGCTTTCACAGAAAAACAAAACACGACCATGCCTTTGTGTTGAGTATGTTTGTCAGTTATGTTTCTAGTTTTAACGAGACCAGTGGCAAGAAAACATAAGGAAATAATGATGAAAAGGGAATGAAAAGGCAAAATACGAAGAAAAGTGTCGTAAACTAAATTAGGGCAAAAAACAACATAAAAATCTATTAAAAAACTTCAGAAGTACAACTAAGTGATTTTTATTGTGAAGTCATAAAATGGTAAATAAATTTGCCAAACTTCCGGGCTCTGCTCGAAACCATCGAGAGAGATATTTAATCGCTTTATGGGAAGTGCTTTACCGACTTAGAACATTTTCCGAATACGATACTCATTTTCCTACCAATATTGGGCACTAAGCTACATGATACTTAAACCTCAAGTTTCTCAGTTCCTCTTTCAATTTTACAATACTAATTTTGGGATTATTTAGAATATTTTTTAATAATAAATCGTTTAACTGCTTCATTGAATACTTTTGGCTGCCTGTTTTGGGATGGTCATTCATTGTCTTATGAACAAAAAACTTGATAAGTATTTATTGCATTGTTGAATGAAGTCTATTTACAAGTTCAGATTTCTTTCGTAAATACTTCCACTTATTGTGTAATTTTGTTATTACTTTCTTGTAGCGCCATTAAAATCTGTGCGCTTGCTGTCCATTTTCACCCCCCAGGGTGTTCTGTCAACTTTTTTCTGAGAATTAACTATACTTTCCTTCTCATCAGTGCTATATAGAGTTTCAGAAATCATAGAATAATGGTAAATCTATAATTAACTACTTCATTTCACTTCATTACTTCAACTCTACGATTACTTTTTGCTCCTAGTCTGCGAACATTCTGTAACTTTTGTTTTATTAGTGTATTTTGGTTTTCCTTTTTATACTATACATTAACTATGTTTATTTCAATTTTTCGCTTAAAATATTGATTACAGACCGTGTTTAGTGATCATACATTTAAGTTCTATCAAAAATGAAGGGCCCTTTATTGCACTATTTGGGTGCTGTTATATGCAACTCAATGTTTGAGTTCACGATTTGTCTACTTTTTTGTCGAATGTATTCAGCAGCTGAAAAGTCTCTCTTTAAAGTAGCTATAATTTTCCTTGAAGATGAGAAACAAACACTAGACCGTCTACATGCTCAATGAACCGAGGTTTTCGGGAATTAAACTGTTATTTTGTAATAATTTCCAACTATATTTAAAAAAATACGCGATAAAAAATGTTACACATTTGGTACTTATTCAATTATATTTTTGTTGAGCTTTGAATGTAAAAATTTAGGCACGATAAATTGCTCTGTGCTAGTTTGTACTCACTTTTTGAGAAGCGTTTACGTAAATCTCGGCCACTTATTTAGTAGTAGCAGTAGATGAAAAAAATTCATGGCAGAGATCCACCAGGCATTTTCATCCTTTCTCTTTTTTTAATGAAGAAATTTTGCTTTTCAGTCTACTCCACGCTCATCAACCACCATTTTTTGTCTACTAATCGCCAACATATTAATCACAATTTCAACATGATGGCGTTTCTTATTCTGACCATCGCAAATGGCGGATTAATCGATTGTGCAACCGCCATGTTGTCAGCTTGACCTCATTAAGTAGATTCTGAATTTGAGATGGACGATCTTTCTAATACGAAAAAGACCATTCAAAATATATGCTTAAAACATCAATACATAAAAAGTACATGCGATGTACATATAAAATATATATGCAATCGTTAATTGTTGTTTAACATGACAAAAGAAGCATAGACGCGCCAGCCTGAAACAAGAGGGAGGGCAACTACATTTCTGTGCCTCTTTTATTTTCATATGGCATTGTATTAAGAGGTAAATGAAACAAGAAGAACGGGATTATAATTTTAGTGACACAATTAATAAAAGCAATGATTTTATTGGGAAGGAGAAGAACGGTATTATAATTTTAATGACACAATTAATAAAAGCAATTGATTTGATATTGCACTATTTACAAGGTTCCCAGATGGTTTCGAGAGTCTCTTAATTTTAAATGCGAGTCTATCTTAATTTTAAGGAACGAAGAATAAGTTGACTTCTTACAAAATCTGTGAAAAAAAGATCATAGAAGAACACGTCATGCTTAATTCACCACCTAACACATTCCATGATGTTTCTACCAAGAATCACTCCGTTATGAAATATAATAAATACAACTTTATAATGACCTACATTGTTCTATAATTACATAATTATCTCAACTTATTGTTCACAATTTTCTTGATCTAAAACTGGTGTTTTCTGGTTATGTGTGGGACATAGGTCGTTGGTCGTAGCACCGGGGCCTCTCTCTCGAAGTGGATTGAACTTATTGGGAATTTTCTCTTTGATCCCTAGCGTTTTCCAGTGCTGCGGGTAAATTTTGTCTCCCGTATTGCTACCAAAGAATGTCACATCAACATTCTCAGTAATATTTATTCACTAGCGTCTACCCAGCGCGTTGCTTCCGCAGAAGAAATAATTGTAGACATATCGTTCGAAATTTGAAAAAGCTATCTTGTTCTATATTCTTATTTAAGTTACTTTATCTCTCTCCCTCTGGCTATCTCTTTCCCCTGTCTTTTTCCTCCCTATCCCTATTTTTTTTCCTTCCTTTTCCCTCCCTTTCTCTCTCTCCTCTTCCCCTTTCCCCTCTTCCTCTCCTTCCTACTCTTTTTCTCTCTTCCTATTTCCCCCTCTCTCTCTGCCCCTCTCTTTCACTCCCACTTCCTTCTTTCTTATTCCTCTCCTTCCGCTCTATTTTTTTTTTTCCCCCCTCTCTTTTACCTCTCCTCCATCTTGTGCCGCTCGCTCCTCCTGCCCTTCTCGACCTTACCCCATTCCACACGGCAACTCTCAGCAACAATGAAGTTCAGGTGCAGAAATTGAAAATTGCATTTAAGTAATGCGAAATTTTGTGCTGCTACCCCACCTAGCGGAGTGACAATAATTGTACTATGCCTGTATCCTTTCAACAAGTGCAAGCAATAAGTTGTCAAATTTTTATCGGAATCGGTGAACGGTACGGCTATGCATACACTGCGGTTCTACCGCATCGCTGCTGGCCTCTGGCGGAATATATTAGGAACCAATCTGCTCTTAGCGATAGGTCAAAAATTATGATCGTGGTGCATATACCAGCATACTATTTAAATTTTATATTTTCCGCATATGCGTTGAATTAATATTTACTAAACTTTAAAAGGTCACTACCTGAAAGGTCAAATCCTGAAGAAGAGCCTGTAAATTTTTCGTATTATTTCAGCACTCCTTTTTGTGCAATCAATGTAGATTACATGTCGTTGTCGATGTCAATTACATTACTTTTATTAGTATAGAAGATATGAGACGTCCTGGTCTGAGCAAGTACTGGATTTATTAGATCGGAAATCTGCGGAGGATTCAATGCAGCCAGGCTTTTTGAAAAATATGTTTCAAGTAAGCCATGGTCATTGTGGTTTTGCCACCTTTCGAAAATCTACGTTCTTAAGTCGGGACCGAAGACGCGCCTACGAGAGCTGATAGGCCAGTTAGGTAACAGCTTACGCACCGATGTTTACATATTCTAAAACTGATAATTTTATATTAGTTCTCTAATTTTGGTTTATATACATGCCATTTCAACTCTGTCGACAATTTTCCCCACACTATTATGGATTTTTTCCCGAATATTTCTGCATGTTACTGTTTCATGTTTCTGTGCAGAAGACTCGTCGGTTTCTTTAATTGATTGATTGATTTTTTTTTCGTGTTTCCGGGCGCGTCAACTGCTTTGTTCATTAGTCCCGTAATATTTATTATATCAGTGTATTGCATGTTATTTCTCGGGAGATGGCGATGATCTTCCCCCGCTGGATGGCGAGATCCGGCGCCGACCTACCGTCGGCTAGTGGGGTTTCCCCCTAATCAGGACTCTCCCACCAGCGGGGCACCGCCCCAGCCGGGACGAGCTCTAAACTTCCGACCGGTCTCCCGGAATATGTGGTAGTGTTGTGCATGTTAGTGTGAGTGTATAAGGGGAGAGGATAGGACAAGAAAGGGGAAGGACAGATCGCGCGCGATCCGTGGGCCGTTTGGTAGGGTACTACTCCGGCATTCGCCTGATGTTGATCAGAGAAACCACGGAAAACTACCGATCAGTGCAGCCGGCCGCTAGAATTCTCCTCCAGACAGCGACTGGATTCGAGCTAGCTGAAAAGCTAGTGTCGAAAATCGAGCCGTCAGGACTCGAACCTAGGACCTCCCGGTCAGAGACGCTGTAGTGGCATGAGTTGATGCACTGAGCTACCGCTCCCGGTTTTTGGTTCCTTTAACTTTGCCCCTTCGGTGTCGCGACTTGTATTGTTACACGACCGAACACTTTTTTCTGCTTCACTTCTGTAGTGAATAATTGTTTTCGATGAGAAATACACCTGCATAAGTTGTAGAGTAATAAATCTTTACATAATGTAGTGTTGTTTATGAAACTCGTCGGTTCGGTGGTTGTTGTGCTTGCGACGGGATAGTTATGAAATCACAGATAGGTGTTGACATCGTTGTAAAAACAAACTCTTTAAAATCCAAAACTTTTTGAAATGTTAGAATACTTAAGAATTTTATAACCAGTAAGTTTATTAAAACTAGTCGTTTACCACAATAATAGTATTTACGTAGTGATATATTTAGTAGAAATATTGGTAGAAAAAATACACTTTAATTCATCGCTGGTCGTGAATAGTCGAATTTTTGTAAATCGCGTATGTGAGACATATTTTACGTGGAACAGTAATAGATATAATGAGAATGGGAATAAAAACAGGACGTGTAAAACTTAATTACAAATGTTACATTGAACGAACAATTTCTATCGACATATATTCTATTTACACCTATATTTCTACAAACATTATAGCCGTGAACTTAAGAAATGACTTATATGAACATTACCTGACGAGATAAATTAGATTCAGATTATGCGTAAAGCGTACCAAGATTATGGTGATATTGAGATATCATCTTAGATTACTTAGAAGATACGCAGAACAACCAGATCTTCATTGAGGAGCTGACAACAAATGGTTTGAAAAACATTCGACGCTATGACGTAATGTGAAGTTTAAAAAGGGTAAAATTACAAAGTGGGTATGGTAGGAAGGATTTCTAATAAATGATCGCGTGGCCTGAGCCACTTCCAAGGAGGAAAAACAAACCGCAGCCAAGGAGGTCAACGGAGAGGGTACTGAAGACCTCTTACACGAAATTTAGTTCTGTATCTTGCACGTGCATTGGGGTTGCCACAGACCTAGCGCATCAGATAAATTAAATTTAAATTATTAATTTCTTTCAAATTATTTTATTTGTAGTTTCAACTCGTTTGATAATTCTCAATTTTAATAAATAAAGAGTATTTATAAAAAATCTTTTTAATTTTATTCAAGTAGTTTCCATGGTAATTTTGTTACAGCGACACTACTAACGAATGAGTACTTTGTAGAAAAATCACTCCATTAAATATGTAAACTTTTATTGATCTAATGCTCTGATATTTAGAATGGGGTACCTGCATTATACATTTAATTGAAATGACATCATTAATTCAAACCAGACAAATTCGTATAAACTCATATGGTACAGCGAGCAACTACTTACGCTGTAGATTTTATTCGAGAAGCTTGTAAACTGAGACGCTAAAATTTTTCTTTTCACCATTCCTTCTTTTTTATGCTTGCGTTTAAAAATTTTGAAAAGCTCAACGAAATGATAAACTAAAATAATCGAGGAATCTTTCAATCAATGGTTCTTAAACTACTCCGTGGTGCCTTTGAAATAGGGATATTTTTCTTCACGAGTCATTTTATTGAAATCTGTGACGGAGTGTGTTTGCTGTGGTGTACCATGAGGCTCAGTAGGATCATAACATCGTGGCTCAGAGAAATCTCTTTACGCAGTCGATCACAACCCCACGAGAGAGAGGTTGTGAAAGTAGTTCCAGAATTTCTTACTAGGAAAATCCATGAAAGTACGTTTCTCGTTATGTTTATTTACAACTTTACGTTCGCTTTTTGTACAGATCCGTCTCTGATTGGGAGGTTCTAGGTTTCGTTTTCGGATTGTTCTAGGATTTTCGACTCTAGCTAAAAAGACAGATCGAATTTAGCCGCTGTCTGGAGGAAAAACGTCAGCTGCTCTGATCGGTAGCTTTTCGTAGTTTCTTCGATTCACACCAGGCGAATCTCGGAGCAGTACGCTAAGAAACAGGTCACAGATCATCTTAACTATTTCTTATTCTATCCTCACCCTTCTGCTTTCACGTACACTTACTTATATGCACTACACTCCCTTATATGTTGGAAGACCAGTCGGGAGCTTAGAGCTTGTCCTGAGTCCTGACTGGGGTGGTGCCTCACTGGCAGAAGATACCTGGATAAGGAAAAACCGTGAAAGACGGATCTCACCATTCAATAGGGGAAGAACATCGCCACTTCCTGTGATAGAAACATGAGTTACAAATACGGGACTAATGACCACTTGAGGTGCCCGGAAACACGAAATCGATTGTACAAATTCTTTTTTTAGAAGGATGAATATAATTTCTATTCTACTAAGAATAACACGTTGCTGCAGGTTTTGACATGTTCGCTAAAGGAAAACACCCGTTTACTGTCATGACACTTGTCGCGCTGTTCAGCTCGCGGACATGCACGGTAAAGCGGCAGTGCTACCTAGGCATCACTATTAAACATTTATTGACGGAGAAAAAGTTATGTGATACATTTGGTCGCTGGAAGTTATAATATGTAAGTTTTGATACCCCACAGTATATTAATAGTATAGGTTTTGTGAGATAAATTATAGAACAGTGTAAGTATTATGTTGGATTTGATACATCAAAGTGGTAGGCAGCTGCAGAATAGTTACTTTAGATTAGGACGGTTAAGGTGAGGAGTAGAAGTGCAGATGCAATACCACGGGAGTCCGGTAAAGTAGTCTGCTAACTCTGGGAGAAGTCAGGGCTGAGAAGTAAGGTTATGTCTCTTAAGATAACGAGCAGTGTTATAGCGTTTTCCCATTCGCCGCAGTGCGCACTCAGGGCAGCTTTCGTGTTCCATTCGACCGTTAGGGCGCACCAGTGCAAAGAAGCGCATGTTCCATTCGCACGTCGACACGGAACCAGGGCGCACTCGGGGTGCTCTAAACTGCACTAACGATCGCGTCATGAATAACGAACCTTGAATAACTTCATGTTAACATATCCAATGTTATTTACAAATCAAAGTGTGGGTAGTCTCAATTTCAAAAAGCTAATAAAGTGAAAATAAAAATAGTGTCCTCTACAAAATCATTCAAATATATGTGCCAAGAAATGTTTCTCGCACGCCCATACATATACCACTGGAAATGCTCAGGTTAACATTTTTATGGTTTTCAATAACGAAACAATTTTGCAGAAGCCTTTCGGTTCATAATCTTGTGTACTATATCGATCACTGGCAAATCTCGAAAAATGAAATTTCGGCACATACACATTTGAAGTTTTCGTAGTTTTAAAATAAATCACACGTTAGTAATTTCTGAATTAAGAAGTAAGAATTATGAAAAGTCTTTATAAAAATTATAACGACGATCATAATTCAAAATTATAATTTTTTGGGTTCCGTCAGTGTGACAGACCAAGAACAGCTATCTATAATCTCACTGCGTAGCGCACACGCACTGACTCAGTTCCGGAATCCGTTTCATTCGTCCCTGCCGCTCCGTCCGGGCCCGTCTCGTTTTTTTTATTATTTTTTTATTTTACGTCAAAAAAAACAGTTAAAAACTGCGTATGACGTGCTATGGGGAAAAGTGAATTGTGTGCACATTTTCAAAATTCTGTGATCCCTACACTAAGTCATATACTACTTAAATTTTGAATTTGTTACACGTCGTTTATACTCATTTACACAGTCGAAATGGCAAATAATGCATTATGTATCATTGATAAAATTAATGTTACTTTTCTTGTGATGTCAGTATAGTTCTAATTGTATAGAAACAGTTATGCAGCAGAAACGATTTCACTGGGATTTAAACTTTTCTATTGAATTTAATCGTTTAATGTCATCTGGCAAAGTTTCTGTTTCCGTTGCCGACTACATCACCTCACCCCCCCTCCGCGTCCCGGCAGTGCGTTTCGCGCGGAAGATGTTTCTGGGCGTTGGACTCGCGCTTGTGGCGGAAAAGAAAAAGGAAAATGCGAGGGAAATTTTTGAGAATTTTGCGTGGAATTCCGCGAGATATGGAATTTTCATTCAGCCATCGCAACCGCAAAGGTTCTGAGAAAGGATTTTTAAAATTCAGCGAAGGGAAATAATGGGCCAGAACATTTTTCACGATGAGCAAACATGAGTTACTTCATACCAGTACGTTAAGGAAATATCACGTTTGTAGAAAATAAGCTTTTATAATTTATAGTTAATGTAAGAATCCTTGGTATGATTAATTACGTAGAAATATTTAATTTCAAAATTTTATTTTTCAGTTATTCTTCAATTAAAAGGGAATGGAAAGAAAAAAATTATCATGCCACAATAGCATTTAAAGAAATACATTTTGAGAGTTATTGTGTCAGTTTTTGCTAGAAGAAACAATTAAAAAATAACGAACATGTCTTTATTTTTCAATTTGTTTTAATATATCTGATATTATGCATGCTCTGTGTTTGTGGAAGGATTTCCTTGGATTATAAATAGCAATATGAATCATGGATATAGGTACGGCGAGGAAACGCCTGACGGCCCTTGTTCAGATCGTGGGGAAGATAGCGACGACGGAGAAAATAGACATCGAGCGGCGCGCCGGGCAGCCATCGAATGGGGAAAATGGCGACCGGAACGCGCTCTGGGGGCGGAGGCTCGTGGTGGCAGCTCATCGGCGCCCTCGGGCGATTAGCCCGGTGCCTTCACGGCCGCACAAGCGAGCCTCGCACCTGAGGGCCACCTCTGTTTGCGGAGGCGGAATCGCCGGCGGCAGGGGCGGTGCGGCTGCGAGGACGGCGTTATGGCGGCGGTGGTGCGGCGGTGGCGAGGACGGTGGCGAGGACGGTGGCGAGGACGGTGGCGAGGACGGTGGCGAGGACGGTGGCGAGGGCGGCGGCGAGGGCGGCGGCGAGGGCGGCGACGAGGGCGGCGGCGAGGGCGGCGGCGAGGGCGGCGGCGAGGGCGGCGGCGCGGGCGGCGGCGCGGGCGGCGGGGAGGGCGGTGGCGGCGAAGTGATGGAGCTCCGATTCGTGGGGTGGGGTGCGGTGCCGGGGCGCTCGCGGTTGCGCAGGCGTTGGCGTGGGTGGTAGTGGCGGCGGGGAGGGAGGGCGGTGGCACAGGAGATTGTAGTGGAGGCAGCCGTGGGCGGGCCCTTCCTGCCCAGGCCGGCCACTGGAGGGCCGCCGCTGTTTGCTGCTGTGTGGCCCCTGCGGCCTCCCCCTTTCTCCGCTAACGTGTTCACTTGGTCTCTCGAACAACTTGTCCCGTGCTGCTGCTGTATCAGCCCAAAGGGCACGAGGTAGGTGATGGTCTTAAATTCGGGACCTTACCTGCAGCAATTATCTCGATGATTCTTTTATTAGAATGCGAAAAGTAACTAAAATGTTCACTCCGATGTTTACTGTGTTGATGCTGTGTTAAATGAGAGTGGCATATCGGGTCATATTTTTTCTTTATTTCCTGTCTTTTCTTCTTTTTCGTTTTATTTTTCTTTTCCTTTTCTTTTTCCTTTTGTATTTTTGGTTTGTTACTTCTTCCTTCACTTCTTGTCTTCCTTTTCGATTTTCTTATTTCATTTCATGCTCTTTTTCACATTCACTTCCTCTTTAAGTGATTTTTAAAATTTGTATCCCCGTAAACAATAAGATTTCACGGCATATTAATTCACGTGTAGATCTGATCTTTTTTTTAGCTAATTTGTGATTCATTATGAAATAATAGTTAACACCAAATGACGAAATACGAATTTAAAATGATAATGAGCTCTTCTCTTTTGTTGTTTCATATATTATTTTCAATACTGCTTGAACACTGTTATTTTCTACTTTGACGATACTATAATTTGTGTTATAGGAATTTGGACATTTATTTAGCTCAGCACATAATTACCTAGCTTTTTTTATTTTTACTAGTAATATATCAAAACTAATGTGCTAATGAACACCTCCATGTTGAAGGAAGAATTTGTCAGTAGTTACCATACTTTGTATGATAATTAGCAAGAGTTAGAGTAATAGCAATACCAACAGCAAGAGTTATTAGTTTTTTTCTAAAACTTGTCACAATGCGGAGATAATTATCCCTTTGAAATGTCAGCAGCAAAACATAATGCAATTTACACTAACCATATGATATGCCAAGATGAGATCTACAAAACATAATTTGATAAATTACGTCTACGAATTATACTTATTAGTTTCAAATAATAATGCAAATACTTATCTAATTTACTTCAGATATTATTCCCACCTTCAATACCCCACTTCCATTTTCCAATCTTATTCCCACTATAATTAACTCCTTCCTTCACTTCCCACATTCCTTATTCCCATTTTATTCCCTCTTACACATCGCGCACGTTCAGTGGGTCGCGTTGTCCGCCGCGCAGGCCGGCCAACATTCCAGGAAACTGTTTGAGCTGGCGTATTTGTATTTGCCTGCTTGGTACACATCAATTGTGCGATATCGCGGGTGCCCCGCCCCCGCCCCATATGGAGATGAGGCGGCGCGCGCTCCGTGGGACGCCGGCGATAAAATGGAAAAGGTTAGCTGGTGCGCGGCCCCAACCTGCTCCTTTGCTTGTTTTTGTGTGGCTAATACTACGTGCTGAGAAACGCTACGCGCTCATGGGGTTGCTCGCGGCGCGTTTTATTTTGCTGTCGGTTACTTCGTGCAGTCCGCGTACCGCGTACTGCAGTTCTAATAATAATGTAGGTTTTTGGGAAATGAGGAAGTGGTTATTAATTTGTTTGCGAGAAAAAACGAATGATGCATTTAAGTAGAGCGTCTTTTTGGCAGACGTGATTATTCGGTTGATCATTATTATATTTTTAAGAGTAACTCAAATTTATTATTACTAATTATGTGAGTGTTGGTTCCACCTAAATATACGAGGTAACTGCAACAAAGATTCTCGAATTAGGAACTTGGAATAGCATTGCGCTTTTCTTTTTGTTTGAAGTTTACATCCGAGTTCTTTAATCTTTTAAATCAAAATGTTCTAAGTTACTACATATTTTTCTTTATTTAATAAGGCACTAATCAATAAGTTTGCCCTGCAGGTAACCATGAAATTTACTGTGAGAACAAAGAGGTAAATTCAACAATTACAAAATTTTAGTTCACTTCTGCAAGGTAATAAATAACAATTTCTACTATAATTTTTTTTTATTTTTCCGTGCATGTTGTTGTAGCAGTAGTGTTATAAACCAATTAGTAAAACTATAATATTTTGCAATAAAATATCCAGCAAATCAGTCATTAATATGTCCGATTTCCAAGGAAAGGACAAGGCTAATCTATAGTTACCGTTGTGATTTGTCTCACCCAATTTTACCTTACTGCTCAGAAAAAGTCGTCTTAGATTCACGTCAAATATTCAATTTAAGTAATTGGACAAATACATTTATGCTTCAAACTGTATTACAATATACTCAAAAGTCCTTTGAGACGTCCAGGAAGAAGAAAAAGATTTATCAATGAATAAATACTGGTTCAGGAGGATAATCAAAATAACCTGTTATTTGTGAAAAATTCTATATTAATTACATTTACAAATAAACTATAATGTCGCTCTAATTTAAGTAAGTAATGTTTTAGGTAGAACATGTAAGACGCAACTATTTGTGTGATTCTGGTCATCGCTCATGTTAGAGGAAAGAGAAAGAAGAAACGCACGGTTCGCCCAGAATGGTGAGAACGCGCCCTGCAGCCGCGACTGGCGCTGTTGAGTTGTTTCTGTTGCGGCTTTGTGTATTTCTGTGCCCAGTGGGCATGAATACTTCATGGGAAAGCGGCATACAACATGCAGAGCGCCTCGGCGTGCCGCTATATCTGCATGTGTAGGGATACCAATCTTCCTGGTTTTGTGTTGGCAGTGCGTCGAAGTTTCTTCATTGATACAATATTTTGAGGACCTTCTTAAACGGAATATTTTAACCCCTTAAAAGGAAATTGTGGGTGCGAATGTTATTTTTGTTTTTATAATGTATATTTTGAGTGTAAATCTGTCCAGGCGATTTATTTAAGCGTTTAAAGTTAATTGACGTTGCCAATTACATGCACTTGTTCTAGCATGTTATTATTTTATTGGATTTATACATAAAAAACTAATCCACCATTCTTGCTCACCAATAGAAAACATTTGCATCTAGTTTTCAAAATTATTACTCATTTCTCATTTACCACCCAAGATGGCTGTATGAAGTAAATAAAGTGATCTTGTAAATAAAGCGAATATCTTTCATAGGACGCATTTTGCACAAGGGTTGGTTAATTCATAGATGAGGTGTTTAACACAGTTACGTTTAATTTTTTTCACACGGAAACAACAAAAGCTGTGAACTTTGTAAGACTCTGGCAGTGGTTACAACTAATGCTAGACTTTTTAACTCCTAAATATCCTGTTGCATAATCACAATAATGGAAAGTACATATTAGCTTGAAGAAATATAAAACATATGTGATTTTTACCTTAAAAAGTGAATGGCTATTTACGGTTCTCTCATCCTTTTTTCCGAATTAACCTCTATTATAACACTAACTACATGATGTATTTTGCGACTTTTCACCAAATCCTCCCAGCGTAAAGTACTAACATGTTTAAAATTGCGACAATAATGAAGTGCTCTGCTAATAAACGAGTGCTCGTTGGCGTAACTTATAGCAAATCTGTGGAATTCCCTGATGACCGCCGCGCCGTTTTGCCCGCCGTCGTCGGACATACGGCTGAGCACGCGAATGGCGCTCTGTCGTGCTGCTGTGCCACATATCTGCAGGCACTTTACGGCCCTTCGAGTTCCGTGACTTGGCTAAAGCCCTATAAACATCGCCTTATTAATGATCCTCCTAGAGGGAACTTGCCTCTTTGTTGGCAAGTGGCGCCGGGCGGCCTTTGGGGGCGGAGGGGCCTCGCAGGCCTCGTTGGAGGAGGGCGCCGCGCGCTGCAACTTCGGAGGGAGCAGGCGCCGCAGCAGCGCGAACAGGGCTGGGAGCGACGGCGGACCGGCGGAATGTGTGGATGGGAGGAAAGGATTCGGGCTGGCGAGAAAGCATTGGCGACGAATAACCTTGAGGGGCAATGTTTCGTGGATGGATGGTGGAGGTGGGAGGAGGATGGGAGGATGTGTTGGAGTGTGAGAGTGGTTGCATGAGAGCGGTTGCATGAGAGCGGTTGCATGAGAGCGGTTGCGGGAGAGTGGTTGCGGAGAGTGGTTGCGGGAGAGTGGTTGCGGGAGAGTGGTTGCGGGAGAGTGGTTGCAGGAGAGTGGTTGCGGGAGAGCGGTTGCGGGAGAGCGGTTGCGGGAGAGCGGTTGCGGGAGAGCGGTTGCGGGAGAGCGGTTGCGGGAGAGCGGTTGCGGGAGGGCGGTTGCGGGAGAGCGGTTGCGGGAGAGCGGTTGCGGGAGAGCGGTTGCGGGAGAGCGGTTGCGGGAGAGCGGTTGCGGGAGAGCGGTTGCGACAATGTAAGAGACTAATACCTGAATGTGTGCTTAGGTGGGAACTTTATAAAAATTGTATCACATATGTATAACGTTTTTATCGTCTTGACTTGGTGCATATTTACGTTGCGTTTCTGACGAAGATTTTTGGTGTTATGTAAATTTTGAGATTGAATATAGAAAACTACTAAAAATTGGAAATTGTGTGCGATAATATAGCTCCACATGATGTTGCTTAGTTATCGTCCCGCTTAAGACTTTGAGTGGTAGTTCAATTTTCTTGACTTGAGACTTACACAAAACCAGCAATTTTTGATTGAGATTGCAAATATTCTGAACAATGATGTGTAGATTTAAAATTCGACGAATCTGGCAGGATGTCACTTTTTGAATCGTCTTTTAGAATTATAATTTTTTTAGCCGATCTGGTGGCCGAGATGTTAAAACATTAGTGCACTATCCCGCCTCGGGCATGGATGTTTGTGTGTGTTTGTGTTGTCCATACGTGTTTCCCGTACAGTTTTCCCATCAGTTTAAAAATCAAAGTGATTGCTATATGACTTAGATGTTGAAACGCGAACTTAAAGAAGCTTTTTTTAAAATTATATGTCCTAGTGTTTCACTTCGCGTATATTAATACTGTCCCGGTCAATTTCAGGTTTGTCATTATGTGAACAATTTACAAATGATAGTGAACAAAACATATCCACAAAAATGTCAATAAAATTGATTTGGACTTAACAATTCTCTGCAAATCAGTAATATTCTTGATTACATCAGAAACTCGTAATATTGCAGTGAACGATAATATGTGCAGACACAATGTCATGCTCGGAAAATAGAAAAAAATGACACGATCAATTTTCAGTCCACTTAATTGATATTTGATCAAACAGAGGATTGTGCTGTATTGTTTGATACATAAAATATGCAATTCTTAATTTCAGTTCTTGTTATTTTGACTGTGGAGTAATTTTGGAAACGTTTTATGCACTTTGTTGTAACCACGTATATATGAGAATAAACAATGCCACATTTGATTTATATGCTCGAATATTCACAATGACTAAAATGAAACAGGAATGTAGTTACTCCCTCTTATTAATGTCATGAGAAATAAGCATTTGGTGGATAGTTAAGTAAAGATTGGTCAAAATCGTAATTGAGTTACAATGGCAAATATTTTGTGTCAAACATTAAATCTAAACTAGTGAACTCTCATGTTTTTTTTCTCGTTTCAGATAGAGAGACTATTAAGTAACTCTTCTTACAGGGTCCTGGTATCGAAAAATTGAATAAATCCAGTTGCTAAATTTAAAAAACATCCTCCATATTTTCCTCCGACTGTCTGTCCGACTGTCTGTCCGACTGTCTGTCCGACTGTCTGTCCGACCTACTGTCTGTCCGACTGTCTGTCCGACTGTCTGTCCGACTGTCTGTCCGACTGTCTGTCCGACTGTCTGTCCGACTGTCTCGTCGGACTGTCTGTCCGACTGTCTGTCCGACTGTCTGTCCGACTGTCTGTCCGACTGTCTGTCCGACTGTCTGTCCGACTGTCTGTCCGACTGTCTGTCCGACTGTCTGTCCGACTGTCTGTCCGACTGTCTGTCCGACTGTCTGTCCGACTGTCTGTCCGACTGTCTGTCCGACTGTCTGTCCGACTGTCTGTCCGACTGTCTGTCCGACTGTCTGTCCGACTGTCTGTCCGACTGTCTGTCCGACTGTCTGTCCGACTGTCTGTCCGACTGTCTGTCCGACTGTCTGTCCGACTGTCTGTCCGACTGTCTGTCCGACTGTCTGTCCGACTGTCTGTCCGACTGTCTGTCCGACTGTCTGTCCGACTGTCTGTCCGACTCGTACACGACTGTCTGTCCGACCGTACAACGTGGATAAACCGTAGAGCTGTAGAAATTGATGTTCCTCAATTGATCTGACTGATCTTGCGGCCCCTTGAATTTCAAACCAATCATTTAATTTTGGGGGTATTTTACATGAAACCCTTGGGACGTCCCAAATTTTCAAAAAATTGGCTCTATAATTTTTTATTAAATTTTTTATTGAATATTTTATCGATTTTGATTACATTTTGTTATTGAATATTGAAAAGGACGTTCAAGAGAATTGTGCAGATATGTTTGTTGAAATCTGATTTTTCGCAATTTTTTTCAGTCTTCCTTCTACTAAAATATTGAAGATAGGAATTTTTCCCTTAATAAAATGTCTTCCTTAAAGATAGATTTTGAAATAAGTTTATGTGCAATGTTTTGAAAATTTGAGTACTTTTTGCGTAATTATACGTGAAAACATGGGCGAAAACGTTTATGCTATTTTAGCAATACTAGTTGCTAGTTATGATAGAAAACTACTGTATATCTATGTGTATATGTAGTACATAGATTAGTACACGCACTCATATGCATGTATGCATGCATATGTCTCGAAATAATTGTTACGAAGCTATAGGGCAGGTAGAAGCGTCCAACACCACCACTTTTTGCGAATGAACATATGGCTTCAAGGTCACGAGCAGGATGGAGAGGGGAACACTGTCATCTAATCGGTGGCTTCCTAACGACTTAAATTGGAGCTTCCAATTGGATAACAATGTCCCTATTCCATCCAACTCGTGACTTTGAAGTGCCACAACGTTTAAATCAAAATATAACTTCGTTATATAAAATTTCCCATTTCATGTTCATCGGAAGAAATATTATAATCTTCCATCCCCTTATGGTCTATAAGTTTGTAACATTCATTCTAAGATGACTCGTATAATAAACTAAGCTTTTTATTTAGCAACAATAATTTGAGCACGGTACTTGCAGTTTTTATCTACTTTCATTATATTAATTTTTAACATTTATCGACATCTAGTTGACTCTTAACGATTATTTTCTTTGTTTGTAGGATATTTAATTCACTAGAATATTTGTTATTACGCAGAAATAAGCTATTGAGTTGAAACCAACTGACTAAATATATTTAGCCGATTTTTGGTAAAGAATCATGGTCTTGTGTCTCCGTACCTATGCAGAATTTTAAACACTTTTCTCAAATAAATTATATTGCTTTTAAATATTGGTAATAATATTCGTTTACCTAAAATGCATTGGAAACGACTTAAGGAAAAACTGAAAATGTGCCTTTTCCTAGCTCTTTTTCACGTCTAGGAAAAGCAAAATAAACGGATGGTAAAAAATATGGATTATTACACGTTCCATGTATTGTTACATTATGTATCGGGCAATACAATTCATACAACATGCCCCAAAATAAAAATTACTCAACATTTTACAATACAAAATAATATTTCTAATGATTTAAGATCACTCTTTGGTAGTTGGAAATGAATGAATTCGTGATTCACTTGTTTTCATTTAATTTGTTGATGATGATAATCGAAATTTCTTCTGCAATAGATTTAACTGCTCTCAAAATACTTCAATAAAATGTTATTCAAAAATGTGTTTATATGTCAAAAACACAAGAAGAAAAAATAATAAACATTGCTGAATGAAACAATTTGTAATTTTAATATACCATGTCGTACGTCTAAGTCCATGTTCATTATTTTTTAATAATTAATAAAAACTAAAGCTTGTCGTCTTGAAAACTGAAAATAAATTTAAATTAGCAATGCAAAACAGGAATATAATATTTCCCAATTTCTATTACATTTCTTTGGATGAACAGAAAGTCATGTGAAGTGAAACTTTAGAAATACTAAGGTTTAAGTTAACGCAAGAGTTCATTAAAATCAGGACAATCGAAGCTAGTAAGAGGTGACTGAAGCAGCATGGGCTTGGCAATACAGGTGCGATAGATAAGGAGAATCAATAGAGTACGTGGTTGTAAAAGTGAGTTTTATGTAGTAAAAGTGACAAGTGTGACATAAATAGAATAAGTAACTTCCAAATGCTACTCAGTCGGGAAGACGTTCTTGGCGTTGCAATTACTCGCTCTTTGGTTTTAGAGAAACAAAAGTGTCATCCTTTTTTATGGGAACAATTTACTTTGGGGGTTAAAAATACCTCAATAACACTGTATTGTAAAGGTCTTTATCCCTTTTCGATACTTTATGTTCATTATTCTGCTGCTGAATACATTTATCGTTCACGAAGGTATATGGTATTTTCCTAATCTGCTGATTAATACCTTTTTTCATATCAGCATCTGAATTCAAACATTAATTGTTTCCTTTTTGGTGCTTTATAAAATTTGTGTGCTTTATAAAAACACACTCCTTTTGATTTTAGATTCCTGCACGTGCGTACTATTTTTGGAAGTGAGTCGATAGTTGTGGAGTTAGTTAATTATATTGGTTAGGTATTGGTTAGCTAATGGTCGCTTTTAAACATTTTTATCGAGAGAAAGTAAAGAGAAAATTGTTTAAAAGCTCGGTATCGCATTTACCTCTGTAAATTGCCGCCAGCAGTGCACCGCGAAAAATTAATTTTTGTGGTCTAACTCTAGCCTGCATAGGAAATTGTTTTGAGCAAATCCCGGAACATGGAGGCATTTAAAAATAACTAGAGTTGTTATGAAAATTTTTCCGCTTTTTAATGTTAAACTGTGTGTCATCAGTGGTTTTGAAATGAATGTACACAGCATGTGTGTTGCGCAGTATCTGCACTTCCGACTATGAGAAAGTTGTTACGTTACTTTTTTCGTGATTTTATCAATAATCTTCAAGTAAAGAGGGGATAATTTATGTGAATGAGTAGCATCTGACGCCGTTTTACGTCAGGCAAATGGCCATTAATGGTCTTCACTATCTGTAGCAACTCCGTGTGCGTGCTTTTATGTCTCTTTAACAGAAACATGGGAAATTTCATTGATTTTTGTTGTTATTTTTCTAGCTCATCTGCTCTGAATGAATATTACATGTTCATATACCTCGTATGTTCAGTGAAGTCGAATTTAATAGGTATCATGGTTGAATCTCCGAGAACTTTACCTCAAGTCGGGAGTTTCAGAATACAGACAATTCGCCTCCAAGAAATTAGTCCAGTGTTAGTCTGGATTACCTCACACAATTGGCATGAGGGTATTTTTTCTTAAATAATTTACTAATAGTTATTTGAATCAACAAAAACACTTTTTATTCATAAACAGCTACTGTAGAACAGCCTCAAATTACCCAATTAAATTCAGTGCCTAACGCAACACGACAATTTACCTCACAGCTTTAGACCTGATATTACGAGAGTTCTAGCTTAAACACAAATGACAAGACTCAAACTATTAACTTTTCTCAACTTTTTGTAAACATTTTCGTATCCCTTCCGTCTCGGCGCCAGACTCGCCGCTTGGCGTATTCAAGAGATCATGTAACTTGCCACATACATTTTAAAATTTTTCTAAACTATCAAACGGGTCATAATAAATAGAGAACTTCAAAGTAAACAATTGTAAGTTATCAAATACCAATTAAACTTTTGAGAAATGATAAGATATCTAGATATCGCAACACCAGTACAAAGTTGAGAGAGATAATACGATATAAATTAACATCAATACTGGTATTATTTTGTTAATTAATTGTTAAACTTGAATTTTCATGCTTTAGTAAATTTAAGCAGTTGTTACTCCTAAAATAAAATTTGTCAGTTTCTGAGGCACCCTTATAATTTCATGTTTAAAATTGTGATGTGGAGAAATTCAATAATATATCTACCTCGGTGAGACGCACAACAATAGGTAGTTGAAACAAGTCTGTTCGTGTCATCATTTGGTTGTCATCATTTCCTCATATTCTACTCAATAGAACTAAATGTTTGCTTTCATTAGTCGAATTGATTTTGTTTTAAATACCAATAACTTTTTTTCTGATTAGTTTGAAAATCAATTATGAGATCAATGCAGGTCCCAGAAAGAAAAGAACGTTGGGGGAGAAATTAAATTTGAAGCGCCCCCCCTACAAATCGTGTTGAAGAGAGAGTTTTATATTAAACTATAAGAATCGTATAAATTTGTGTATATTCACAATGCCTTGGGATATGATGCTACCAATTTATGGTAATTGTTTTGAATAAATTGAGCAAGATTACAAACATATTTTTTCGGAGTTAGGGACATCACTTTCGGATCTCCACCCCTGGTATCCGCTACTGAATTAGATATTATTTAGGCGAAGTGCACAAAATGTGTACAGAGGATGCATAAATCTACTTCAGTGTAACAAAACGTTTAAATTCCATTCCTAATGGACTACATCGAAGCAGACGAGCGGGTTACTGGTTGATGGAAAATCAATATTGTTTGCGCAGCTCCAACGCAATTGAAAATACTGTTCTGTTGCTTTGCGGTAAAGCTTCCGATGGCCAAGACTGGGATTCTGCTTTTCAGTGATCTTCCACGTAAAACGTTCACGTTCACAAAATCATCCATGTTCATTTACTTTTAGACTAGTCTACGTTCGAAAGTATAGAGTGAAAAAATAATTGAGAATTTCAGTGGTATACGATTTTTCTGAATTAAACGAGTAAAATTGTTTCAAGAAGAACATGCAATGCACAATTTATACTGTAAAATGCACATAGTATTAATATAGTTAGCCAGAAATGACTCTTAGTTAATTTAACCATCTTAAAGACACGATTACAATTTGTAAGTTGAACTATAAATGAACGAATAGGAATATCATGTTTGACAAAATTTCATTAAAATGTAGAAAATAAGACTATTTTTGACGCTTGTTTTTGTATGTGAAATAGAAAGCCAGATTAAGTGATTCCTTAGCCAAATAATATATTTAATACTATTCCTAATTCAGATACATATATAACATTTACTTTTTAGATAGTAGATTTTATAAGTCTTTTCTTCCCAGTAGAGTACAACTCACTGACGCTCCAGCACTTCTCGTGTTCGTTAAAGGCTTTCTTCTTTCTCCCACTCTCTCACATTCACAAAAGCTGAAACATTCAATATCCACTCTACTGTCGTTTCTCTTCCCTACTCTATTCTCTAATCTACTCTACCAGTATTTTCTGTGGTTCGTAACCCTCGTCTTCAGGATTACCAGTTCTGTCTGATATAACATGACGGATTTCACTCGACTTCTCCTTGACGATATCCCAGCGGTATCCGTAGTGAGACCAGCGCTGTGCAACGGCGACCAGTAGAACTCCACTCTCCCTCGCTTGTGCTGCGCCTTCGTCTCCTCCATTGCCTCTTCTGCCAATCTCTTTTGCCATCACTCCCGGCCCCGCCAACGCGACGCCCCCGCTCCTGCCTTCGCTCTAGCCCGTCATCTCCGCCCTCACCCCCATCACCGCTGCCCACCCTGTCGCTTTGGCTGAACCTGTCGCTATCGCCGTTGCCGTAATATTCACTGCCCACAAATCCCTCCGTCTCCCACTTCACTGACACCGCCGTCATCTACTTCATCTGCACTGTCTTCACCCACTTCGTCTCCAATGTCATGACCCAGTTCGTCTGCAATTTCTGCATCCACTTCGTCTGAATTTTCTTCACCCACTTTGACGGAACTTGTCTTCACCCACTTTGACGGAATTTTCTTCACCCACTTTGACGGAATTGTCTTCACCCACTTTGACGAATTGTCTTCACCTACTTTGACGGAATTGTCTTCACCCACTTTGACGGAATTGTCTTCACCCACTTGACGGAATTGTCTTCACCCACTTTGACGGAATTGTCTTCACCCACTTTGACGGAATTGTCTTCACCACTTTGACGGAATTTTCTTCACCCGCTTAGACGGAATTTTCTTCACCCACTTAGACGGAATTTTCATCACCTACTTTGACGGAATTTTCTTCATCCACTTAGACGGAATTTTCTTCACCCACTTAGACGGAATTTTCTTCACCCACTTAGACGGAATTTTCTTCACCCACTTCGTCTGCACTTCCTTCACTTACTTTGACTGCATTTTGTTTGCCCTTTCTTCCCTCAAGTCTACACCTCCTCCACAACTTCATCTTCATTGACGCCTCCGTTTGCGAAGCACGACCTCCCTTTCCCTCTCCTCTACCATCCCCTTCACCACCTCGTCCGCTACCACCACCGCCGCCGCCTATGCGCGCCGCCGTGTAGTGGTGGCCGCCGGCCGCCTCGGCTTGTTGCTCTGTCCAATTCCGCGGCTTCCGTCTTCATTAGAGCGGTGCATGTAAAGCTTTGACCGCCGACCGTGGTCGCCGTGTGGTCAGCGCGTCTGCCTTTGGTGCGCACCCCCTCGCCGCCGCCGCTGCCGCCGTTGCCGGTTTTGCCCGCGGGAGCGCGCCTCCGGCGGCCGGTGCTACTTCTCCCGCGCCGCCCCCACACACTCCGCGCTTGCGTATTTGAGTTTCCTCTGCACCACTCCGCCGTTTGCTGCCTCAGCAGCGTATTTTTCCCGTGATTTATTTGTCGCATTGAGTATTTGTAGACTGCAGGGGTCGAATTTCATGTGGCTACATAATAAAGATTCTGAGTTTTTCTTATTCGGATTTGCGTATATTATAATTTCGTATCTTTGTCAGTCGTTATGTATTCTAAGTTTCTATTTAGGTGATACATTCCGTGGCCCCAGGATAAGTGGAAGAGAGGTGGAAGTGAAATGACAGTTTTCTAGATCTTTTATGTTTAGACAATCTCAGAAAAGATTGTCTCTCTCATTTTTCTTTGCTATGTCAAGTGAACAATTATACCAAGCAAGTCTTTGGCCACAGACATAATAAGTGCTGGTACTATTCTCTCAGATTCTGTTAAATAAGAATTTTATAGTAACAAATTAAATTAATATTTATCTACTGGTGTTACTATTTTTAAATAATAACTATTCAATCTAATCAATAAAAAAATTCGAAACAAAGTGAATGTACAAAATTTGCAAAAACTAAAATTTTTAGAATTACTAAAATATTTCTTAGAATTTTTTTGAATAGATGTGCGATTCTGTAACAATAAATAAAGGGACGAATTATTAAAAAATTTTTTTAAATTGGAAATTATATTGTCAACGGTCGAGTGTAGTGATTTCACACCTATGGGATTCGCAAGGGCGACTCCATAGGACGATATTCTCCCATTAGAGCCTCTTGAAAAACGGGTAAAGTTGAAAACCATTTTAAAACATGTGTTATTTGCATATTTATTTCTACTATTTTTAATTAGTCTGAAAAGATGCAATATTTTTAACTTTGCACAAAGTTATAATTCAAAAATTTTAGGGGAAAGTAGCACCACTAAAATGTTTTTTTAAGCTTACAAATTAAAATATGCTACGTGAAGAAATAAATCCTCACGCATTATGCTTCAAGCTTGCTCAGGAGAGATCCACGTATCGACGATTCATTAGCCGTTGATTAATTGACTTACACTTTAATGACAATACAAATAGAGTGACAAGGAGGTCTGTCGCCAAATGCAATCTGGCGGAAACTAGCGCATCAAAAGCAGCAAAGTCTTATTCAAATTGTGCTTAGCGGTGCCGTTTACACTGAAGGCTGATTTGCATTCCATAAATTTATATTTTTCTTGACTGCTTTCGAACGTTCCTTTTGAAGTCGTGAGAATCAAGGAATTTCCGTTACGAAATATCTGACTTAAACGACTTCTCCCGGGTTTGATTCCACGAACATCATTATGAGGGTCAGTGATCAGAAATAGAAAAAGATGACCGCAAACCGAAGCATCTTGTAATACATAACTGTTGTAGGTAATATACGTGATTTGGAAATTTCCGGTAAAATTATCTAGAAATTTCCATTGGCGAAAGGTATTTCTTAGGGCTTTTTCACGAATGAAATTACTTCTAGCAGTGTTTTATAAAGAATCTAGTATTCATTAAATGAATGAAAACTGCTCTTTTAGCGGACGCCGTCTCCTGTGACTGATGCATCGCATAGTATGATTGATCAATGGAGAGATCAATGAATATAAATTTTCAGATACAGCGCTCGGACTGAGCATATCCAATGCGCTGTTAAACGCGAAAGGGTTAATTTCATGGGTGGCTTCTTTATTATTATTATTATTATTATTATTATTATTATTATTATTTTTTTTTTTTATTGTTGTTGTTGTTGTTTTATTATTGTTATTATTATTATTATTATTATTATTATTATTATTATTATTATTATTATTATTATGCTTTATAGCTGCAAGCGAGTGTACTCTTGGTAGTAATTAAGAACAAAACAGCATAATACAAATAATAAAAGCGGCAAATATACACCTTTTAAAATTAAAAAATTAAACAATTTCAATCCATAAAACCGTTTTGTCCCCTTTTGACAGTGCCCCCGCCCCCTTCAATATTTTCCAATGTGGACATGAGTGTTCCCAGCCTGTGCGCATAGGAGAGCCGATTGCGAGCCGAGGAGCGGGGGCGGGGGCGGGGTGAGGCGGGGGCGGGGCGGGAGCGGGGCGGGGGCGGGGGCGGGCGACGCCGCAGAGGGAGGCGCAGAGCCGCCGGTGCGCAACTCGGCCACTGCGGCGCGGGGCGCTGCGGGCCGGGCTGGGCCGGGCCGGGCCCTCGCACCGAGTGCACAAACGGACGCAAGACACATTACGCGTATTAGAATTTCAAATCCTCTTGAGGTCGCGCCGTCAGCTCCGAGAGGACCTGCGCCGATTCGCCACCCCACCCCACCCCGCTCCCCTCCCGTCCCCTCCCTCCGCAGCATCCGTATCATCCTCTCGCCCTGCTTCCACCGCCATTGATTGGCCCTCTCCGCCTCCTTTGTCCCTTCCTGTTCCGCCCCGATCGTCTACTCACTTTACGGTCTTCTGATCTTCCCAAGGGCACTTCTTTCTTTCCATCTTCCTACAATCCTTTCTCCCCACCCTTCTATACCTCTCTTCTCATCACTTGCTGTCCTTGATCTCTCCTCTGCTTCCGCAATTTTCTGAACGACCACCTTTTAAGCTCACCCACTCTTTTCCCCCTTCTATTTAACTCCCTGCTCTTCTCTCCTGCTCCTTCATCTCCTTTCATCAGTTTTACCTTTTCTCCTTTTGTCACGTCCTCTCTTTTGCCATCCTCTTCTCCCTTCTTCTCCATTCAACTCGGTGAACTTCTCGTCCCTCCCTGCCATCTCCTTGACTGGCCGTGCAGCCCCTATTCGTCCAGTCCCCCCGCCCCCTCGTGTGTTCGACGTGCGGATGCTCTAAGCCGCTTTGCCTTCGATAGCCGGAAGGCAAACATGCGATTGAGGAGCGCCAGATACATAGCGGAGATGTTGCGCGTGTGTTTATGAGTCTTGCTTTTTTACGTATCAAACTTGTGGCTGGAATTTCCTGTGGTTGCGTCTACGTTTTTTGCCCTCGAAGCAATGGTCAGGGATGGATTTTATGCATCTTCGACTAACACGAATGTATTTGCGTTTGTTTACCTTTGAAGTTTTCGTTGTCATCGTTGTCATTGGCTTTTGTTTGTTTATCTGGTTGTACTGGGATAATTTTAAAATTCAAATTCATCAGTTCAAATGTTTCAATTGTTTACAATTTTACATTTTTTTTCAATTTTCCAGAGCTGAACTTGGTAATAGAAAGCGATTAGTCAGTAACCGTACATATTTCTTATAATTATTGTGATTCAAATGCTTTTATGAGTATATGTCGAGTTAAGGTTCAATAATACGTATCAGATTTATTTGAAAGTTCTTTGGAATTTTAAATCCTGTACTAATTATGAGCAGCGCGCATTGAATTAAAGAAGCATGAGTGGCTCTTAGTCGTAAATCAAAATGTATTGCCGTTTAATTGCAATAACCCTGCCTTTAATCTCTAAACTCGGAGTTGTAGATCCACTAAACTGTTCTTAGCAACTCGTTTCAGGAAACATTCCTAGCTTGATGTTGTAAATTTAATGTCGGAGGCCACAGTAGCTTAACTTGCTACATCGACATTTACGAGCACTTCATGCTATTTTCCTGTTTGAATGTCACTAACATTTACTTTCAAATCTGTATCTCAGCTCGTATTTTACTGTTAAGTATTTCTAATTGTTCTCGCTAACTTAGTTATTATTCTCCTATCTCCCATCTACTCCCGTAATTTTGGTTATTCCCTTAGCAAAAAGATCAGTTAAAAATTACATTAAAATATCAACATACCAAAAAACTCTCCTATACGATATCAAATGTCTTGGATTATAGGTTACATAATAAGCCATACCCTATGAAGTACCCATATCAAATTTATGTGTGTTTGCGCTCCGCTTCGGAAGGGGCTACTTGACGCTTTACCGCCCTTGCCATGTGTTCCCTACATGCTACCCTACGCTTCACTTCAATGTGCACTTCACCCTATTGCCGTCGTTTGTTCACGCCGAATTATGGCATCAAGGGAAGATTTCAATATCGGAGAAAGTGCTGCTATTGCTATTGATAGATGTCATAGAAGGTAAAAATGTCAAACGTAAAGAATGTTCGTATAAGGGATAGGTTCATCGTTGTTAGAGCTACATCACATGTTTTCGAGCATTTGCGGGCGGCGGTGAGAACGCAGCGAGCAGCGGCGTGTGCGTGTTGTGAGTTTGCCGACGATGGCTATCGCGCGGAACCGCCCCTCTCTCTGCCCACGTCCCGTGCCCCACCTCCGATCCCCCCCCCCCCCCCCCTTGGCCCCCCCCCCCCCCGGCCGGCCAGCCCCGTCCCTGCCCCATGACGCTTCCGGCCCCGTGCCCGCCGCCACCCTGAGTTTCATCCCCGCTTCCGCTCTGGGCTCCATTCCACCCCGCCCTGGCCTCCATCGCGTCCCCGCCTCGTGCCCGCCGCCAACTCGACTTTTATCCCCGCTCCTTCCGGCCACTCGTCCCTGGACTCTTCCATCGAGCTTCCTCGCCCACACCCGCTGCTGCCCCAACTTTCGCCTCCATCTCCGTCCCGGTCACCTCCATCGCCTCCTACCCGGCCTCCACGACCACCTCCGTCCGACCTCCACCCCGTTTCCTTCACGGCCTCCACGGCGCCCCGCCCCATCCCCATTCATCCCCACGCCATCCCTTCGTCCACCCACACTTATACTCTCGCCTCCGCCCTCGCCTGCTCCTTGGCCTCCGCCTCCGCCCTCGAGGCAACCTCCCCCACCCACGCCGGCCGGTCGCATGGGCCGGGGCGGTCTGCGTGGCACCTCGTGGCCTGTATTTACCCAGCGTCTGTAATTACCACATGCGCCGACACCCCCTCCTGGGCGGGGATTGAACGTGAGGCCTGCCTGCTAGGAAGGGCAAAAAATTCAGCTCCAATTAAACTTTTCTAGAAAGGTCGCCGGGAGGAGGACGGTGGCGACAAGGAAATGTGATGTCGGGTGCAACGCACGGAATCGCAATTATGAGGTCGAAGATTAAACAATTTTGTTTCGTCAATCATACCGACAGGAAATAACAACTGCGATATTACGTTCACAAGTCGTACATGATGAAAATAATAAAGTTGAATATTGGATAATGGTAGTGATTTTGAAGACGTTCAGGAAAACAACATCCAAGTGACATCCTGCAATGAGGGTTTTTAAATTGTGAGTTGTGCTTGACATAAATAATATACTCTAAATGAAAACATAAATCTTTACAATATTTATAGTTATTTAGTTTTATAAAATAAAGGAAACTGATTGACGATATGTCACTTTTATTCACAAAAGTGAATGAGAGAAGGAGATGCGATGTGGCGTGAGAGATTTCGTTGGAAACGATACATAATCGAGATAACCGTTGCTGGTTATGAAATTCGTGAAATTTCTACAAAAAATTATTTCTACAAAAAACCTGATATTCTACTCTGCAAACATGTCAAAGGAAGTCGAGATAAATGGCGCTATAGATACGTAGAGAGATTCGTAGTCAAAACACGTGACTGTAGTTCGCGTGGGGAAGGACGTCTGGCTGAATTATATGAGAGCGCCACGTCGGCGGCAATGGCGTCAGGTGACGTCAAACAGGGCGGCGTCGACCGCTGCCTGCGGTGGGCGACGGTTCAAATAATTAAAACCGCACGAGGTCGGAGCTCACCACTGAGCGCCGGCAGCATAGCGGAGTACATCCTCCCAACACCGCACGCGTCCCGCAGCCGGTTCTGCCATGTCTTTACTGCGTCCGCTCTATGTTCCCACCGTGCCTCGTTGATTAATTAATAGATTGATGTTTCCAAGCAGGTCAAATACTATCATCCCGTTAGCACAGAGCCTATTTCACGGAGATGCCTAGTGAGATCCAACGCCGGCAGCCGGATTGCGGGAGATTTCCCCCTCCAAGTATCTTCCTCAGCGGAAAGCCGCCACAGCCGGAACACCCTCTAAGCTCCCGACTAGTCTTTCCACGTGGGTGATAATACAATAGAGCATGTGTATGTGTGTGTGTTAGTAAGGGAGGTGATAGGACAACTAAAAGAAGGAAAGAACGCTCTCGGTTCGCGTCCCATTTGTTAGGTACTGTTTCGGCATTTGCCTGAAAATTATTGAGTAAGCCACGGAAAAATATCGACCGGAGCAGCCAACAGCTAGAATTCATCTCCAAAAAGCCCTTGAATTCGACCTGGTTATGTAGGTTGAGTTAATGTTCCTTCACTCTCGAGACAAACTAGAACCTCACTGCAGAGACGATGGTAATGATCTAAACACTGTCACTTCCATCATGTATATTTGCCACCGGTTCCATAACCCTTGTTTAAACATTTTTACGTCCTGATTGACTCTGCCCCCCTTCTCACCCTCCACCACCTCTTGCCTCCTCTGTTTCTTCTCATCTATCTTTATGCGCCTCCTCACGCGTACACAATACGAGTTATGTAAAGATTATTCTTTCTGTATTCTTCTTTCCATAGCTTAATGCAACTCCTCCTGGCATTAACCCCACGTCCCAGCCATGTCCTCGCATTTTCATTTTTATGTCCACATCCATATTTATATTTCTTTTTATAAATCTCATTATTTCATCCGTCACTACCTGATTTCCTACAAGGTTTCTCGGACGTTGCCTTCTTATCATACTATTCTGCTTCTCATACTACAGTCACACTATGGGAGGTTGATTTCCCTGTAATAATAGGTTTTGAATAAGTTTATGGACAAAAGTTTTTACATCTTTACAGAATGACGCGACTGGAATATTTCTTATTCGCTTAAAAGCTTTATTATCAAGCAACATATTTCAAAAAAATTATTCCATTATTAATGGAAAATTTCTAAAAGTAATGTGCAGAGTGGTGTGTGAAATATTCTTGTCAAGAATATTTTGATAAAGTGATTTTCTATTTTAATAAATTGAGCTGAATTTTAGATGTTCTGTTGACAATTGTTAAATGCCTTTAATTAGAACGTACTTTGTATGTGCATTTATTGATTAAATTCTTATTTGTTTTGCATCATCTTTATTGAAAAAAAATCTTATGCAAAGTTGTCCTGGATCATCAAGCTTACAATTAACTAGATAATAAACAAGAATTTCTTGTAATAATTTTGTAGTTTAAATACGTCATCACGGAGATATACATAAGAGCGGATTGTGCATTTGTCCACGACATTTAATTACATTGCTTAAATTAAATAATTAAATGTTATTTTGCATCTTGATCCACTTCTAATTATAGTTTATTATCGAATTCTAATTTAATTTCCAAATTATAACAATAACAATGAAAACATGATTGCATCACGATTCTGCATGAATATCTAATCAGCAGTTGTTTAATAGGAAACGGCATACACCCAGTAAACAATAGATAACGTTACTCAATCACATTCATTTGTTCTTCAAATAAAGCTTGTAATTGGCTTCTGTCCTTTGACAGCCTACAGAATGGAGATTTGTTTGCAATGACAAAAGTAAGGATCATTCAATATTTGCTATTTGAATTCAATATTGCATTTGCAGCAAATTTTGTTTAAAGAATCACTTGAAAACTGCTTTTATGCTATCTTTGACATTGCCGTAGTGAGGTTCGTGATGACGACCGTCAGAAACAAAACAATGTTCCTGAACAAACTGTTGTAAATCTCTAAAAGTATTACCCGAATAAATTAATATTCTCCGTGAACAAAATAGTGTTGGATTTTGAAGAACAGTTCATTTCACTAATAAATTAATTTATCCAATATATTTATAATTTATTGCGATTGAGGTTGATGAAAAAACTTCAGGAACTCGCACACTTTTCAATACTTTACCTTAGGTAACTACTTTAATTGGAGCGGAATAATTGAAAATCTATTATTTATTGTGAAATTAGGGCATTATTTGAAATCATCAATAAGATATCCTAAAAATTTAGTATGTTTGAATCATTACAGCTGGAAAAATTAAAGCTTTTATCGGATAATTGAACTAATCAAACTGAAATATTTTTCTTTGAGTGATGGGTATCGATTTTTATATTTATCCAAGGAAACCATATTTGTATTTATCAACAGTATAATCTCTATTTAAGAATTTCTTTCGCGACGCATTATGCTCGCGGACGATGAGCCTACGTTTTAGTGGGATCAGGTCGCGAAGCGACCTCTAGTCGTTCAGCCTGGGGAGGTCGTGCCTTGCCTACGAACGCATAGGTGAAATCTGACCCCAGAAAACGTTTCTTTGCATAGTGGTCTTCTAACCTCATGTACTAACATGAGTCGGTATTTAAGTGGGTGCTACATCCTTAAACTCTTTAATACAAATTTATACAATTCTTTAAACATTTACCTATGCATAAACTCATTGTTTTTTTCCTTCAGTGCAAAATATATTCGTAAACGAATACATGCTAGATATTAACTTGATCATGTGTGTTAAGTTTGGTATTAAATTTTTAGCCAGAATCTTTGAAAATAAACAATATATGTGATTTTCATTGTATGATTTTCTTGCACTTTTCACATTCATGGAATATTTTGAGGTCCAAATATCTTAGACAAATTTATCGTCTTTCTGTTCGTTTTCTTTTTCCTACTCCTGTTTATTGTGCTTCTTCTGAATGCTTGTAGTGTGGTATTTAAGGTATCAAATTTGGTGACAAACCAATCAGTATTGAACCCACAATAGAACATGTATGTTGCAAAATTTTGTCTGCTGTTCGTGCCAACTCTGTATTTCGTCTCTTGTCTTTGAGGTTATCTGAAAACTTCAGTCTATGAAGCGCCAGTCGGCGCTGATTTCAACACGGGTCTGAAGTACAAGTGCGTGCGGAAGCTGTGCGACCCCACAGACACTCGAGAGATAAAAGTAATTTCTGAGAATTAACACAGTGTCTACAATCATGTGAAAAATAACTGATTTTTTCTTTCCTTTAATACTTTAATGAAAAGATAAAAAGTTACAAGGGTGTACAATATTCTCAAACAAAATTTGTTTATGAAACAATAAAGCCTGGACCCCAATTCTCTACCGCGACCCCACTAGTGTCAAACACATCTTACCTGTTATGACGTGGAAATGTTCCCTGCCTTCTTCTACACACATCTGTCTCTGAAAATAAAACGTTTTGGCTCTAATTAAAGTGTTCTATTCTTTGTAGTAATTTTTTCTCATGTACGTAATATTGTGTACAATCATTTAAAATACAGTATAATCAAATATACAATATAATCTATATGGTATATAACTTTATGCTTGAAACTAGTATTGTTCGTGGATTTTTTTTGTGTACTCTTTCCTTCAACATATTCTACTAAAGAAAACGAACATCGTTGGTAGACTCATCAGAATATTTTGCCAGTGTCTGCGAATAATGTTACTCTATCATGTTAAGACGATTTTTTGCATTGTATACTTGACAAAACAGCATATAGCTTTTGTATTTCTTGTATTTTCAACTCAAAATATCCCTTTTGATTCCTTCTTACATGTGGTTGGATGCGTGCAAGAATGGATTGATTAACAACTTGGAAAGAAAAAATGGGCTTTACTGCAGCAAGGAAAACAGACCTTTCTGCCAATGACTCGCGGTGCCAGTTGAAGAGATCAGTCTGTCCTCTGCCTTGCTATAGAAAAACTGCTAGATCAAGAGACAACCCTAAAAACTTCCATAGTGTTTAGTAGACGAATATAAAAGAACCAAATAAATTTTCAGTTGAAATATAAAATTGGACATGATGCGTATTTTATGAACCCCATTACTAGGCTAACTTGAAATCTATCTATTCGATGTCACTTCCCGAAGACAACCCATGTTCCCACTCATTATTCCTTTAACTTATGTATAACATCACTTTACTACAACTACTATGTTTTATTGTTTCAATAGTTGCTGAAGAAACCAGTGCAGTTGCTATTATGTTAGATTTCGATACCTATTCTAGAACGAGTCGTGTCCATTTCACATCTTTCTGCGTCAATGAATATCTGAATCTCGACTGCCCCAGGGAAAAAAATGTAATTATAGTAACCATTGCACCACCATTGGATCCTCCGTTATCAGCTCCACTTTGCCACTCATGCACTGCACTAACTCACCAACTCATCCCAGTAACTCACCACCTACTTCTATAACCTCGTCACCAATAACTTCATCTCGTGAACACCATTATCACTTCACCAACATTATCATCAATGACATCACAACAACAACTCCACGTCCACCTAACCAGAATGAAATGCGGTGGCTCAGTGAATCAACTGATACTGCAGTGCCTCTGACCGGGGGGTCCTAGGTTCGAGTCCCGACGGCGGCAGAATTTCAGCTAGATCGAATTCAGTCTCTGTTTAGAGGAGAATTCTAGCGGCTGGCTGCTCTCATCTATAGTTTTCCCTTATTTCTCCGATCAACAACAGCGAATGCCAGAGAAGTGTCTTAAAAACGGGCCACGGACCATGCGCGTTCTTTCCTGCCTTTTCCTTATCCTAGCCTCACCCCTTACACACACACACACACATTTACACTAACCTATGCTAAACTACCACACTGCCGAGAAACCGGTCGGGGACTTAGAACTTGCCCCGGCTGGGGCGATGCCCCGCTGGTGGGAGATACCTGGTTTCGGGAAAACCCCGCTAGTCGACAGTAGGTCGGCGTCGGAGCTCGTCATCCAGTGGGGGAATATCACCGCCACCTTCCGATGAAAGAATTGTACTGCACTTACGGGGCTAATGACCTTGGTAGTTGACGCGCCCGGAATCACTAATCAATCCGTCAATCAATGCAATCCATTAGCCTGAACACTTCGGCTCCGGGTGTGTCCCGCCAGTGGGCGCCGCCCCCGCTCTGCAGCGCCGCCCGCGCGGGGGTTGACCGCTGCTTGCGGCGTCCGCCCGAATCTGGCCCGTGAGTTACCGCCCGGAGGGCGCTCGCGCCGCCCGCCGCTGTCCCAATTTGTCACGCCGCGGCGCCTGCTCCCCGCCTCTTCCATCCCCGCCTCTGCTGGTCCCGTCTCTCACTTACCCTCGCTTCCTGACATGCTCTTCTATCCCCACACTTTCACCTCCTTTTTCGCCCCTGCCTCTGTCGTACCCACATCCTCACCCCGCCGCTGACGTTCCCGCATTGACGTCTCCGCCTCTATCATCCCCGCCTTTGCCGTCCCCCCCCGCCTCTACCACACTGCCTCTACCATCCCGCCTCTACCACCCCGCCTCTACCATCACCGCCTCTATCATCTCCGCTCTTCGCCGTCCCGCATCTACCATCTCCGGCTCTGCCCCCGCTCCTGCCATCTCCATCTCTACAGTCCCCACTTTTGCCGTCCCCGCCTCTGCCAAAAACCCCGACTCTAGTGTCCCCTGCGTCGACTCCAATTTCCTTCCCTTTCCCCCCGCCGCTTTGCCCACCACCTCCCTCGTCCGCGTTCCGCCTCATCTCCTCTGGTAACCCGCTTTTTCGCCCCACCCCAGTCCCGCCTCCGCCCGCCTCGCCCCCGGCTTCCGCCCTCGCCTCCCGCCCCGCCTCCCGCCCCGCCTCCGCTCCCACCTCTCCGTCCCCGCCTCTGCCTCGCCCGTCACCCCTGCCTCCGCCGCTCTGCCATCGCCACTTACGATGCCACCCCCACGCAACCCACATCTCGTAATCCCTTCTGGATGACCCGTGCCATCCCCGCCTCCAATGATACCGCCAGCACACTCTCCAACATCCCCCACGCTGCCGCTGCCCCTGGCTCTCGCTGCCAGCCGACCCGTCCATCCGCGTGGCGTGGCGTGGCGTGGCGTGTCCTGCCAGGCGGCAGGTGATCCCCGTCAGGGCAGGCTACGCAAACATACGTTTTCTCACCTTCCGCCATGAGCTCCACGCGAAATGCGGTCTGGCGCAGTGTCGGTGAGAAACACATTTTTTTCATATATATTGTTATGTAGAATATTAAACGTGCTAAGTGTGGGTTTAAATGCTCGTTGGATCCTTTGATTTCTCAAAAGTTCGAAGCGTTATTTAATACGTTAATGAGTAAAACGTTTGAATAAAAAATGTACTATTAATCTTATCTCGTAAAGTAGAAATATATACTCAAGAAACTGTAGAAAATGGTTTAAGGAAGTTTTAGGAATTATAGGAATACTCTCTTGTATCATACTAGGAGTAACTCGTGAAAAATTATGGGACAAAATCAAACTTCCACATCAATAATTTATTAAAGTGAATGGTACCACGCAATTTAATTTCGTTAAAAATAATTTTGTTAATTTAAAAAATAATTGAAGGTGTTCTTTATTACGAGTAAGAGGTTTTCAAACCGCAGTTCATTAGGGAAACACAAAGCGATTTTAGGAAGTCCCTGAAGACGTCATCTCGTAACATTTTGCAGTATTTGCGATTGCTGCAATTGAGTACTATGTTCCAGAAGGAAAATAATTTAGTTCCTTTGATATATGTTATTTGTTATTTTGAAATCACTCTGCGTTCTCGTCATCCAACAAATCCAGTGTATTAAAAAATAAGACTACTATGTTCCCAGAAATTGCTCGTATGTGCCGGCTCTTATCTTCTATTCTTCTGCCGTGGGAGCATAGAGGTCGACCTTTATCTCTTTAGGATTGTCCCGCATCTGTCGGTCATAAGTTTTCTGTCCTTTTCTCGTTTATTAGTTTTGGGAAACAATTTCATAATTTGACTTTTATGTTCCTTTTAATAAATCTGTTTTTCGTTTCCTTTGCCACTAGATAGGGGATTTAGTTGAACTTGGCAATGTTTTACAATTCATTTCCTGGTAGTAGTTTGTCTCTAATTACGAACGTAGCCCCGAGCACGCGTCGAGTCCTGGGATATGTAATTCTTCTGCCTCCGCAGATCTCGAGTTCCGCAGCGTGAGAATCCCTTCGCCGTGAGCGCGGCGACTATTTTCTGCTTCTCAAATGTGCAAAGAGCAAATGACGCTCGTTCTGGCTCTTCGTCACTCAAGCTGATAAATCGAATTGCTGTGATAATTCTCGAATTTTATCGTAAGATGTTGCACCAATAGCTACAGATTTTATAGACAACCAATCGATTTTTAATTTTTTTATTGCTTCTGGAGTCGTCCGATCCAAAATTCTTCATTCGAGCATATCCTTCGACCACAAAATCGTTTACATTGGTGGATGTTTACAATTTTTATTCTTACATAATTGAACTTATTCTCGAGTACAAAATCAGTCACACTTAGTTATGTGAAATACTTTTAAGAATAATATCAGTCAAACTGTAAAGTATATATTCTGAGGAACTTTTGGTCCAATTTAAATATTTCCAATAAACTTTCGACAAGTGCTGCACATAATAATTTGTTGTAAAAATGAAATCGAAAGCATTGGTTTTCTATAAAAATATAATAAAATATATATGAATAATATGTATTAAATTTGTATGAAAATTTATATATGAAATATATAAAAATAATATAATAAATAATTTAATAAAGTTATCCACTTCCCTTACATAAGATAATTGAAAGTGTTTACCAAACTCCACGAGAACAGAAGAATTTCCGTCGGTATATCACTTGCACGGCATCTGAATTCCAGAAACACCACCACTTTAATTTCATAAAACCGAATATTTCATTACCGGGAGTGTTAGTCGGCCGTTTGCAGAACATCACAATGGAGAATCCGACCGTTTAAAATGTTTGTCGTGTTCTGTATTCACTTGAGAAGAAGGAGGAGGAGGAGCAGCAGCAGCAGGGAGACGGCGGTGGAAATGCCATCCGCTAAAGAGCGCGCAGGTGCCACAGGAAGCGCCGCGTCCGCGGGATAAAGCCGCGCTCGCGGCCGGAATCCACTCTGCGTGAAGCGCGCGAAAATCTCCTGCCCAGCGCGCGCCGGAGGGGGCGGGGCCCGAGAATCCGTTGCTGCCGCGCTGCAGTTTGCCCGCTTCGCTGCCCGTTTCCGCTTCGTTCTGGGTGTTGCCTCTGGCGTCTGTGATACGGTCGCAACTCGTCAGTCCTCGGTCGCAACTGTCAGTCCTACGGTCGCAACTCGTCAGTCCTACGGTCGCAACTCGTCAGTCCTACGGTCGCAACTCGTCAGTCCTGTAATGTAATATTGTCAACCCTCCCGCCATATATTCCTTTTGTCTCGCCATTCTCCTTTGCCTCTATGTGCATTTCTTATTCCGACTCGTTGATCCCTCATGCATCCTTTTCGTTCCTTTCCCCGCTGATGAAGTGTCTCTTTCCCTCTCAATGTGATTTAGTTTTTTCCGTATTTATTTCTGCTCTTTGATTGGTTTGGTTTGGTTTGGTTTTTCGGTTTCCGGGCACGTCAACTGCTTTGGTCATTATTCCCGTTAGTGTAGTGCATGTTTTTTCTCGGGAGATGGCGGTGATCTTCCCCCGCTGGATGGCGAGAACCAGCGCCGACCTACCGCCGGCTAGTGGGGTTTCTCCCTAACCAGGACTCTCCTACCTGCGGGGCACCGCCCCAGCGGGGACAAGCTCTAAGCTCCCGACCGGTCTCCCGGAATATGCGGTAGTGTAGAGCATGTTAGTGTAAGTGTGTGTATAAGGGGAGAGGGTAGGATAAGGAAGAGGAAGGAAAGTTCGTGCGCGTTCCGTGGCCCGTTTAGTAGGGTACTGCTCCGGCATTCGCCTGGCGTTGATCGGAGAAACCAGGGAAAACTACCGATCAGAGCAGCCGGCCACTAGAATTCTCCTCCAGGCAGCGACTGAACTCAACCTAGCTGAAAAGCTAGTGTCGAAAATCCTGCCGCCAACAGGACTCGAACCTAGGATTGCCATCCTTTGATCTCCTCTTTTCTTTACTGATGCCATTTCTCAGGTTATTGTTTTTTGGTGGCATCTTGTAACCACAGAAGGGTATCAGTAATTGAAATGTCTACTTCACTATCTCCTCGGTCATTGCCGTCATCGCCGCAACCGCCACCATCGCTGCCGTAGCCAGATTCGCGAAACCAGCCATTCGATTATTGCAATGCAAATGTTTGCCGCGGCAACAACAGCGCGTCCGCGTATTTGTTTTAATCGCAGGCGGCGGCGGCGGCGAGGGCGGCGGGGGCGACGGCGACTGTGCCGATTACGTGGGCGATCGGAATGTGCACGTTTTCGCGCGTGCCTGCATACTTACAAGGGTGCTCAAAGGAGAAACCGCACCGCCGATCTGCCTGGAAGCCCAACCTACTCTCGCGGCTTTGTCCCGAATCACGCAATCGATTCTACTCCAGGTATATTCCCGTTTCAAAGTGAATTAAACGAGATCCTGTCGTGGAAACTGCATTATTGTTTGGTGCCAGGTGTATTTGTATCTGTGTGCGTACTGTTTATTTAATGTTATATTAAGGAACATATGACGGGTTGAAACCCTTATGTTTTGTCATGCGTTTGTTTAAAAATTTCAAGTTACTCGTATTTACTATGTAATCAACAGATTTAATTAATTATTAGAAAAACAAAGAAAATAATAAACATAGATTCTAGAACAAATCAATTTATTTATACTCACAGTTATACTTTCTCTACTGGAAGAAATAATGAAGTTGATGAATGTTCTTTCAAAAACAGTGAAGTATGAAGTGATAGGATTTTAATGATTTCAATGTTCGCATATATTTAGAAAACATATGTTAGTCCGATTTTTGTCTTAAATTATACAATAAATGAAAATTCTTGAGGCATCCTGTACCATGTAATTTGAAAGAAATATTATAAAAAGCAAGTTGAGCTTTGATGTGTTAAGTTAAATTTGTTAGACCATGTTTCCTTTTATCCGTACACAAAATGTCCCAATGCTCTCTTGCTTTTCCCGTGCATCTCTACCTGGAAAGGTATTTTGCCTTGTTATCCTTGTATTACGTGGCTGGTCACTGTCCATCATACTTAATGCGAGCCTTCTGTCTCTCTGAAAGCACCGCGTTCTTCACTCTCGGAAGGCAAGACCTAGCTTACGGCGCCACCTACAATAGTAACATATTGATTGTCAAGAGAGAAAAAAAACACATTCATTTGCGCTCAACGTTTACGACCGTAACTTCACTCGTAAATTACCCTGCAGGGAATATATCCAGCCGGTTACTTCCCCCCTCTTTCTTTACAAAGGTCTGTATTTCTTTTATATTAATGCAAATTTGGCAATAAAACTGCTTGTAAAATAGCTATTACTGTCTTCCGTGCAAGCGCATATTGGAATCAAAGAAGTTGAAACCAGTTGTATACAGCTTCCTCTCCGGCCTTGTCGTCTTGATTGTTGGATACTATTGCAGTATTATCAACACTTTACATTGGACATTCCGATGCGGAACTGTCAGCTGTTTATGGACGTTAGGCCACGCCTACTTCACATTCCAGGCGAATATCATAATCCTAAGTACGTTACTTATTTAGATGCTCTAATAACTTTCCCTTGAAGTACATAATTTTTTAAAGCATTAGTGGATAATGTAATTGTTTACTAGATGTAGCTCGGGACTTCATTTCTGCTATTTGCGTTTTATGTAGTGTTAATGCCACAATATACCGCTGACATCGATTTGGGGAAATGTAGTCTTAATAACTATTGACTATTCCATTCCTAGAATTAATGAAGTCGTAAATAAGAGATACGTAATTGATGTTGATTTGTTGATATATATTTTTTTCTGAGATCTGTACTGGAATCGTTCAGCTCCATTCGTCGGGAAATTAGTGTTTTCTTAACGAAAGTCTAAACTTGGAGTTGTCATTTTCTCGAAATTGATACTGTTCCAACTGCCCTAGCTCACTAATGTGTTATGAATATCTTGTTTGCTATTAATAATTTCCTACATGTTTTATCTTTATTGACTTTGAATAAATTTTGATAAATAATTTAATAATAAATTTTAATAATAATCTAATAAATTTTTTGAATAAATAGCATTAAATTTTGAAGAGTCAGCTCGTTGATCAGGCTGGATGTCAGAGAAAAACTAAGGAGGCTCGGGTGTCAGTGATTATAAGCTCGATTTTCAAACCAAAACCTGTAACCCTTGAAATGTGTGGCGCCCTTTCGGATTTTGTTTTTGTTGTATTGAATATCTTCACATGGAAGTTGCTTCGCTAAACTTTTTTTCATTTCAGAGCTTTTGTAACGAACAGGTTGTGACTACATGTTTTCCTGGGAGGAAATCGTAGAGAATTGCGATGCTATGAGCAATTCTTTTGCTTTCATTTGCTCAACGAGAGCACTTTCGCGATAAAATGATGTGAAAACATTGATACGAAAGACTGTGTGTAAGTTAAGATGATAGAAATACACGTTGTATCAATTTATTTGACGTACGGAATCCAATGTATGCAATCTCGGATCGATTCTATTAACACGAAAAAATGTGTATACTATGCACAAAATATTTTTATACTTCAGAGGAGTATGTAGAGGAGGCGTGTAGAAGAACGGATGGTGAGTCAGGGCATCATCTGAAGTCACTGCAGTGCCTTCGGCCAAGCGTTCAAAGGTACGAGTCCCGACGGAATGGGCGGGTGAATGGGGGGTGAATGGGCGGGTGAATGGGCGGTGAATGGGGAATGGGCGGGTGAATGGGCGGGTGAATGGGCGGGTGAATGGGCGGGTGAAGGGGCGGGTGAAGGGGCGGGTGAAGGGGCGGGTGAAGGGGCGGGTGAAGGGGCGGGTGAAGGGGCGGGTGAAGGGGCGGGGAAGGGCGGGGGTACGGGCGGGCGTACGGGCGGGCGTATTGGCTGGCATTTGGGCGGGCGGGCTGCTTGCGTTGTGGCTTCTGCTCCTACAGTAAGCGCGTGGAGTCCGCCGCTCACGGGCGGCCGTTGGCGCGTGGAAGGCCTCCAGCGCGAAGAGCGCGGCCCGCGCGTTCCCGCCGCGCTGAATGGCGCCGTCGCCGGCACGACGGCGGGAGACTGCGAAAGCGCCGCTCATTCCACACGCGCCCCCAGCCCTCCACGCGGCCTCACCGCCGCCTCCGCCCCTGCGCCGCTCACTCCCACCGCTCGCGCCCTCAGCCTGTCCTTGCCGCACACTGACAGTTTCCTTACCTCCAACATCTTGTCTTCTCTTCCTTTCACTTTGCTTTTCTCTCCTCCTCTTCAATCTTCATGCCCCTTCTTTTTAATATTCCCCCTTCTTTTTACAATTCTTTTTCCACTCTCCAACAGCTCCTCCTTTTCACTATTCCTTCCCTCTCATTTTCAATCGTCGTTCCCTTCCTTTTCAAATTTATTTCCTTCTTCTTTTATACTTCTGCTTCTTATTTCCTCAGTTACGTCATGTCCCCTTTTTTTTTTTTTTTTCCTTCCTCCTCCTTTCCTTAATTTTTTTTTCCTTTTTAAATTAAAATTTTTTTTTTTTTTTTTTTCATAATTTACGAAATTACAGAACAAAGGTGGTACGTAGAATTTAAACGCATAGTCTTTCGCATAACGAGTTTTCTTTGTTCTAACATTGTGTAAGTAGATGGAACGTTACTCATCTCCCAGAAGTGAAAATTTTAAAACAGGTCAGAGACGGTACCCGGTTGTGCTATAATATTATAGTGCAATTTTACTCATGAAGTGAAGCGCATATTGACGAGTACCTTTTTCATTACTTTGTACTTAATCTTTTCAAGAAACGTATTAATTTAATATATCCAGTGTGTTTTATTTACACGCATTTTCTGCTCTTTTTCTGATACGTAAAAATTCTGAAAACGTAATGTTGATTAATTTCGAATTAAGGTGGAATTTGAGGAGATTATTATAAGGATTTTATCGGAATTATTTATTTGGATGCGGACCATAACATTTCACTAACAAATATTTATATTCACTGTTATTACTGTTCTAATTCAAACTCTATTTCACTGTAGTGTCCATATCAAGTCGACAGTCTCATGACTAGAGACCGGATTGCTATGTAATTACTTATTTTCTACTTTCAGTTCTCAGAACTGTGATCTTGGCGATACGTGGCAATCATAACACAATATCCAATATTTTGTTACACATTTTTACATACATTATATATTTTGCTTATACATATTTTATATATTTTGCAAAACTTTATATTATACTACCAATTTTCTTAAAATTTATTGCGCAAAAATATTTAAAGCATTTTCATAATAGGAAAATTAAATCGTTTTATTTTTAAAATTGGCACATGTTTTCCTTACCCAAAGTCATAATTGGGTACTGCCGATGCGAAGTGCCCGTCATGAAGAGGCGGTCAGTGTTTGCTGTCTGTTTTGGTTATCCTCTATCTGCACTGCACATATTTTGCGTGAGCCTTCGACTATTTCGTTTAGGTTCTGCGCGTGCCAGGGCCCGCGCTCGCGTGGCCGGCAGGCGGCGCTGCCTAATTCACAGGAGGCCCTGCCTTCCAGCGCCCCCCACCCCCGCCCCTCGCCCCTGCTGCGATGCTTCGCTGCCACTCCTCTTGCACGCAGCTGCGCGGTCTCGCAGCGGCCTGGGAGGATGCTCTCAAAGTTCGTGACTTACCCCTTATTAACGTTCTATACCTCTCCCGCTTTGTCATCGCACAGTCGATACAGCTCGGGAGGAAAATGGAGTTTGTGGGCGCTAAGCTGGAGAGAATTTTGTCAGAGACTTTTTAATTGCCGTATACAAATAAAAGACGATCGTGTATCAAAAGCAAACAATACAAAATTAATAATAGTTTTGGGTCTTGAAATAATGTGAAAAATAATGTGAGTTAAGGGATGTGGGTGATATTGTGAATATATTAATTAAAAATATTCACTAAAAATAATCATGAAAAGAATATAATAAAAAATAACTAATAATATTGAAGCAAAAACCAATGGTTCATACATCTTTTTTTGTTTCTGATAAAAGAACAGCTTTTTTACATGACACGCACATGAAAAAGAACACATCTTCAGTAACATGAAATGAGCAAACATGACAAAGTTTTTAAATGTAAGCGCAATTTTTAAGTGTAAATTCTATAAAAAAAATTTTTTTATGTAAATTAAATTGTTGATAGAAGTAAAAATATAAGTTTAACAACGTAGTTTATCTGTACAATTTATCCACAGCTTTGATTCGAATTAAATATTTGAATAAAATAGAAGTATGGTTCCAAACATCCTGGAAACATGGCAATGCACAAAATAGGTTAGGTGCAAATCACGTAGGCAGCGGTCGCGCAGAAGCTGTTTGAATTGAGCAGCAGCTCCTGCCCTGCCCGTCGCGCGCTGCGCACAATTTAGAAGGCGGTGAGTGGCGCCGTCGACCTGGATTCGACGGCGCACGTTGGGTGGCCGGGATTATGGAAACAACGGGCGCGCGCCCTGCGCGAGCGGCGGAGCGGGCGATGACGTAACGGAAGCGGGCGTGAGGCTGGGGGCGGGGGCGGAGGAGGACGGAAACGGTAGTATGACAATGTAACTAGTGGCAGTGGGAGCGAGGATGGGTTTTGGACGCTGGTAGGAGTGCAGATTCAGGTGTGGGGTGGGTGGGGGTGGGTGGGTGGAGTGGGTGGGGTGGCGATGGGCGCGGAATCGGGATGAGGCGAATAATGGTGAAGCGGGGTGGTGACGGGAGCCGTAATGTGGGAAGAATCAGACGGGAGCGAGTAGGGTTGTGTCGGGAGCAAAGAAGCGTTTCAGCTAAGTCGAATTCAGCTGCTGTCTGGAGAAGAATTCTAGCGGCCGGCTGCTCTGATCGGTAGTTTTCCGTGGTTTCTCCGATCAACACAAGGTGAATGCCGGAGCAGTACCCTACCAAACTGGCCACGGACCGCGCGCGATCTGTCCTTCCTCTTCCTATCATCTCCCCTTACATACACACCCACACTAACATGCACTACACTACCACATATTCCGGGAGACCGGTCGGGAGCTTAGAGCTTGTCCCGGCTGGGGCGGTGCCGAAGCGGTTGACGCGCACGGAATCACGAAAAAATCAGTCAATCAATCGGGAGCAAAGACTGGGGCAGAACGAGGTGAGGTCGGGATGGTGACGAGAGTAGAATCGGGGACAGAAGAGAGGTGGGGACGAGGTTGTTAGCGTAGGCGTGGCCAGGAAAGGTAGCTGCGCCAGGGGCGGAAGCGTAGCCGCCGGAAGAAGAGATGGTACAGGGCGTACCTGAGTACGGTACTGTGGCGGAAGCGGTGGGCGCGGTGACGAAGGCGAGGGAAGAGACGAAACCTGGGACGGCCGGGACGTGAACGGAGGGTATATGAAACCAGGCACCGGAGGGCGAGGACAGCAAGCGAGAGGTGGGCGTGGTGATGGTAGCAGCGGGACCTGGTGGATAGGTGGGAGCGGGGTAGGGGGCTAGCGATCTGACGACCATTCCACCCGCTGGAGCAAGAGCAATAGATTTAATTACCAACCTGACATTTGATGTGTACGGCCGCTGTTTGCGAAATTAATTGGGTTCTTCACCGCTAGCCGGCGCGCGCGAGGCGACCACATCCGGCTGCGTATTTCGAACGCACAAAAATGGGCGAATGTTAATTAGTGTGATTCTGCGTCCAGCAGTGTTCACGCCTCCTTTGTCTTGTTCATCCTCCTGGAAGTTTGTGTGAATAACTGTAAAGATTTCTAGAGTAATCGAAACAAGGATTTTTGTGATAGACTGGTGACTTCGCGAATGAGTTCGTATGCAATGGAGTTGAAGATATTATATAACTTTAACAAAAAGAAAAATTGTTAATAATTTTTGTACATTAGGAGCCATTATGAAAAAATAAAAAATATTGATGTGCTTTCTTCAAATTTCATCTTTTAGTTAACAATCTTTCTCTAAATATTATTAATGTTTTTCGATGGAAGCGTGTATTATTTTGTCAAAAAATTATAAAATTATCAGAATAGAAAAACAAAAATTAATGAAATATATACGTTGAATAAATATGCAATACTTATAGTTTAAAAGGTAAATAAAAAGTAAACAATGGTTTAATCTAGGTGCCACAGATATTACTGTAATCGTGAAAGAGAAAAATTTGGAATCCAAATACACATTTATATATATATATATATATATATATATATATATATATATATATATATATATATATAGAGAGAGAGAGAGAGAGAGAGAGAGAGAGAGAGAGAGAGAGAGAGAGAGAGAGAGAGTTTTACAAATCATTCAAAGACAATGACAAGTAACAAAAATGTTTGATTTTTCTCAATATTTCCGGGTTTTCAGGTGCCTGAAAAGAATAAATGTATGGAAAAGTCTGAGTTTTGATAATTTTGACATTCGGGTAAAAAAATCGTTCATGCATCTCGGAGAGTTCTTTTGCAATCCTCGCGTTGTCAAATAAAACGACGCACGGAGAGGTGTTCCTACAAAGAAAGATGCACTTAGAAGGCAACTGATGCTTTCAAAAGATGCTCTCTTTAATTTCTTAGATGTAAAGTTGGAAGGGTGCTTGCATTTTAATGCAAGTTCCCTAGCATCTTTGAAGATATTATGCTTATATTTAGGAATTTTTCTATTATGGTACCGTACGTTCATTCAGGTGAATAATTCGGTATATGTTATGAATTTTCAACTATTTCTTTTCAAAAGGTATTACAATGAAGTATTACTATACTCTTACTATTTCTCGTGAAATTACGTTCTCAAGTTTCTACGTTATTTTATTAGAAATTTCAACAATACCTGCAGGGCGGAGAAAGGACGAGAGACTGTATTTCACCCAAACACTGATGAAATGAGCTTTTTCACAAATTGAAATGTGAAACACTCTTGGTCATTTAGAGAGAAGGTTGGTGATAAGGCATAACCTTTAGAAAATAATTTTATAATGATGCATATTAATACAACTTTATATTATTTGCATTTGGAAAGGAATTTTAAATTAAAAGGAAACTAACATACATAACACTTAAAAAGATGAATATTTAAAGAATTAATTATCAATTATCATAATAGAATAACCCTTGGAGACCTGAGCAAATTTACATATTTAGAGTACTGAGGGGATATATTTTGGACCCCCAATGGTTTTTGTTTTTGTTTATAATTACTTTCACTTTAAATTGATTCTAATATTTTTTATTAAATATTTATGTATTGATACTTGCATTAAGTTAATAAATAGATACAAGGCTGCGTTTAAACATACATTTATTGGAAACATTATAAAAGTTCACAAACCATAATACACTTACTGTTTAACAGTTTTAGCACGGTTTTAATTTTTATACAACAACTTTATTATTTCAACGTAATCACTGTTAAAATAAGTATCTTACAAAAACAGTCAACAGAACACAATGTATCGTAATAATGTATTGTAATAATGTATTCATTTAGCAGATTTGTGTGAATCCACGATAATAAGTCCCTAACAATGTCAAATAAATATCTATGTGATATATTGGAAAACAACGCAACTGCAAATGATAAAATGTAAATTTAAACCGCTCCTTAACAATTTGTGCAGAAAAATGCCAAAAATGTATTTCCATAAAAAATAATTGTCATTTTTACTGATCGCATTTTCGATATATGAGGGGAAAATGTTCAGTTAGAAAAAAATTGTCTTACAGATAGTAGCACTAACTGAAATAAATAACAAAAACGTGTCCTGGTGTACAAAATGTACCCCCTTAGGCCCCCTAGCGTTAAAAATAATATTTATAAAAATTTCAAAATGTAACTTAATTGCACCGTATATAAAAGTCATCAAGGTATTTGTAACTATCTATATCCGATTGATTTGATTATATGATTATAATTACTGCTGACATCTCTTTGAATGGGTGTTATTAAGAGACGCGTGACAATGTGGCGAGGTCTACCTTGAGAGGGACTCGAGGCTACTGGTTGGGCGGACGTCGCCGGCTTCATCGGGTCTGTCGGTGCTGCCGCCACCGTCGCAGTTGGCAGGTTTAATTACGTTTGCGGAAGGGGACGGGTTGCTTCGGGGCGCTGGCTCACCGCCACGGGGTCAGCTCTCGCCCCCCCCCCACTCCACTCATCACCGCCCGAAGCAGTCCTGTGTTCGACTACAGCTGCGCACAATAAGAACGATCAGGTTTCAAAAGACGGACATTTTACAGTAAAGCATTTTAAAGTTAAGTACTCAAATTTGTATGCATCTAATGCAATTTAGAAACCATGTTCTTGTATTTATTGAGGGAATTGCACGTGGTTGTTTACCTCTAGAAAATGGGTTCCCAACAGGGTTAGGAATTAAGTTTCATCATTTAATGAGAAGTTTTTATCATTATGTAAATAATGCTTGCTCTCGGGATTCGAATCTTCGTATTTCCTCAAACAACAGAACAAGTCATAGAAGCCCCACCTGCGTATTCCTTTGCAGCTATACTCTTTTCTTACTCGCGATTTCAAGACATTAATTTATCGATCAAGTATCAAAACATAATAATGGAAGATTTTTATATGCTAGGTTTTATTAAAAAAATGGATCATGGGGAAAAAGAGAATATTTTACAGCAGCATTATGCCTGTAAGTTGATAAAATGTTAGTTTAAGTAACTTTCCAGTGTGGTAGTACAGCTGTTGTATCACCTGCAAATTTGAGCTTGTCGGGAATGTGATATTTTAACTTTTCTTGATTTTATTTAATTTTACATGTGACGTTCGGTTAAACTTTAAAGTTAATTCTTTTCAAATAATTTAAAGAATATGTTTTTCAGACCGTAAGACTAATATGGAATGTTATTGTCATAATTATAGTAGATTGTAATATTTCATTCGAACTTTGTTGTAATTCAATTAACGGTTTTTACTTAAAATTTAAAATGCAAAACAAAACACGCCTAACGCACTGTTGTGGAATACAGAAAATAATACATCTTTGTAAAAATAACCTTCGGCGTAGGTTTCCTGTGATATCGCAACCGAATGTATTTTATCCCAGTACATTCCCAACGAAAGGTTAATAATTATCTCTATAGTTACATTCATAATTTCTATAAAATAAATTCTTCCGCTGAACATAACACAGACAACAAAAAAACTAAATATTTTCTCAGAATTAAAAATGTATGAAGCTAAAGTAATGTAGGCTTTGGATAAATAACAAAGCAAAATGTTCGGTGATATTATTATTTTACCTAGCAATTGTTTCATGAATTCGTGGCAGAATTTATTTACTCCGGAGTTTGCTTTGCGTACGGGCATACGAAAATGAAATTTGCACGAGTAACGTCTACGGTATTGACTCAGTAAAACTGTAGTTACGAAATAAGTTCCCACATTTTGTGGCAGTGGAAATCAACTCTAAACAATTCCACCATGTGGTACCCGACAAATGCTGGTTACGGTTTATGACGTTGTGCTTGCTATACGTGCAACATATTTTACCGCGCGACACATTTTTGAAGGAAGCGCATGTTCTTCCTTCTCTCCCGCCTTCGAAAAAAGATGTTTCACCTTCAGAAAGTAGCTCTAAAAACGATATTCCGCGCGCTATCGGATTTTCCCAACGATGCGTATCGAGTCGAAATCGAATGGCGTTCTGCGAGAATTGAAAAGGTCGCGCGCGCACGCGGGCCGGGCGCTGCGACGATTGAAGAGCGATGGTGGGGGGCGGAGGAAAGAGGAGGAAGGACGAGGGGCGGAGGAGGGAATGAAGACGAAAAGAAGAGGGGGAGATGAGAGGAAGGGGTGCAGATGCGGAAGGCAATGAAGAGGGGAGGAATAGGAATGAATTGATTGATTAGTAAATACGGGCGCGTCAAATACTGAGGTCGTTAGTCCCGTTAGTGTAGTGCATGTTTTTCATCGGGAAGTGGCGGTGATCTTCCCTCACTGGATGGCGAGATCCGTTGCCGACATACCGTCGACTAGTGGGGTTTTCACCAAACAGGTATAACTCCCACCGGCGGGACACCGCACCAGCCGGGATAAGTTCTAAGTCCGTCTCCCGACATGGTGGTAGTGGCATGAGTGCAGTTGTGAAAGTGTGGGAGGGTGAGATAGGACAAGAAAGAGAAGGAAAGATCGCGCGCGAGGTCCGTGACTCTTTTGTTAGGATACTGCTTTGGCATTCGCCTGGTGTTGATCGGAGAAACCACGGAAAACTACCGATCAGAGCAGCCAGTCATTAGAATTCTCCAGATAGCTACTGAATTCGACTAAGCTCACAAGCTAATGTCGAAAATTCTGCCGTCGTCGGGACTCGAACCTAGGACCTCCCGGTCAGCAGTTGATGCACTGAGCCACCGCTCATGGTAGGGGGAGTGACCGGTCACGGTAGGAGGAATGAAGAGGAGCAGAAGGGAGAATGAGGACGCCGAAGTTTTGTACCTGAGGGGAGCGAACGATAGGAGGGTTCAAGGGAAAAAAAAGAAACCTTATGCGTTTTCACTTCGCTATCGTCTAGAGCTGTAGCGTGGAGACAGTTGTAAAACAGAGTTGGATGGTAGCGAAGAGGATGACCCCGGCAGTAACAAAGACGTCTGCAAGGTTACGGCGTGGTGACGGCGGTGGTGACGTCGGCAGTGCATTTGCTTGGTGAAGGGGGGTTGACTATCTGCGAGGTGGACGGCGATGATGACAGTGACGACTGCGAGGATGACTGCGGCGGTCACTGCGGGGATGACGGCGGGGGTGGCTATCTGCAAGGAGGACGGCGATGGTGACAATGACGACACTGCGGGATGACTGCGGCGGTGACTGCGAGGATGACGGCGGGGTGTCTATCTGCGAGGAGGATGGCGATGGTGACAGTGACGACCGTGAGGATGACTGCGGCGGTGACTGCGAGGATGACGGCGGGGTGGCTATCTGTGAGGAGGATGGCGATGCTGACAGTGACGACCGCGAGCGTGACGGCGACGGTGACGCGCACACACGTAGGTGGAACGCGCGAGGCGAGGAGGAACGCGCACACACGTAGGTGACGGCGATAGAAAAAGCGGCGGTCCCAACCGCGCCGGCGGAGGTGAGCCCGTGGCGATGGCTGTAGGAACGCGGTGGTGGCGCTGGCGGCGGCGATGGTGGCGCGCCGCGTGCTGAATCGATACCGCGGGGCTCGTCGCCGCCGCCCCCCGGGTGGTGCGGCGCGACGCGACGCGACGCGTCGTAGCGTGGTCCGCCGCCCCCTGCAGAGCCCCCGCCCCCCCTGGCGCCCTTTTGGAATTCGATTGGCGCGTCGATGCGCGGCGGTTCTCAAGGCGGCGCGCGTCAAAGGGAAGGCTTTGCCGCGTTTCAATGCGAGGCCTTTTGTCCCGGAGTGCAGGGGAGTCTTTTTGATTTCAATGCACTTCTTCCGACGGTCGTTGTGTACGAAGGTGAGAGCTTCGGGTGAAACGTAAGGCCTTCACTTTAGTGGATGGATGATTTTGCGCCCAGTAGAAGTAATTCTGTTAGTGCATTAAATTGTTAGCTGATAACTTCAAAATGTCGTATTCAGAAGATTCACATTTGATTTGTCTTCACTTTTATTACATTTAGTTTAAATTATAGTACTCAGAAATTTTGACTTTGTATTTGATGGTTGTGATTTAAAAAAACGATGTTTTTCGAACGAAAAATAAATCACCGAGGTTTAACTTGTAGGTAGAAGGTTATGAGTAGTGAGGTTATGAGTATATAACAAAGATCTAGAAAACGATGTCTAACTTGTTTTTATTTGAGAAACTGGAAAAAATTAGAGTATTTAGAGTTTAACCCTTCCATTACATTTTAACAAACAAAAGTAAACTACGAGTAATTGTATATGTTTTAAATATCTTTTAGTTCTATATCAACTCAGGAGTGCTTGCAAAAGATCTGTGAGGTCCAAATTTTACTTTCCTGAATGATTGTGATGCATTACTGGTCTGATATTTCATGTATTCCTTCATTGTACTTTTCTGAGATTGCTGTGCCTTTTTTAGCCTTTCACTGAATCATTTCCCTGAGTATCTTGAAAGTTGATTGCTGCGCTGCGCGATATGTCATATACGTTGGGTGCAATGCCGCCAGTGCATTGTGAGCTCGTGGGCTGAGCGGTACATTTCATGGCATTATTTTCATCCGTGTCTGTGACAAGTGCCTATTCAGAAAATGTAATAATTTACCTTATCTACAATCGACTGTCTCAATTTCTTACCAAAGAGAAAGAAGATATGCAGACATCTGTGTGGAAGTGTAAAAAATTGGAAACCATACAAGATGGAAAAATGACTCAAAATATTTTTGTGAAAAATAAAAGTATATATTTGTTTAGAACATGCACAAATACTTTGTGGAAATTATAATTAATATTATTAATAGGATATCATGTTGTTTAATGATTTTTGCGTGTACTTTGTCAATTTTTACCTTTCACGTCATAAGATTTCAGACAACAAATCTGCAGTGTAAGATTTATTAACCATTGCATGGTAGCACGTGTACAAACTGAATAAAATACGTATTTAAGTAAATGGACATTCGGATCATTCGCATTCACAAAAAGTTGCAACTCTATCTGAGAGATATATTGCGGGCACTGGCGTGAATCTACCTATTTTGGGCACACCCAGGTTAAGACATAATCTGACGAAACTGCAAAATTAAATTTCAGAAGTTATCTGTTACTTCTTGATAGTCATTTATTCGATTCAATTGGTAATCTACGTGTGTTTCATTGCGCACAATGGTTGCCTCGTAGCGTGAGGACAGGGTAAACGCGTGCCAAAGGAGCGTGGCTTCTGTGGAAAGGAGAGGAATTCTGGAGTTTCTTGAAAATTAAACATGGCTTCCTCGTGAGGAAACACGACCGACTAATGTGCCGACTGGAAAAGTTTCAACTCCGCTAATGCGGGGACTTAGAGCTCCAACTTTCCAAGAAATTTTATTTCAGATAATTTTGGAACAATTCTTGTTCGTAATTATTAAAAGCAAAAGGAAAGTTGTTACTAAGTACTGCCAACTTGTTTTGTTATACAAAATTTTAATCTATGTTTGATGTTGGAAGACATGTTTGCATGCAATTATTACGTATTTGGAATTTTTTATGTTTACTCTTGAATACTCCATGTAAAACGTATAAAAAATATTAAAAAGCAAGGTTTGAAAATAAAGTTAATTAATGAAGCATCACAAATAATTCTGCTTCAGATACAATATCATAAACTATATTTTTAAGGACGTTACTGTGCCCAAGAAACGTGAGAAATCTCAAAAATTATATTTGCGTTTAGTAAAAAATGTTTAGAATATACTCTATTTTTATTCCCCAAATTATCGCAAAACTAATTAAAAAGACATCCGATACATAACCAAGACACTTTGATTTGGGTCGCGCAATAAATTACTTAGCTTAGTATGAAACAGTTCTTTAGCAAAAGGACATCATTTGAGATTACGATACGATATTATCTCGAACTACATTGTCTAAGCAAATTTTTGCAGTCTTGTGGTGAAAAAGTATTATACTCTTACAACGGTGAATTTTTTTATAAGAATATATAATATTTTTGATACGTTTGATGTTTTCAATTCGAATTACACATGGCATAAAATAATACAGATATTTTGTTCTTGGTTAAAACAATTCAAAACAATATTTCTCTTGTTTGTGGAAAAATGAAACGTACGCATCCCTCAATATGTGTAAAACTTCTCCAATCTTCAGAAATAAAATGATCTTCGACCGACCTTTATGTGCAAAGTGCATTGATATAACATGCATGAAAGATTTACCCCAGCGGCGGTGAAGTAACTCATAAGAGGATAATAGGGTTGATTAAACAGTGCTGAGCTGATTCGCTCGACAATTGGGGCGGTGGGTGGTTGCGATGGTGGCGCAAATGCCGACGATTAGTCGCACTAGAGAAGAGCGGGAGCTTCTCTGCGGTACTTGAAGCACCTCTGGCGCCAACGTCAGTAATTAATTCTAGGAACAGCAGATTCTACTGCAGCCTTTTCTTCGCTGACTGAAGATGAAAACGTTCCCATTTCTTCCAAGTATTTATATTAATGAGTTATAACTTTTTCCTGCCTATTTTAATAAATGGTTTATATTATTTATTGAACATGCAAAAATAAATACTTTACAGCCTTCATTCACAGAAATGATATTTTGTCAAGTTTTGAATCCATTGCACTGTTCTTTAAAATGGACGACCCATTAATTAATAACGTTCAAATTACGCGAAGGAATTTAAGCCAAAATTGTAATTAAATGAAGGAGATAAAACAAATAATTTCACTTAAAAATACTGAAAACTATCTGAGCATTGATTTGTTGATTATAGAAGCAAATACTTGTAATACACTAAATCTCTTCCAATCAAGCCAATAATGACAACATGTTGGTATATTGATGGTAAATGGTATACATGAAGGATATTTTTTTATTTCGAAAATCCCCTATCTGCCCTGTCCATCCCCTTACAACCATTCCCCGTCGCAGTCGGTAGCTTCTACTGGCGGTATCTCCCAGCTGCTCTTCCCGCCTCTCCTTTCCTGCCCACCTCGTTGCTTCCGAATCCGCCACCCACCCAACCCCGCCCACCCCGCCCGCCCCGCCCGCCCCGCCCGCCCCGCCCGCCCGCCCGCCCGCCGCCCCGCCCGCCCCGCCCGCCCCGCCCCCCCCGCCCGCCCCGCCCCGCCGCCCGCCCGCCCCGCCCGCCCCACTCGCCCCGCCCGTTCCACTTGCCCCGCCCCTTCCGCCCCTACCCCGCCCCGCCTCGTCCCATCCCCGTTCTGCCTGTCCCATCCCGCCCCGCCCCGCCCGGCACCAACCCACCCGCCCTCCCCTCCCCACTGCCGTGCGGAGCGTCCCGTGAGGCGAGTAATCTCATTCCCGCGAAGCCGGACGCCCTCGCCGCGCTCTTGTTTATTTGCGTTTCGGGTGTTGATATCTCGGCCGGCGCGGGCTTCAGCGGACGGGAAACCCACCCTGTGCCGCTCGCGAGCGCTGACTCGCCCCTCCTCCTCTCCCACCCTGCCCCCTCTGCATTCTCTCCGCTCACTTCTCTCCCTCTACCTTCCTCTTCTTTCTTTTCATCACCCCCTGCTACAGTCTGCTAATGGTATTTTCAGTATTTAACGATGTTTGTCGCTACTGTTTGTCTCTCCAACAAGTTTTCCTTGAATCGTGGTTTTGTTTTTTTAAGCTTTCATTTCCATTATATTTACTTACTTGCAATATAACAGTACTCTCAGTTTTGTTTGTCTAGACACATGTTTCTTTCTTTCTTTCTCTCTCCCTCTCTCTCTCCCCCTCCCTTTCTCCCCTCTCTTCTAGTATTTTTAATTTGCTTATTTTGTCTTTGCTAACGATGATTCTTATATATTTTTTCTCTTTTATATTTCATTTTCTCTGTACATTTTTCTCGTTTGATGCTATTTCAAGTATATTGTTATCATTAATTGTGGCAATCAACTTGCTGAATTCTATTAAAATTGTTATGTTTTCTAATCTTCCTTTATAATAATAATAATAAAATAATTTAATTTTTTTAAAATGTTTTAAAAAATAACAGAACGTTCAAAACATCACATTATGAGGTTTACATCTTAAGAAATTATTCGTACCGTATTAGAGACACAAGTTCCTGGTCTAAGAGAACCAGAACGCATCGTTTCAGAGATGTAAACAGTTGCAACATGTGTTACAACAAAACTTGTGTTGCACTGTTTTTTGTTTTTTTGTTAGTTTTTTGACAATCGTTTCCCTTAAATCTTTATCATCGGATCTAATTTGCTTTACCATTTTACGTTAATAACTAATTCACACTATAAAGTTTCGTGCAAATCAAAGCTACATTTACATTAATAATAATGTATGTATCTGGCGTTGTTGGGTCGGTAGTCCGACTTCCCCGGCCAGATACCGGTGTCCCCCATGCCTGGGCCTATTATAGTTAAATTCCCATGCTTGGGGTAAGAGTGACATGAGGCGAACGTGACGTATTCTCTTCACCGTCTTTAGCAAGATCCGCCTGCTTGAGCTTTTCTTCGTTACACAGCTACAGAAATTGGGACGATTTTAATGGAAAGCTACAACTCTATTTTGCCTTGGCCGGGAATCGAACCCGGGGACTACAGTACGGAAAGCTAGTACGCTGCCAGCGAGCGAATAATAATAATAATAATAATAATAATAATAATAATAATAGTAATAATAATAATAATGTTTTTATTTCTGGCTATGCTCAGGCCGTAAGGTCTACTCTTCCGCCTAACCACTTAAATATTTATAATAAATTTAATAATTCAAACAAAAATATGTCTGTACCAATACACATAGCGCGAACCTTGCAACATTCCGGGGCTTCTGTTCGGCCTGCGTTCCCCTTCCTCTCCGTCCTAGGGCTGCTCCTCCACGGCCGGCTGAATCCGGGTGGCGAGCGTCGGGGATTAATCGGCAGGCGACGTTCGCGTGTCGGGTGGCGACAACGGCTTCGCTCGGCGCCACGCCCTCCCGCACAGTGGTGTGGCGAGGCCCCAAAGGCTGCATACGACGCGCAAAGTGTCTGTTACACATAAAATGTGTGCTTATAAAATGGTTTATGTGATAAGCAAGTTTCCATTTAAAATATTAATATTTAGAAACATCTTTTTTATTAATTTAAAGGTCAAACAATAAGTGATAATAGTGCGCTTTCTGCATATCTGATTAATTTAAACTTTGAAATGTCACCATTTCCAAAGTAAAGGGGCTGATCACAAAAACTTTTGCTAATAGGATTTTATTTGCATTAATTTGAAAATATTTAATATTTTTTAGATTTGTTCGATTCTTTTTAAATCGACCATCGAAATTTGTTAAAACAGGTTCAGTTCTGTTAGTCTATGAATATATAATGCATAATTCAGAAACAATAATGGGAGTAATTGCCTGGACCTTATCAACCCGCACATGTGTGTGCAGTAATGACACGAGGCATCATCGGAGTGGGCATGCTCAACAAACGAACGTCAAAATTTGATAATACCTTCGGTTTTAGTCATTTTAAAGTATGAATCTTATTATTTTCGGTTACTTAATATTAATTATTAATTTAAAGTCAATTTTATTTTAAGTGAATTATTTAACTTTAAATTAATAACCTGAAATTATTTATTTTCAGGTTATTGAAAGTTTATATAACCTCCATATATTACTAAATAATTGTGGTTAAAAGAAATATTTAGGCTCACGCGCGCGTTTTCGACCTGTACAGTCCAGTGTGCGTCAGGGCGGCACGAGACAGCACCGGACGCGGTGCCCGAGGCATCACCGGAGGCGGTGTGGTTCGCAAACGCTGCACTAGCACTGCGCGGCGTTTCAGCTGACCCCGACGCTGTTAGCAGGCGCCGAGATTAAATTGGGTGAGGCGAAGACCACTCAAAATGAGTTTTCGCACTTGTTCCAAGTTGCGGAGGACTCTTAAATTGTAAGAAAGGGAGGTATTACTTCGAATATGAGTTGCCTACAAGATGGCTCATTTTTTGTTCTTTGCAAACTCAATAACCGGTTCTTTGTGAAATGTTCGCGAATCTAGTTCGTGCTCTCAGAGATGAAATTGTCTGCTTCTATGAAATTTTTGAAAGTAAAGTTAAGCGTTTGCATTTGGTAATTAAGAGAGAATGAATTAATCCTAACGAGTCTCTTCCATTATATCCGTCATGAAATTTTATTCTCAGATAAGCAGTTTTATTTATAGAAGCGGTTGCGTAATTCGCCACCCTTTATGAATTTATGATGACAATGTCTGACAAGCTTGTAAACACTACAAGAATACCGAACCTTTACTTATAAATTTTCAACGTTATACTTTTGTCTGTCTAATTAGTGCAAAATTGGAAAATTTAATGTAGAAAGGATTTTAACTTAGGAACATTTATCGCTTGTTTACCGTCCCTTCTGCATGTGATTTCTTTGATTAAAGATTTCATTCCATGTCCTTTATTCTGTTCCTTCCTCTGATTTCCATCTCATATTGGGAGAAATATGCCAAAACGAATTGTAATAAACAAACAATATATTACTCGTCCCGTAAACAAACACATTTCAAATATCCGCATCATATCAATAGCCAATTAATGATTCTTGTTTTTTAAAGCATTATAATCTTAAGCAAACTGTGAACATCACAATTTACTTATTAACCCTTTCTCTTATTTCATAACTTGACCTATACTCGGTTTTCTAGTACCGTGTACTTTACAATTGTTTTTTCATTACTGTTGCAACCGTCACCTCCTGAATTAAAAGTACTCCTCTGACATACCGGTATTATTTCATTCACTCAAAGATAAAACTGTTTTCGATATTCCTATGTTTAGAGTAATATTAAACAATCGCAGATGGTAAATGGACGAGTATTAATCCTAAAGAAGTAAATAACATCGTATTTTAATAATAATAATAATAATAATAATAATAATAATAATAATATATCCTTCCCCCCTATCCCTTCCACCATCGCTACCCACATACCCACCCCTGAGTATTTCCATCATTCCCCGTCACCATCATTTTCAGTACCATCATCATTACAATCACCATGACCACCACCCAGACCATTAACATCGTTTCCCATCCATCTTCCACGCTGCCCGCCCCATCTGCGGAGCAGCCACTGCTGTGCCCCGGCTGTCAGCCCGTCTCCACCCTTGCACCAGCGCCAGCGCCGGGGCGACGCATGCTCGGCTGCCGCGCGATATTGAAATTCCTGCTCGCTTTCCGGCTCGTTCGCGCCCGCCGGCTGCTACCTTGCGGGGGAGGATATCGCGTCTCCGTGCGTATTGCTCTTTCCGCCGTTGCCCTCGGAATGACGCCGCGCGCCCGTTCCAGGGCGCGCTCCGCGGAAGGGATTCGCCCTCGTGGCCCCGATTTTTCTCCGCCTCGAGATGGCCCGCGCCGGTCACAATGTCGACCAACCGTCGCCTCGCGGCGCTGCTGTGGCTTTTAAAGGCGATTGTTCTCGTGCGGTAAAATCCTTTTCTCTCCCGATTAAACCAACGTTGCGTTTGGAATATGAAGTATTCAGCTGTCTAAATGATTTATTCATCTACAATGCCAATCACTGGTTTTACTGTGTGAAACAAAAATGAAAGAGAACATGTCATAAACATTTAATTTTCGGGCAAGTAAATATACAATAGTATATATTACGTGTATGTAAATATACAATAGACGCAAATGAGTAAATTGAAAGAAATTGCTCAGAAAGAGATTGTGGCAAACAAAATATTTTACACAATATGAATGGAATAGAATGAAGAAAATGCTGGTAGGATCTTGAAGAAAAACGTACTCAAAATTTTTTTTTTAATTAAACCAATTTCGAAAAATAAAATGAAGAAGCTGAGAAAGGTAAGAAACTGTTATACATTCAAGCAATGCCACAGCAGCAGATCATTTCACATGCTCTCATCTGACCAGAGAGACCGCCGATGCAAGTATTTGACAGGGGAACACGCAAAAATAGAAAGTAATTATCTCACGTGGGCTAAAAATGCCTCTCGTCTCGCAACGCCCGTCCATTCGGCATCAAATCAGACAAATCGCCCGTAAAAATAGCCATTCACGTTGCTGTTCGCTTTCATTCCGTCCTTTGTACCGGAAGGCTTCGCACCAGTTGTGCGCCCGAACCAAAGCCAACAGGCGCGATTTCACGCCTGGCCGCAGCCGTCACTGGAGATGGTGGAGCACGTTTAACACCCACAACTCTGGCGGCGGGGCGGACTGCCTGCGCTCGGCAAATGGTCGGAGAGTCGAGGATACGAATGCTGCGCCCGAAAGCCGCCTTTCCCTTTGTGCTGTTCACGCTGTTCTAATCCGCGACTGCTCGCAATGCCTCTGCGCGAACTGGGCGTTAGACGCGACCTTCTAGCTATCTGATTGACTAGCGGCAGCGATGGTGTAGCGGTTAGCGTATCGGCCTGCTATACCCAAGTTTGCGGGTTCAAACCCGATCGAAGCCGTGGATTTTTAAGGGCGAAAAAATCCTTTGTACGCCTTCCTTCGGAGGGGAAGTAAAGCCGGCTGTCCCATGTTAGTACATTTACTGCATGTAAAAGATCCTCAAGCGTAAATGAAGCCTCTGAGCTAAATCGCCTGTTTCGTCGCTTAAGTAATACCTACCATGATTGGTGAAAGGAGTGTAACGAAATTTGCGTGGTCAGACGGAAAAGCGGCCTCATGGCCTGAGTCTCGCCACGTAAAATAAGGCAAATTCAATTCAATTTCGTGTTTCCGGGTGCGACAACTGTTGTGGTCATTAATCCCATGTTACTATCACGGAAAGCTGCGGTGATCTTCCCTTGCTGATTGGTGACCCTCGGCGCTTACCAACACGTCGGCTAGCGGGATTTTCCCCAAGCTGGTATCTTCTCTCAACAGAAACACTGCCCCAGCCGGGACCATCTTCCTACCAGAATCCTCATATGTGTGTCGGCTAGAGCAGTACATGTAAGTGTGTGTTTGAGTAAGGCATGAAGTTAGAAAAAGGAAGAGGAAGGAAAGATTGCATGCGGTCCGTGACCCGTTTGTTAGGGTACTGCTCCGGCATTTTCCTGCATTGATCGAAGGAACCACGGAAAAAACTACAGGTCAGAGTCCAGGTAGAATTCTTCTACAGGCAACGTCTAAATGTGACCTATGTGGCTAGTATCGATTATTCTGCCACCTTCGGATCTTGAATCGTAGGAAATCCCCGTTAGGGACGAATAGTAGACGTTCGGGGATAAGAGAACTGCGCCCACAGGTCTCGCTTCTCTTTGTACTGCTCACGCATCTAGTAGATCGCGCGATCTAGATGTTCACGCACGATCTTGAAGGATATGAGTGTTCTTCTAGCGTTCGTTTCACATAATCCAGAGTCACTCATTTGAACGCTAGTTTCATTCTCTGAACATTGTGAAAAGTGACCGTAGCGCCGTGCGTGTGTGGTAATACTCGCTACTGTGAATATGTGTTGAGGACGTTCTCTCAGTCCCATCATAAAATAAAAATAATGTGAAAGCTTAATATTGGAGTTTTCTTTTAAACAAGTAGAATGCGTGCCCAAAACGGCTGGAATTTCTTACATATACTCTACGTGTACTGACGTTACATTTGCCATTGTAGGACTCCTGGGTTTACATAATCTAGTTCAATCTTCAAAACCAATCCGTAAAGGAGGGGTGGATTGGTAAAACCACGTGAAAGAATTTATCTTATATTATTTTATATATTTTGACAATCATACTACCGATTTTTCTTGCTTGAGAATAGTTTGTTAGAGAAGAAAGTTATAACGTGAATAGGCAAAGTCATGTCTCGTATGCAAGTGATACCTTTGGCGCTCGGCATATTGTCGAAGAAATCTAAGCATCCATGACCCATTCGATCCTTGCGGACGGTGTTCACGGATGTGTAGCTCAGAAGTACTTTGTCGTGTAGAAAAAAATTGCTGTAGTTATCAGTAACGCACTATTCTACAATAATTTAATCAATTAAATTGAAACAAGGCTGATCAGAAGTTATAAAGCTTAAACATATGCATTTTGTTCATATATGAGCAAATGCTGCCGAAGGAAAGTCGGTTTGCCCAACTTACTAAATCTGAATTGGGGTAGACGATATGTAACTGTAAATCTTTCGTTGGCCTTGGTGTAATTAAAGGTTGAGTGGGGACTCTTTTCGTACAACATTGTTGGTATTTTTGTTATTACTAATGTTATTACTTTTAATATCCATTCAAATATTCATCCTAGTGCCAAATTGTTGTAAAAATGGTATGTTCGTCCTATTCTTTCATCAATGTCATCGAAGTAACACATTGCTATTAAAACCGTCTTCTATTCATTCACAGCACAACCTTTAGTATTAATTCGTTCTCTTGACCGTCTGACAGCACAAAATTACAGAAGTAACGATTCTGCCAAGCGAAGCAAACAACTTACGCATTTCGGAAACGGCAGACGTGCGCAGTGAAACGCCCATTCCACGCAGACAGTGGGCTCCGCGGGGGCAGGGGGGTGGAATGCTGGGCCGGCCGGCCGTCAACTGTCTCGGGGGCAGATCGGGCGTCGGCAAAGGGCTTCCGCCGGCCGGACGCGCGCAAAGGCTCGCAGCGCGCGGCCCGCAACACTGGCTTTGTGAGTGATGGACGGCGCGGGCCCAGGGCGGGAGGCAGACCTGCGAGAGAGAGAGAGAGGGAGAGAACGCATCCTGCATGATTTCTGTATGTTGATTACCGTTGTTGTATGTTAATAGCGGTTTAGCATACGAAAGGAGACAGCGGTTAGCATACGCGCCTGCTCGCGGTTTAGCTGAGAGTGCCGCGTGCGGTGGGCGGGGCGCGTGGGATGGTTTATAGGGAAGCTTTCTGCGCGGTGGATTCGGCACGGGAGGGTTGGGGTGGGGGGATACTGTGGTGGGGTGGATGGGGGTGGAAGGCAGGCATTAGCATCGCGGGCGAAGTAGTGAGTGTCCGAGGACGCGGCTGCGCTATGTGCGTCAACAAGGATCCGATTTCTGTGCCCGCGAGAGAGGGGTAAACTTAGTGACAGGAGAACATGTTCGTGGAAGGCGTGTGGACCAACGGCTGCGCAGGGCGAGAGACACGGAGCAGCCGTTGCTCAGCCCTCTTCCTTTGGTTGTCTTCTTGTATAAACACTAGTTTCATATTGTATTTCTTTCTTTTAATACAGAAGTATTCGAACTTTTTGTGATTGCGCTACACATACGAGGGCAAGTAAAAATAAGGTTCCAACGCTGTACACTCGCCACGCGAGAACTAGAAGAAATCCGACCACACCGCCTTCATTGTTGATCCCCCCCACTCCATTCCAACTACCTGGAAGATCACTGCGAAGCTTAGTGCCAGTCTAACAGCCATCCGCGATGGAGCCCGCAATCGCCGTCACCGCCAGGTGTGAAATCCGTTCAGTGATTCGATTTTTAAACGCGAAGAATTTTACACCTATTGAAATTCATAGACAGTTGGAAGAAGTTTATGGCAAAGCTTGCATCAGCGTCCAGCACGTCCGAAAATGGCGCAGGGAGTTCTCCGAAGGACGCACACACGTTCACGACGAGCAAAGGAGCGGGAGGCCATCGGTGTCCGACGAAGTCGTGGCGAAGATTGAGCGCATTCTCCTCGAGGATCGAAGAGTAACGCTTCGGGAGCTGGCTGATCAGGTTCCTGAGGTTTGTGAAAAAACCATCGACAACATTTTGACCGAAAAACTTGGTTATCACAAGGTGTGTGCGCGGTGGGTCCCGCATATGCTTTCAGAAACCCACAAAGACAATCGCGTCAAGTGTGCCGAGGGGTTTCTTCGAGAATGCGCCGAGAATACTGAAGAATTCTTGGACTCCATTATTACGGAAGATGAAACGTGGTGTCACTACGTCACTCCGAAAACAAAAGAAGACTCGAAACAATGGCTCCATCCCGGGTCGCCGAGGACGAAGAAGTTTAAGCAGACGCTGTCCGCAGGAAAAGTGATGGCTACGGTGTTTTGGGACAGAAAAGGCGTCTTGGTTACCGAGTTTATGCCTGAAGGGACCACAATAAATTCGGACAGGTACTGCGAGACGCTAACGAAACTCAAAAGAGCCATCCAAAATCGCTGGAGAGGAAGACTGAGCAAGGGCGTTAGGTTGCACCACGACAACGCGCGACCGAATGCCTCTCGACAGACCACCGCCCTACTGGACAAATTCGGCTGGAAATTGCTTGATCATGCCCCCTACAGCCCTGATCTTGCTCCCAGCGACTTCCACTTGTTCCCGAAATTGAAGCAACACTTGGGTGGACAACGCTTCAGTACAGATGAAGAGGTGAAGGAAGCGGTCAACAAGTACATTGGCGGCCTAGCGGCGGAGTTCTTCGAAGCGGGTTTTCAGAAGTGGATAACTCGTCAGAAAAAATGCGTTGAAAGATTTGGCGACTATGTAGAAAAATAGTTTGAAATACAAGCTTTCAGATGGTATACATATTTATTGCAATAAAAAATGCCTTAACCCTGAAAAAAATGTGGGAACCTTATTTTTTACTTGCCCTTCGTACATAACTAAAGTTTTAATGTATTAAGAGTTGACAAAATTCAAACGGACAATATGTTATTTGCACGATGTTTTATTCATCTGTTTGAAATTTCATGTGATCTGTATAATATTTCATTAATATCAAATTTCTTGAATATTTTGATTGATTGACAGAAATGGCAAAAGAAGCATCGAAAGAGAAAATGTACACAAAATTTGGTCTTACGAAAATATATATGAAAATATATAATTATTTTTCTAACTCAGTTGCATACAACTAGGTAAACTGCGTTATGATTATTTCTTGAAAAACATTCAATAGAGACATTGCCACGAAGAACACAATTATGAATCTTTCTTCGATATCTCTTCTAATTTTGTGGTTATTTCTGAATAGAGAGATTAAAGCACGATCTTAAATCACTTCACGAAGCTTCGTCATTATATCCGAAATCTCGAACTTTCTTATCAGCTTGTTTGTTTCCCTGGCTTTTCATACACCGTTATTGCAGTATTGGCAACATAAAAAGCAAGAGACGCGATTGATGTAGATAGTTCCTATTTCGCATTGGAATGATATTTCAATTTTCATCATCCACACGGCTCTGTTCTCATGCGAACTGTCACATCCTTTTCCGAAGCCTGTTTATCAGTATTTTATGTATTTTCCACCTCACCAATCCACTTCATTGACTGACCCTCTATGTTCCGCTACATTCCTAATTGCCTTCATTCCGCTGACATTTATATCGCCTTTAACATCTTAACTAGCATACACCGTACTATTCATCTACATACGATAATAACCTACAGATACAGACATACGAGAACAATGCAAATTGGTACAATTACAACTGCAGACCGTCAAAACTAAAATATATCGTCACCAACATGAAAAATGTCGAACTTTTCAGAGATGACATGCAACCACCATTATCATTAGTACGGAGTTCGGTTGATTGGTTGGTTCCCGGGCGCGTCAGCAGCTTAATTCATGACTCCCGTAAGTGTAGTCCATGTTTTTGCATCGGGTGAGGGTGATCTTTCCCCTCTGGATGGCGAGATCCGGCGCCGACCTACTGTCGGCTAGCGGGGTTTCCCCCTAACCACGACTCATACCAGTAAGGCACCGCCCCAGCCGGGACAAGCTCTAAGCTCCCGACCGATCTCTCGGAATATGTGATAGTGTAGTGCATGTTAGTGTAGTGTGTGTTTAAAGGGCGAGGATAGAACATGGAAGAGGAAGGAAAGATCGCGCGAGTTACATGGCCCGTGAGGTAGGGTACTGCTCCGGCATTCGCCTGGTGTTAATGGATTGGCATCGTGTGTCTAACCTCCTTCTCCCCTTTCCAAAACTAGTCGGCCCCTCCTTTTCTTCTAGGCACCTCTCCCAACCCTTTCACCCACACGCTCTGCCCACGCGCCGCCCCCGCCGCAGCCGCGCTCTCGCTGCCGCTAGCGGCAAGTCGAAAATTGAAACGCGCGCTGCGTCGCGTGGATTGCCAGCGCGCCGCAGGGCGAGTGTTGATTGCGTAATAATTGCATCGCTTCAAAATCATCCGGATGAATCTCCGGCACAGGTTTACGGACGTCCTGGGATTTTCAGGACGATTTTTCGGACCGCGCGCACGGGAGGGCGGTGTGTAATAGAGATATGGCGCCATATTCGCGTTGACAATTTTTAATTTTGGATGGAATTTTCGGTATGTTGTTCGAATTTGGTTGCGAGCAAATGAGAATGGAAAGAATGTTTTGAAGGGGATGACAAACGGGGGATGCAAAAAAAAGCGGGCGATTCGATGTGGAAGTCGGGGGACGGTCAAAGCGACATTGGGTGAAACACGAACTGCACGTTTAGGGGGTACGCGGAGTCATCGTAATGCCCAGGCAGGGAGCAGAGTTATTGCGAGTAGTCGCAGCGAGGCTTTGGGTCCCAACCAATCACTTCCAGCAGGACAACGCAGAGGGAGCGGAAACAGGAGCGCAGCGACGCGCGGCGGCGGGGGCGGAGGGGGCGCTGCGCAAAGGGGACGCGGCCGTCTCGCGAACTAAGCAGAGGGCGCTGCGAGCATCGATGGCGAGGCGAGGGCGGTGAACGTCATGGTTGGTAGATAACAGTAATCACTCGGATGGAAGAAGCCGCGCCCCGGGGCGTGTGCTGCAAAGGCAACAAATAGAGAAAGAAGGAAAAAACTGAAACCTCGAAGAACCTATATTTTATGCTATTGGGCAAGTTAATTATGAAAAAGGTATATACTGTTTTATTAAATGTATTGCTTAGGCCAATTTTAATGAAATATTATTCTTGCCTTAGGTCAATTTTAGAAGAAACTGTAAAACTATCGAATAATGATGTTAATGAATTAACAGTGCGCACACCATGGTAATATAAATATATTTTGGATCCAGAAAATGAATAAGTGAACAGGTTTTGAACGTTTGACGGAAGCACAAGTGGAGAATTTGGTGGCGAGAATGACGATAAGAGTCCGGAAACTGACGATAACATTTCGCGAGTGAACTTAAATCGGCTGAAAAAAAACGCTTTTTAAGACAATCAGACACGAAGATAAAGGACCCGGTGGTTTTCCTTCGAAGAGCGGGCGATGGCAGTGCGAGAAGACGCCACGGGCGACTGAACCCCGTCCCAGGTCGCGTGCTCGCTGACGCCTGTCTGCGCGGAGTATGCAGCCCGCGTGGCACGCAGGCGGTGCCGGCTGCATACGTGAATCACGTCAAGGGGCTGGACGTCTCACGCAGTGGGGCGACTCCCCTTCGTGGCCGTCCCTTTGGGTCGCCCTTGACCCTGTCGCAAAATGGGCCTCACGACAGTTGGGGACGGCCTCGCAAATTGCTTCCGTAAAATGTCGGAGCTTTTTGTCGGAATGAAGGAATTTTGCAGGAATTTTAAAATAATTGAATACATTTCAATTAGGAACCGAATGAAACTACTCGCCAAACGTAAATTGAATGAGGGATGGGTAACTGAAAAACAAATATTCGTAATACGCAATTAATTTTGTGAGTAATTGAGGAGAATACTTTCAAAATGTGCGCAGTAGCACATTGCATCTTGTTTATTGAAGTTTGCATATTGGTGCAGAAATCTGAAATACTTGTCGTATTTTCATTTATTATTTAATAATTAATGTAAACGTGTTGTATAATTAATACCTCTTACAAATGTGAAATAAATTTGAAATAAATTGAAGTATGTTAATTTATAATGTTTTAAAATTAATTGCATTTAAAATTAAATTAATTTAGAATTATAATTTACTCTTTTGTGAAGTTGCTTTGATGTCTTTCACAATAAATAGAACTTTTGATTTCCCACATATTTTATATATTGAACGTTAACACTGGTGCAAAGGAGCGTACCAGAGAACATTAACGAAATTTTTGGAAATTTATATGCACCACTTCAATGTTATTCATTATCCCACTTAATCAATCGCTGATTTATTTGTAATGAACATGGCCTATGTTGATGTGAGCGACACATAGCGATCGATAAAGAAAGCGAACGTGTGATAAGTGCTTTTTGCATATTATTGTGAAATGTTTCGATATATTTGAGATAAATGTTCGGAGAAAATTTAATGTGAATAAACTCTAGTGTAAGCAACATTTTTTATACTTTGTCACCAAATCAGCAAAGTAGTTTTATTGCTCGAGATATGCCAGTATCATTGAATTTCCCTAGAGTATTATTTACATGGCTGTGGTATAATTCTGGTATATTTCTCTCAACTATTATTGATATTGGGTAGGATTTTTTATATACGCGTTGTTTTCCTCTCTGAATAGATCAAATAAATTATACTAGTTCTGTTATCACACGTAATTTTACATTATTAAATCGTGTTTATTTAGATAATCGATTCCAATTGCTAAAATTTAACTTCCATATGTGCTTAATTACTGCACTCTGATGCCATCGTTCTTTACAACAGGGCCAATTCACTTTTCAATTAGTTGCTCGTAGGTAGACAGCAGCGCTCACGCAGCCACCGCGACTTCATTCCGACGCGCGCACTCGTCCTGTCGTCGGGTCTGTCTGCCCCGTTCTCTCCCCCCCGGTCCCCGCCCACGGAACGCCCCTCCTTTCACCGCCAACTTCCCCCCCCCCCCCCTCTCCCCCACTGCCGACCTCCCCGCCTTCCCGCTGTCGCACTTTCGCCTTCGTATCCCTAATCTCCCCTCACTGTCCTCTTGACACTTGGCAGTATCCCTTCAACTCTATCCCTTCGACGCTATCCCCTCGTCTCCATTACCCTCGTCTCCATTACTCTCGTCTCCATTACCCTCGTCTCCATTACCCTCGTCTCCCTTACCCTCGTCTCCCTTACCCTCGTCTCCATTACCCTCGTCTCCATTACCCTCCTCCATTACCCTCGTCTCCATTACCCTCGTCTCCATTACCCTCGTCTCCATTACCCTCGTCTCCATTACCCTCGTCTCCATTACCCTCGTCTCCATTACCCTCGTCTCCATCACCTTGTCTCTTTATTACCCTCTCGTCACCACCCTACACATACGCGTCTCTACCACTCCTTTGTTCTTTCGTCCCTCTTCAAGGCCTACCCCTCTTCAAAATCTTGTATTACACCAATCTCCACGCACAGCAACGTTTTTCAGCTACTGGCTATTGCTTTTATTTCATTTACCTTCATATACGCCGTATTTTGCTATTTCTTCTCCGATCTACCCTGACCCATTTCTAAGCTTTCCTCTCACTAGTTTCTATTCCTGCCGCTTCTACTTTATTCACTTCCTATTTTCCTAATGCACTTTATTGGTTTTAAATTGTATCACGAAAATGCTGCGTTAGGCGGTAAATTCATGTCTTTTAAGAGAAGTGAATTTACCGGTTATCACAGCACTTCGGGTGATTTTTAGTTCGATTATTTCATTAATTAACACTTTACAAGAATTGAATGAATAATTAAAATAACATAAATTACGAAAGGGAGAATATTACTCAGAACTGCTATCGGATTATGTGAAACGTTTATTCAGCCTCGATGTATCACTGCCTCCTGGAATAACATACATAAAAGGAAATCATGAATAAAAGTTTAATGCAGAAAATGCAAGTTTATGATAACAATACCATCAAGAAACAATTATATTAAAAAATTACAAGAAAATTTATTAAAAACACACTTATTAAAGTGGTAGAAAGTTGAATTTTTCGTGTCTTGGAATTACATGGAAATATTTGAAATGGAAGACGTAGAATTTAAAGATATCTGGGATTGGTTTAATTTTAATATATTCTTGCTTCGCATTGGTTACTTACAACTCCACTATCATAGCGTTTCCAATAGTTTCATGAAACATATATTAGTGCTCTTAAGTTCCAACAACTTCTAGAAACGCCTTCATACTCTTGCCTGTCCCTTCACTAAATGCTGTCGACAATTCCTTAGAATTCTTAGTTGGCTACGAGACAAAATATTCTCTCTACCACCTTCTCCACTTACGTATTTTTTCACCATGTGCCACTCACTACCTATATCTCCACAAAATTTATCCTACATGTTCTTGACTTTTTCCTTACTCGAGTAAAGAAACAAAGATTTATCGCTTTTCTATTTGTTAGATTTTATTATGTAAATTAGTTGTGCTGTATAATACTGCTATATCTAGTATTATTGTAGGCAAGAGATGATATCTCAATGAGTTTTTCATTTGAGTGTATTTTGTTACCTTCGCACTCCTCAGGATAATATTGGAGTAGTAATGAGAAAGAGCTACTTGCCTACGTTTATTTTGCGAATTCAATATATTCTAATTTTTAACTAATCTCATAAAATTAATTGTTCCAATCTCCAATTTATTTGCACACATAACATAATTTCCTAACTCTTTAGAGCATTAACATGTATACTTCATCATTCAACAATTAATTCTTCGTGCCTTAGTGAAATGTTATATTTTTTGTACATGTCTCTTGCCTTTTCGTGCATGCAAGCTAAGGAGATTGTTTTTCTTGAAAACCTCACGAGAATGTGAAGCACTCACTTGTACGATATAGTACGATGTGCTGAAACTACCTAAATTTAGTGCTATAGTTTCTTTGTTGTAGCCTGACGTGCTCTTCGATTGAATTTAAGTTAAAATGTATGAATTTAAAAAATGTATGTATGTATATATGCATGGTGTGCGTGTGTGGAGTAATAGGAACAAGTTTGCGGTAGAATACGTGGCGTGAGTTATGGCCAATAGACCGTTGTAAACCGAAGTTAATCAAGAATTGCTAGGAAGAAACCATTAAGCAGGCTTGATAGAGCTGTTCTACAGAATTTTAGCATTAATGTGACTTCTTGACCAAATTCTTTTCCGGATATCGAACATATGCCACAATTTAGGATTGAAACACGCCACCATTAAGTATCCGAACACCCAGATGTAGATTTCCTACTGTTGCAAACTATCCCCCATATACGCTGATTGAAAACAGTCAAGTTATTCTTTATTTCAGTCTAATATTCACCTCGTCTATTAACTTTATATCTTAACACCTTTTATTAATAACAGTCGTGTCTTTCATTGAGTAGATTAACCATTACCATTCCATATTATACACCATGCGTCTGCTCCATTTAGTCGTTTTTATTTATTCCTTTTTTGACATCATCCTGAATTCCTCTCTTTCCCCCTTTCATTTACCCCTTCCCCGCCCCGCCTCCTCTCTCTCCCTTCGCATTTTTAAGAGAAGAGTTATTCAATTTAAAACGCCCGTGAGTTGGCTGACACGGGAGCAAGCGGGCAGTCGGCAGGGCCTTCGCAAGTTGCGAACTGCGATTGCCACTCCGAGTGGCCCTCGCGATTAATAAAATTAAACTTTTCTCCGGCAAAAAAATGGACGAAAGTAAATTAAAATTTACATGCAGCGCTTTATAATTCGAAACGGGAGGGCGCCACGCAGCGCTGGCTTGGCCCGTGTCTCTCGCTGTGCTGCTCTCCGCGGCGTCGGCCGCCGGATCTTTGCGTGTCTACCGCTGGGCGAATCGCAAACGAACGTGAAGGTAATGGTTCTTTCTGTGCGAGCTACAAGTGGAGTGGGTTTTAAGCTCTCGTTATTGGGCACGCAATGACGGGATAGATAGATGAACGGCTGAAAGAGACTCGCGGTGTATTGATTCTTTGTGTCTCTTGTCTTACGTAAGAACAAAGGGCACTGTGGAATTGATCGGGATGGTGATGGTTTATTACTCGCGAGGAGACGGCGACAGCGGTGGGTCAAGATCGTAATGATATGGAAATATTTGCCTGTGTCAACTACTGTAATGCGTTTCGTTTGTAGGGCAAACAACACGTCGTTTGTTACGGAACATGTGGAACTGCTTATAGCTTCGATAACCTACTAGCAAGAACAAGGAAGTGAGGTGTAGTGTAATTCTGTATATCAGAATCATATCGGGTAACACATTATTGAATATTTCTGATTATTCTATGCAGCGGAGTAGTTTGGTCTACAAAAATCGACAATTATTCACATGAAACCTGTTGAGTGTTCAATATTTTATGATTACGGTTTATGAAAATAATTATGTAATAAAAATATTCTCTCAAAATTGAATGATATAAAAATTAAGCTTAAGCTGAAGAAGGTCTAAGATAATATTCTCGGGAACTACTTTTCAATCTCAGATAAAAAGGAAATGCGAATCTACAAGGTGTGCAAAAGGAAATTGATATTTAAAACAAAAAATTAAACAAACGTTGGTCGCAATTCGAATTTCGATTTCGATTTTCATCGAAAACATTACATAAATATGATTACACGCTTACCTTTTTATATAATGAAAATACTTTTGAAATATTTTATGTAACACAACTGTATTACTTATTTTCAATGTGCACAGAAATTGAAAGAAAACTATATATCTCCGGCAAAAGGCTATGCTTTTGTCACATGCATTGGAACCTGAAAAAATACAAAAATTATGAAACAGTTTCAATTTTGCTGAAAAGCAATTATTGTGTTACTCCTCTCTAATACGGACTGAATTCTATTGCGTCTCAGTGGTCACTGCTTACGAAACAGCTGACATCATCCAGAGCAAGCCTCTCAGAAAGAAGTTGCTCACCATCAAATATTTCTAACCACGTGCTGCATTATGGATAATAAACATTTAAATATACTTGGTATACAAAAACTATTTCAACTAATATACATATATGTTAGAGGGAGAGAGTTAAAGCTTTCCTTTAAAATCATCTCGATTTCTGTAAATGTGTGACGAAGAAAATCTCAAGCAGACAGATCTTGCTAGTTACAGTGAAGATACATATTATATACTGACTGACATGATAGGAGGTGATCTGATCAATATAACAAAACATGCCATTTATTATACGAAAACTATGTAGTATCAATTTGACGGAATGTAAATGTTCATATAAACGAGTCTGAGTCCAATAATTTTTAACGTGCTTCATCAGTAAATGAGACAATAGGTGAAACAGTTCCCAGTTTTATATTTTTGTTTATTTTTGTGAAAGATAAAAGTAATTTTATACTATGTTCTATATTTGTCTTTCTGGTTCGTAGTGCTTTTAGAATAATCCAATTATAGGGGCAGCAGGGAACAGGAAACAATCAATACTATATTTTTCTGCTTTTGTGAAAATATTTGAACAATTGTTTCGAAAAAATAATTTGATGCAGTTTTGTTTAAGTTACTACGAGTACATTCCACGTTTCAGAAAACGCAATTTAAATGTAGACAGATTTTTATGTATTTATTGAAGTGATTGTTTTGTGGGTATAACTACGAATGAGGAAAAAAAATGAAACGTCACAGAAAAAGTCTGGGATATTTGTGATGATGTGTCTTCCATGTTATGTTTGATCATTATTCTTTGTTATTAGATTTGTTGCAAGGTTCAGTATTTTAGCTAATGAAATTGGAAATAATTGTAAAAATCATCTGAAATAGTATGGCGAAATCTAGTGTTTATGGAAAAAAAAGGGCTGAAACAGGCACTTACGAAACATTTATCACCGTGAAAATATTTGAGACACAGATCAAGGTTTATGAGATAAATGAGAAGAATTCTTCAATGTGATGCAATTACGAAAACAATTTTATATTAATCAAACTCTTCTTCAGTGGCATCATTTACTGTTTCACTATCGTAAAAAAGAATAAATCGTAGAGTGTGTCCTTAGGATATTCTATTCCTCAAAAACTAAGATTCATATATATTTGACTTCAACAGCATTTCAGACATAAGTTGTATTGCATTGATTATTTCATACATTTTATTAATCGATTTAGAAAAATTGAAACCTTCCTCTTATATTAATTACACTTTTTAATGATGAACGTAAACAAATTAATTGTTCAGTGGTTAATCAAAAACTGATATTTCCAAGAACAAAATATGTCATTTATGTTGCAAAAATATTTGAACTACTGATGCGGAAAGAGGACACGCAAAATAAACGACAGTGCATTCCACAGCTTACTACAACTGCACCGCAGGTTTCTGCATATTGAGCCACCGGAGAGCTGACGGCGTTAGAGGTCCAATACAGTTTGGCGGTGATCGCAGTGAATATTCCCCGCCGTAACGGCGGCGCGTGATTCGTCATGCGGAATCGACGGCCGCTGCGGTGTCCCCGTGCGCGCGTCATCACGCGGCCGAAAGGTCGCAATTAGCACGGGCGATCTGCGCCCGCGCGCCCCCTCGTGACAGATTTCCGCTGTCCCCCGAGCGAACGTAATGATAGGTAAACAAAGGGCGCGCGGGCGGCTTAGCCTAAGCGGCGCTGGCGGGCGTCCTGCGGCGGAAGGGCAGCGCGGGCGGTCGGGAGGGGGGGAATCGGGGTTGAAGCGAGGGGGGCTGGGTTTGGGGGGGGGGGTGGTTAGTGAGTTTGGGTGTGGTGGTTGGAGTTTGGGTGTGGTGGTTGGAGTTTGAGTGTGGTGGTTGGAGTTTGAGTGTGGTGGTTGGAGTTTGAATGTGGTGGTTGGAGTTTGAATGTGGTGCGGGTGCGAGTCTGAGACGGGGTTTGGGTGTGGTGGTTGGAGTTTGAGTGTGGTGGTTGGAGTTTGAGTGTGGTGGTTGGAGTTTGAGTGTGGCGGTTGGAGTTTGAGTGTGGTGGTTGGAGTTTGAGTGTGGTGGTTGGAGATTGATTCGAGGTTTGGATGATGGAGGAGGGGATCTGAAACAAAGAAATGGGATGCGTAATCATAGAAAACACGGGTAGGCAGAGCAACATCGGTCTGGCATGGCGGAAGGGCAGGCAGGCATACTGTTGGGTGATCGTGGGGATCGGCTGTGTGAGTGGGTTGTGGAGCGTGCGGGCGGCCGATTGCGCCTCGGCAGGGGTCTGGACGCGTGCGTCCCGGGTTCGAGCCCAGTGCGCTCTAATTGGGCGCGCCGGGTGCGGTCGCGAGGGGGCGTGGTTGGCGCGATGAGGTGTGCCTGTTGGCAGACGACGTGATGGCGAGTGGAGGCTGGTCCACACGAGGGTGGGTTGTGACGTGTTAAGGTGCTTAGAGAACGCTGAAGGGAATTATCACCAATTGTCAAAAATGTTAGAATAATATTGGACCAATGGGATTTCATTGTGACAGGTATTAGCTCATAATATAAGCTAATAAAAGAGGCGGGCCAATGAGACAAAAACTGAATACAAAATACAGAAATATAATGACACACTCATGGGTATGTCAGTGATAAAAAATGAAAATAGAGCAATATTTATTACGTGGTGGGAGGTGAGAAAATAAACGTAGCCGTTGCGTTTAGTAACGACTGATATATTAGTCATCCCAGGCTTATTTGGTAAGATATTTTTAACACAATAAATATATAATGCATTGATCAGTATTGGGGTCACCGCCTAAGGATTTTCTGACCCATAAATCTACCGCCGCCCCATTCATATTTCCCCCGCCCTGGGGGACGAGCACCGATACGCATCTAGCACACTCCAATAACGGGCGGACGCGACGTGTGCCGCTCCGCCACTCGCCGCAAGGGGCGAGGGGGCGGGGCGGGGAGAGGCGGGGTGCGGCGGGCGGGGCGCGGCGGGGTGCTGCGGGCGGGGCGGGGTGCGGCGGGGCGTGGCGGGGCGTGGCGGGGCGTGGCGGCGTGGCGGGCGTGGCGGGGCGTGGCGGGGCGTGGCGGGGCGTGGCGGGGCGTGGCGGGGCGTGGCGGGGCGTGGCGGGGCGTGGCGGGGCGTGGCGGGGCGTGGCGGGGCGTGGCGGGGCGTGGCGGGGGTGGCGGGGCGTGAGCGGGGCGTGGCGGGGGTGGCGGGGCGTGGCGGGGCGTGGCGGGGTGGCGGGAGGAGGGCGGGAGGGGCGCGGCGGGGCGCGGCGGGCGGGGCAGGGCGAGGAGGGCGGGGCGGGCGGGGCGTGGCGGGCGGGGCGTGGCGGGCGGGAGGGCGGGGCGGGAGGGGCGGGGCGGGGCAGGGCAGGGCAGGGCGGGGCGGCTGGCGATGCGTGTGGACGTGAGAGGGGGGCGCGAGCGGGCAGACCGCGGGTGGGCGGGTCCGGACTTCGTGTCCCCAGCGCGCGCTAATGAGGCCTGTAATACGCTGACCTGGTCCCGCTCAGCCCCCTCCCTCGCCCCTCCACGCCACTCCACTTCAGGTTGGCCCAACGGATGCCTGACAGCCTTGCGATACTTTCCATATTTCCACTGTTAAACTTGTTTTCTGCAATTACTGTGTGGACTGTTTGACTTTTGTGCTGTGTGGCCAATGGTAAGAAACAATTCAATGAAGCTTCAAATAGTTCCAGATATCAATAACGAAGTACATTAAGTTCCCGTCAGTGTAATTCACGCTTATCCATACATCGGAAGCAGAAACCGAGGAAGGCCTAGAAGCAGATGGGCCGACTATTTCAAGAGACTAGTGGGAACACAATGATCAATTGAAGCGAGGTGTAGACAATTTCGAAGGATTATGAAAGACATCTATTAACAAGGGCGGATGTTCAGTCATAATTTATACGTACATGAAATAGTTCACCACTTTGATTTTACAAGAGCTTCCCCTCTTGCAGGAGATCTTTGGTGTTTAAGGGACACACTAGGCTCACAGATTGATTCGTATCTGTTTTTTTTTTTTATATTTCAAATACGTTTACGCTGCGAATGTGTACATTACAGTTCAGTGAAACCAAACACTAATAAAAAGTAATAACAATTCTTTGGTTAAACCAACGTGCAGAATTGGATAAGAAAATAAGCAGTTCAGTTTTCCAAATAGTAAAAAAAGAAATACTAGAGAAATCGTTTTGAATACAATCACAATTATTCCTGTGAAATAAACAATGAAGTTCAATCACAAACATGAAGTACAGCGATTCCAAATATTTTTAATTAATGGGTAGTCAATATAAGAAAACTTTACGGTTAAGAGTGCAAACAATACACAAAAAAACTTTGATGAACTCGACAGTAAACACTTTCTCAGAAAAGTCTTGTTACGAAGAGAACAAATATGTAAGGGTTTCAAAAATAAAATACGCGGAATGAAATGGTTGGTAAGGAGTATAAAATGTCAAAGAAGAAAATAATTGAAACGAAGAACATATGAACTATTTAGATGTAGTGCAGAATATGCCCTAATCAATAACTAGAGTAAACGATAGTTTACTATAAGCCAGGAAATATAGAAAATTAACCTGGGGGGGATAATGACAGAACCTTAACGGTAATTTATACTAATGAGGCAAATACTTTCCTCCAATATAAAGCTGCTTAATTTCATTTTTATTCTCTTTTTTTCGTAAGTAATGCATTTCACTGTGATGTTTGTTTCAATGCGTCAGTCGTTTTTTAAATATAAGTGTTATTTTATTGATGCCGGAAGAAGACGACGCCCCCCACACACAATTGCTCCAAACTTCGCGTGCCGCCGCTGCTGCCCACTCTCCTTCTGAGATTCCGTCAGCGATTCCGTCAGCGTCCCCGTCAGCGTCCCCGTCAGCGTCCCCGTCAGCGTCCCCGTCAGCGTCCCCGTCAGCGTCCCCGTCAGCGTCCCCGTCAGCGTCCCCGTCAGCGTCCCCGTCAGCGTCCCCGTCAGACACACAATTGCTCCAACCTTCCGCGTGCCGCCGCTGCTGCCCCGTCCCCGTCAGCGTCCCCGTCAGCGTCCCCGTCAGCGTCTCCGTCAGCGTCCCCGTCAGCGTCTCCGTCAGCGTCTCCGTCAGCGTCTCCGTCAGCGTCTCCGTCAGCATCTCCGTCAGCATCTCCGTCAGCATCTCCGTCAGCATCTCCGTCAGCATCTCCGTCAGCATCTCCGTCAGCATCTCTACTTCTGCTGCGCGGTTGTACATTACACATTTCCCAGACTTAGGGGAGATTTGATAACTTCATACCAATACTCATAACTTTGTAATAACACTAATTTTATAAAAAGATTTAGAAACACAAGAAACACATATTTTACAAACATGTTTGAATATAACGCACGTCAAGTAAACCACTGCGGTTGCCTGCAATTTGACGCGCCTACATTCGCAGGCCGCTCGTGCTCCCCGAGCCCCGAAAAGTTCCGTCCACGCGCAGGCGCCCGATCGCTGTTGAAGTTGCTGCGGCGGAGCACAGCAGGCGGAATAAAGCCCCGCGGAGCGGCGGGATGCGGCGCACGTCCGAACGGGAGCGCAGCCGCCCGTGGCCCGGCCACGCCCCCCACACAATTGCTCCAAACTTCGCGTGCCGCCGCTGCCGCCCACTGCTTCTGCGTATCCGTCAGCGTCTACGTCAGCGATTCCGTTAGCAATTCCGTCAGCGTCTCCGTCAGCGTCTCCGTCAGCTTCTCCGTCAGCGTCTCCGTCAGCATCTCCATCAGACAATTGCTCCAAACTTCGCGTGCCGCCGCTGCCGCCCACTGCTTCTGCGTCTCCGTCAGCGTCTCCGTCAGCGTCTCCGTCAGCGTCTCCGTCAGCGTCTCCGTCAGCGTCTCCGTCAGCGTCTCCGTCAGCGTCTCCGTCAGCGTCTCCGTCAGCGTCTCCGTCAGCGTCTCCGTCAGCGTCTCCGTCAGCGTCTCCGTCAGCGTCTCCGTCAGCGTCTCCGTCAGCGTCTCCGTCAGCGTCTCCGTCAGCGTCTCCGTCAGCGTCTCCGTCAGCGTCTCCGTCAGCGTCTCCGTCAGCGTCTCCGTCAGCGTCTCCGTCAGCGTCTCCGTCAGCGTCTCCGTCAGCGTCTCCGTCAGCGTCTCCGTCAGCGTCTCCGTCAGCGTCTCCGTCAGCGTCTCCGTCAGCCTCTCCGTCAGCGTCTCCGTCAGCCTCTCCGTCAGCTCTCCGTCAGCCTCTCCGTCAGCCTCTCCGTCAGCCTCTCCGTCAGCCTCTCCGTCGCTCTCCGTCGCCTCTCCGTCGCCTCTCCGTCCGCCCCTCCGCCAGCGTCTCCGTCAACGTCTCGACGTCTCCACCCCTGTTGCCGTCGTCGCCAACTTTGGTGGCCTGCTTACGAAAAATATATCAGGCGATGTGGAATATCGCGGTGCTGCCCTCTCCCCCTCACCTCCCCCACCCCACCCCGCCTCCCGGTCGGTGACGATAAATCTGCGAACGACGGGGGTTCCCCCTGTCCACATGCGAGGGCTGCTAGTGGATATTTCGTCTGGTTGCTGCTGTTCGTGAACTCGAGGGTTTTCCTGTACTTGCTTAATCTGTTTTCTTGCTGACATTTTTATGTGGTTCTACTGCATCACATTTTTGTATTACATTTATTTTGTATTATTAGATGTGCTACATTATGTCACATCAAAATGTCTGATCATTGATATTGATTCGTTTGTCTCTATTTTATTCCCCGTTTCTCACTGAAATATCGCTAGAATCTTCCCATGGCCGTATTAATTAAAAGGTTTGTTCATTTCTTACTTTAAAATTTTCTATATTTTAAAAAAATCATAGATCGATTTTCTAACGTTTCTTTTAATCTTTTCTTTCGGAACTCAATAATGTCAGCCAAATCTAATGAGTTTCGTTGCCATCTGTCTTCCAAATGCTAGTTCCTTATGTTTGATCCACAGCCTTCAGTTTCTAACGTATCTACAGTTCCTTTTTTCTTCACTTCCGGGGCCGCCACCCGCAGCAGTGTGAGAAATGGCTCCCCTACTTCCCCGTCACCTGGTACATCGATCATAGACGCTGACGGCTCACTAGCGTTCTCCAACGTCTTGATCTACTTCTCTGCCTTCTTTTTTCGCTTAATATACGCGATTCCCGTCGCCCGCAATGTTAAATTTAGCTATTCTATCACGAAATTCTTTCCTGTCATATTTTCGTTCGGCGGTGATTTTCTATATCTGCGACATGTTTGAGAAAGGCATTCTTTTACATAAAAAGTCGGAATGTTGATTTGTTGGGCGATATATACGGAGAAAATCGGGTTTCGTGGTGAAACCGCAGACCAAAAATTTTGCATAAGAGGCCTTTCAATCATCGCTCGTAGTTTCATGTTGATTTACGCTTTCGGAACGTGTTTTTCGTAAAATTTATGAACTGTGTTTAAATCGTGTTGATTATCCTTTGCGATGTGATATGGTATTTTGCTTGCATGTTTTTCTGCGAACGACGGAGCAAATTGTTTTCGATTCTGAGAGAAAATATATAAAAGTGAATTATTGATTTCGAGAACTATAGATACATTTCTCTGAAAATCCGAAAACAGATTTTATCCATCACTTTTCACTCTTCAACTACTACGCTCGCATGAGGAAAACTTTTCAGTCTCAAATAATATTTGTGATTCTTGGCTGTGAAAATGGGAGTCTCCTAAGGTATTTCTTGTTATAAAATTTAAAATAGCACTTTAAAAATTTTAAATCATTAAAATAAGATAAATAGTCTTTTACCAAAACCTAAATGGTAAATTATAATCCAGGTAAACTAAGAGTACTTGTGTCAATACAGGAGAAAGAAAAATTTTGCTGTTTCCATTGAAGAGTTCAATTTAAAAAATTAAAGAATTATTCTTTATCTTTTGTAAACGTTAAGTAACAATTTTTATTTCACAAAAAACATATCTATCTTTACGTGTAAGTCAACAGTAAAAACCCTCATGATGTTCTTTCTTGAAGCTGTTATTCCCTGATATTTTTGTGAGTGTGAAACATGAAACTCTTTATAATAAATATAATATGGAGTGGTTAAGCTCTGTTTCTGTGTTTGGTTAAAGAGGTTTATGCATCTTTTAAACCAAACATAGGACAGAGCTTAACCACTTTATTGAATTTGAAAATGTCAAAATTTTACTCCATGAAAAACAAAACTTTAAAAGACAAATTACTGAAATTGTGCAAATTATATTAAATGATGCCATGCCACATTCTTATTTATATCGCATTTATGTTGGTAAATTCGTTTGCCGAGTTTTGCTTCGTTTCCCCATGTATAAAATTATGGAAATATCTAATCTTTACGCTATTGTCAACCGTTTGTTCAATATCTATATTGTTCTTGAAAAGACACACAAGCACCTTGAAGAAAATAAGTGCGAAAGTTGAACTGATAATAAATATATAAAATACAAGTGTTAAATTCTTGGTAACATATATGTCCAAAACTACTTGAAGAGAGCCATCTCTCTGCAACATTAGACTAGGGTCAGCAGGAGGAAATACAACAATTCCAATTTTAATGATGGAAAATCATGGTCGTGAAGTATGGTCTTCCCATAAATAAGGCCAAAATTGCAGTATTTGAGATAATGTAACTAGAACATGTAACTCTAAATTTCATTCTTTTTTTTCTTCTTTTCAATGAATCAAATTACAACTGCATGTGATACTGCGGAGCTTAGCCACTCCATATTATATTTATATGCATATTATATTATTATGCTTATTATATTAAATGATGCTACGAACCCCGAAAGTGACATACTAAAACTCAATCAAATGTGTAAGACGTTAATAATAAACAAATATCTTTAATTACGTTTCCCACTGTTCATTCCATATTACCATAAATTTGCAATCTTTGCTCTTCCATTCCTTAACATGTCTGGTATTGTACTGCATGCAAGAACTAAAACATAAATTATTTTAACCACCAAGTTGGAAAAAAGTGAATGCTTTATTTCCAACAAACAAATACACCGTGAACTTCAAATAGACAAAATTAAAACTATATCAATCTTCAAACCGATGATTTTTTAAAACTTCACCTTCACGTTCCCGCTTCTGAAGACTACGAACTAGGTATAAGTTATAATTCTTCTCGCATTAAATTACGTTTTCGAAAGATATTTTCACCCCTTTAAATTCAACCAGTAACACACATACACATACATATATTCAGATATTTCAAATACATGGATCTTATTTTTCAGCATATTACTTTATTTAAAATATATATTTTATATTATTCATTACTCAATTATAGGTAAAATGTCATACCTAGTAAGTAAATCGCTGGCATCTTACCAAAAAAATATGTAATAATCTTTCATTGAAAACGCTGAAAATTTGTAAAAATTTAACAGGTAGAATAAAATTTAAAAAAACAAGTTGAACGCCACCTTCAGCATTTTAAAAAATATTCATATGTTGTACGTTAAACTCTAGTGTTAACACCAAGTTGTATATAGGGATTTTAATATTTTTTTATTACTTTGTTTTTATTACGTAAAATTGTATTGTTTACACTATTGTCAACCGTTTGTTCAATATCTATATTGTTCTTAAAAAGGCACATGCTAAATGTGCGAAACGTTGTGTTGATAACAAAAATATTAAATACAAAGGTATTAATTCCTGGTATCCACGTAAGATCGATCATACATGGTCCAAAACTACTTCAAACGAGCCATCTATCTGCAACATAATTAAAATCATAATTTATATTTTAGAATAATTAATTCTTTGTTAATTATCTGAGAGGGCTTCATTAGCACATAGGATTTTTTGAACAGGATCAATAGGGAGAATTTGAATAGGATATAATTACGGGGTTTATATATTTTAATTAATTGAAATTTGGATTTAATTGGATCAAATTGAAATTATTTTTAAAATAAAGTAAATTTCGTATATTAATTGCGTATATTAATAATATTATTTTGTATATTATTATATGAACACCTAATGTTAGTGTTATGCTACATAATTACAAAAAATGAAGACTTAAATTAAAAAGGATGTAAGTGCCATTTCTGTTATATTTAGGTTTTATCAGAGTATTGATGAACGAATCAAACTCTCTATCATAAATAAGAACCAAAGTTTAGACGCATTTCTTGAGTGTTTTGTGGTAATTATAAATGGCAGGAGCTGTATGTGCCAAGAGGTTTAACGCACTAACAAACTCATTTTTCTCGAAAGTATGAAAATGACGCTGACATTTTTTTCTTTCAAGTGATAGCCCGCCGCCCCCTGTGTGTCCGAGCGCGAGGCCTCTGGCTCTGCCGCACGTTGTCGCGCGCTGCGGCAGGTGGCGGCGTCGCGGCGCCGGCCGCTGCCGCGTGGCGCGCGCCGATCGAACGTCGCCGGGGTTGGGGCGCTCGCATGAGTAAATTAGTTTCGTTATCAATTTGGCAGCGCCGCCGCCGCCGCCACTCGGTTGGAGTGACCTCGTGAGAGAGCCGCGTCGCGGAGGGCGACAGGGCACCGGGAGACCCACGGGGGGGGGGGAAAGGGGGATGGGCGGGGGGGGGCAATGGGCACGGGCAATGGGGCACGGGCAATGGGGACGAGCAATGGGGGACGGGTAATGAGGGACGGGCAATGGGGACAGGCAATGGGGCACGGGTAATGGAGCACGGGTAATGGGAGACGGGCAATGGGGACGGGCAATGGAGACGGGTAATGGGGGCGGGCAATGGGGACGGTAATGGGGGACGGGCAATGGGGGCGGGCAATGGGGGACGGGCAATGGGGCACGGGCAATGGGGACGGGTAGGGGCACGGGCAATGGGGGCGGGCAATGGCGCGATGGGCAGGAATATTCCTGAGGCTCTTGGGAGAAGAACTGCGAGGGGTTTGTGGTCACGGGGTCATCACGCGAGCGCTAAAAGGGGTTTGAGTAGAAGCGACGGGGCCATTATGGTCTCTCTTCAGTCACTATGGTATAAGTAGGGTTTCTGTTTAATTAGTTTCATTTACTAATAACTAGTTTTAGTGTTATTACCTTAGTGCTTTGCAGTAGATAAGTGAACAATGCCTGTTGCAGTTCATTTGGAAAATTCGGTGTTTTAGGACACTTGTGGTGTTAAGTCAGTTTGTAAAGTTGTGAAATATCAGATATCGAATCTTATTATTCCACCAAAGAGCATCTCGGAAATTAATCAGATTAAGATGTGTCATTTAAAATCAAGCTACTATAAGCGTCTGTCTCTTAATTTCAACGTGTGCGCAAATTCAAAGAGAAGTATGCAGTGACCTGCCTTTTGAGATGAGTTCGTGGTTTTGTCAGATATACACAAATTCGCGCATATTCCAAAAACAATGAAACAGTTTTGACTTTGACTGAAAAATGGGAATATTTAATTTGTAATTCGCTTATTCTGATATTGTGTGTACAAAGTGAATTTTCGTTCTCAGCGCCTCACTACTTGCTTGGAGAAGTTGGTTGACGATTCGATGAAGTTATCGATAACGGAGATATATAAAGATATATTTTTGTTAATGTATATAGGGGTGTTATATTTTCGTGCATGGTGAATTTGGCTTTTAAGAGTTTGTCTTTTAAAGTGGTTATTGTGAAAGCAGCCTCAACGGCAGTGGTAGTGGTGTGTTGAGCGCGATTCTCTATTGAAAGGAGCGGAATATGCTAAGTGTTTTCAGCGCCGGCGTGGACGGCTTGTCGAGACGCGGTGATTGTCCGGCGAAGGCGAAATGGTTCGGCGGGTGTTGGTGGCGCGGTGTTGGTGGCGCGGTTTTGGTGGCGCGGTGTTGGTGGCGCGGTGTCGGTGGGGCGGGTTGGTGGCGCGGTGTTGGTGGCGCGGTGTTGGTGGCGCGGGGTTGGTGGCGCGGTTTTGGTGGCGCGGTGTTGGTGGCGCGGTGTCGGTGGGGCGGGGTTGGGGGCGCGGTGTTGGTGGCGCGGTTTTGGTGGCGCGGTGTTGGTGGCGCGGTGTCGGTGGGGCGGGGTTGGTGGCGCGGTGTTGGTGGCGCGGTGTTGGTGGCGCGGGATTGGTGGCGCGGTTTTGGTGGCGCGGTGTTGGTGGCGCGGTGTCGGTGGGGCGGGTTGGTGGCGCGGGGTTGGTGGCGCGGTGTTGGTGGCGCGGTGTTGGTGGCGCGGGGTTGGTGGCGCGGTTTTGGTGGCGCGGTGTTGGTGTTGCGTGGTGTCGGTGTTGCGTGGTTGGTGGCGTGGTGTTGGTGTTGGTGGCGCGGTGTTGGTGTTGGTGGCGCGGTGTTGGTGTTGGTGGCGCGGTTTTGGTGGCGCGGTTTTGGTGGCGCGGTTTTGGTGGCGCGGTGTTGGTGGCGCGGTGTCGGTGGGGCGGGTCGGTGGCGCGGTGTCGGTGGGGCGGTGTCGGTGGGGCGGTGTCGGTGGGGCGGTGTCGGTGGGGCGGTGTCGGTGGGGCGGTGTCGGTGGGGCGGTGTCGGTGGGGCGGTGTCGGTGGGGCGGTGTTGGTGGGGCGGCGTTGGTGGCGCGGTGTCGGTGGCGCGGGGTTGGTGGCGCGGTGTTGGTGGCGACGGTGGCGGGAGAGAAAAGAGCGGTAGGCGACCTCCACGCGGCCGCCATATATCACGTGTCCATTTCGTATATTAAACCGTAGCAGTGGCCGCCCTGCATGAATTAGTCCCAGCAGAGCGCGTGCCTGCGCTGGCCGCTTTCGCAGGAAGCGAGGGCGGGGGGGGGAGGGGGCGTAGATGCGCGTGCGTGGATGCCTTTTTCCAGCTGCTGCAGTTGGAGCGGAGAACATTTTTTCCGTTACGATACAAATGAGAAAATTTCGCAAAGTACTCTTTTCGAGATATGTTTACCAAAGAAATGTCCGCAAGAGTAATTGTGAAATATGACATCTTTCCAAAATTTGAGTTAGTAAATAATAAAATTTTAACAGTTTATAGTTAATGTATTCATAAAACTAGAAACAATTTCATAATTTACATGAACACGGAATTATAGGAATAAATTGGAAATTCATTGTGATATTTAATGGCATGTAATTTGTTTTATTAAAAATGCATAAATTATATGAAACAGTGTTTGCATTCGAATTCAAATGATAGGCCAGATAAGAATATTTCTTTGAAGTGTAACAAGACCACGCATTGTACCCTAAAACAATACCCAGGTCTAGCACCGTCCAGTATTCCGATCCCGTTGGATTGCCGAGAGAGCATGTGCTTACACGGCTGCTTCCGTCATGAGCTACCCCCGCGCTTTCTGTGTGGAGGATTGCAAACCGTCCTTGTTCTCGCGTACGGCGGAACTCCACCGAATAAACACGCGGCGGGGGCGTAGCGCTCCGAAAAGAGCGAGAAACATCAAGGGCCGCTGTCCGTGTGGGCGGGGCGGGGAGGGAGGCGGAAGGGTGGGGGGGTGTCACTGCACATGCGTGGGAGGGAGGGGGAGAGGGGAGTGGGGAATCCGGCGGCCGCCTTTGTGCGCGCCGTAATCACTCCGCCAGATAGTCGCTGCGATATGGGCGCACCTGTTTACGTCGCATGCGGCTGTGGCTGCGCCTGCCGGCTCGCTCGCACGACCGCGTGTTTGCCTGCGCCGCGTCTCCTTGCGCGCGGTTGCACGCCCTCGCTCGCGCTGCCTCTGTGCGCCGGCTGCGGCTGGCGGCGCGAGTCGGCGTGGCGGCCATTCTCTCTCCGTTGGGGTCTCAGAACCTCGTTTGTTTCCTCTTTTCTTCCCCTCGTTTTTTTTCCCCTTCTCTTTTTATTGCATCCGAGCAATGGATGAACCACTTTACAGAATGCAAACACTAAACAAATAATATAATATGAACTAAAAGGCACCGAGGTTCTTGCAAATTAATTTAAATTAACCCAAACCGTTCGATCTGACTTGTGTACGTATCGGTCTCTCTTCGTGTTTTCTCTCTCACAGCTTTGTTTTCTCTCGTAGCTTTGTTTTTCCTCTTCGTGGATCATTCGACTCGATTCACCGCTTTGGTCTTATGTCCCTCTCTTCCCGCTTGTTTTTTTTTCACACCGTTCGATCTTTTTTTTATTGCATCCGAGCAATGGATGAACCACTTTACAGGATGCAAACACTAAACAAATAATTAACTAAAAAGCATCGAGGTTCTTGCAAATTAATTTAAATTAACCCAAACCGTTCGATCTGACTTGTGTACGTATCGGTCTGTACGTCCACTCTTCCTCTTTCTCTCGTACAGCTTTGTTTTTCCCTCGTTCGTGGACTCATTCGACTCGATTCACCAGCGTCTTGGTCTCTATGTCCACTCTCTTCCCGCTTGTTTTTCTTTAACACCGTTCGATCTTTTTTATTGGATCCGAGTAATGGATAAACCACTTTACGGGATGCAAACACTAAACAAATAATAGAATATTAACTAAAAAGCATCGAGGTTCTTGCAAATTAATTTAAATTAACCCAAATCGTTCGATCTGACTTGTGTACGTATCGGTCTGTACGTCCACTCTTCATGTTTTCTCTCTCAGCTTTGTTTTTCCTCGTTCGTGGAATCATTCGACTCGATTCACCTGCGTTTTGGTCTCTATGTCCACTCTCTTCCCGCTTGTTTTTCTTTTTCACACCGTTCGAACTTTTTTTTATTGCACCCGAGCAATGGATGAACCACTTTACAGGATGCAAACACTAAACAAATAATAGAATATTAACTAAAAAGCACCGAGGTTCTTGCAAATTAATTTAAATTAACCCAAACCGTTCGATCTGACATGTGTACGTATCGGTCTGTACGTCCACTCTTCGTGTTTTCTCTCTCACAGCTTTGTTTTTCCTCGTTCGTTGAATCATTCGACTCGATTCACCAGCGTCTTGGTCTCTATGTCCACTCTCTTCCCGCTTGTTTTGTTTTTCTTTAACACCGTTCGATCTTTTTTTTTATTGCATCCGAGCAATGGATAAACCACTTTACAGGATGCAAACACTAAACAAATAATAGAATATAGACTAAAAAGCATCGAGGTTCTTGCAAATTAATTTAAATTAACCCAAACCGTTTGATCTGACTTGTGTACGTATCGGTCTGTACGTCTCTCTTCGTGTTTTCTCTCTCACAGCTTTGTTTTCTCCTCGTTCGTGGAATCATTCGACTCGATTCACCTGCGACTTGGTCTCTATGTCCACTCTCTTCCCGTTTGTTCTCCCAAACCTCTTTTGTCTGCCCGTCATGGAATCGTTTGATCTGACTCGCCTGGGAGTGACGGGCTCAGCCGCTGATAGGTTGAGGTTGATGTCGAGACGCTTCGCTGGGCGTCCTCAGATTATTAGGTGGACATGGGAGATAGGGGTCGTTCGGTAACTCCTTCTGTTTGTATACTTCATAGAATTAATTTTCAGCCTTATGTTCATAGACAGACATGCAAGCATACAGGCATGCAACATGTGGGGAATATGCAGGCAAACATGAGTGGGGAAGATAGGGGACCGAGTTATGTTGCTGGAGTCATATTCTAAACAAATGGACCTTTTTGAACCATCTATTAAAAGAGGAGGTTAATTGGCAGTTTGGCTCTTCCAAGTCCCCTCTCCATGGCAAAATGGTCAAACTTACAAGGAGGCTAAAAGCATCTACCTCATCAGAAATAAACTTTTATAATAATAATTCAGGACAGCCTATTAGCAGCTTTATTTAATAAAATGTATTACCTGAAATTGAGAACAATGTTAACTTCTCATCTTATTAATCCATACAGTTTTTGTTTTCCAAGGTTTCTTTCAAATTATATATCTATTGTTTGATATTTCATATTGGCGGCGTGCATTAAAAAAAGATGACACTTTTATTAAGTAGCAGTAGTGTTTCCTTTCCTGGCGTGAGTCGCGCAGTCAGGCGCTTACCCCAGATTGTATTCAACGTAAAGGTGAGCGAGGGCATGGATAGAGATTCGCTAACATCTCACAATTAAATGCTACAAGCACTGCAGCTGTAGCTCTCTCTTTACTGCCATGTTGCGTCTCCTGTAATTCTATGTGCCCACGAAGAATCAAGTCCGGTGTACGAAGGCTGACAGTGCCATGGTGGTCTTTATGCTCACTACCAAGTGTAGGAAATTAGCTTGCGGTTGTGAGTGAGAGGGGAAATAGATGCTAAGCAAAAGAAGGAATGAGGCGAGAATTTATATCTACGCAGGTTAGCATTAATAGTGAAGTTATAAGACCGCCTGACACTAGTCATGAGTGCCTCTTAAGTACTATTTCAATCTCAGTGCTATGCTATATCAGGGAAAAATTCTTTTTGTTACAGTTTCCTTTATACAACAACTTACATACTCTTCGACAGTGGCAATTTATAGGATTTGTCTTTAAATTTTACTGATAAGCAGGGAATATTTTTTTATTTTTAGACGAGACAATTAATATATCTGTAATTCCTATGTCATTCGTTTCATTTTTAATCATCCTCACTATATAAAATTCTTCGAATGTAGATGCAACAAATTCGTTGTGCTTCTACAAATCTTTCATGCGGCGATAGTTTCAAATTAGCTTAACAACCCCAAGTATTACAGCTATAATTAGTAATGTATATAGTCAAGTTTCATAATTTTCTTTAAATTCAATTGCAGTCTAAGACGAGACTATACATTTTGAAACGCTTTAATCATCCATACCTCAATTGAACGTTACTGTAGTTGGAAATACGTGTTGTATTACAAAAAGGATATATTGAACATATGCCTAATTAAGTGAATTGCGTGGGTGGAGTTACGTAATCAACGACCAAGCTACAGCAAACTGGATTCCTTTTGAGCCATTTTTCACTGTATTTTTCCAGCGTACAAGAATCGGCAACTTCCAAAAAACTGTTTTTCTCGGAGTAAAGGTGGGATGTGGTTGCGAAAGTCTAGGTATTTACTATAAAGTCACATATGTTTGAGTACACACCCTTTGATAAAATCATTGGCCTCAAAACGTGCGGGCACACTCACACGCACGCACACTCACACGCACTTTTTTCTGCTTCATGTTTGGTGAGAACTCGAACTTTCTCCGCATCTACTCCATCAGGAGCTCGTCACACCTTGGGGCTCTCATTGAACCTTTACTCACCAGGTGCACGATCCAACGCTCCGCAGATCCTTCGTAGGGTCGGGCGCCGTGGCCAGCTCCGGGCGCTTCGGATTTTGGCCGAAGCAAACACGGGCGAGGCGGCGGCAGAGGCGGAGGAGGGGGCGGAGTGGGCAGCAGGGGCGGCGAAGGCGGCGTTGGCGACGACCGTGGGGCGTCGGAACGCAAACAGAGGTCAGGTTCCGTCGCGGAACCTTTGATTCGCGACCTCGGCCGCGCGGAAACTTCGCACGCGCTCCGTACACCGACCCTCGCGCAGACCCGGGTCCCTCACGGTCGCGGGAGCGAAGGCGCGAGCAGTGGAGGGCAGTGGCAAAGCGGAGAGGCAGTGAGGGAAGTGGGATCTTTGAGAAGCGAAAAGTGGGAGGCAAAAAGGGGAGGGCAGTGGAGGAGAGTGGAGAGGTGAGTGACAGAGGGAGGAGCGGTGAAGGTGGAAAGGGTGGGAGAAGCGGGAGGCAAAGGAGTGGCAGTAGTGGAAGCGAGGTGTCAGTGGGAGAAGCGGAGGCAGAGGAGTAGAAGAGTGGGAGGCAGTGGTAAAAGCGAGAAGGCAGAGGAGTGGCAGTAGTGGAAGCGAGGTGTCAGTGGGCGACGGGTAGCAGAAGAAGAGGAGAGGGGGGAAGATGATGGTGAAGGAAGACGATGGCGGAAGAAGCGTCATAGGCGCCTGCCGCCTCGATGCGATCACACGACCTATTAACGTAATGAAGCGCAGCGCCAAAGCAGTCGACCTTTCGTCTCAGCCTCAAGGCGGCTCCGAAGGTGCGGTAGGGCGGGGCGAGCTGAGAGTTGGAAGGTGATGGACATTCTTGAAGGAGTCGAGGAAGTCTAGGAGCAGGGACGTGGGGCTTAACTTGGTCATGAAGGAGGCGCTCAATTAACAGGGTTTCAAAGATTTTAATATTCCTCGCAAGGACCCTATTGTATTTTTTTCGATTTTATTGGTCGCAATATGTGTTCATTTTTAAGAGATAAAATTATAAATCTTCGAAGAATATCACTTACGTATTCGGTTTATTCTCATGAATTTAGGAGAGTTGAAAATTTACCTTCTGATATCGTTTCCTAATATTTATAAATCTGGGTATTTTATAGAAAACTTTGCATCTCAATGTTTGACATTGATTCAAAACTATTAATGTTGTATTCATGAAAGACACTGCCATGTCTTCCCTTCAGTTACTATCAGTATTTGCTAAGGGTTGAAAACACGTGTTTGTGATTTACACCGTGGTCAAGATCTTTTATTTTATGAACTGCAATAAATTTGTATTCGTTTTTAGTTACCTAGAAGCGATTTTTGCCTTCATGCTATTGGTCAGGACTCGTACCCATGCTCTTTGGGTCTGTGAAGCTTGTTGCTGTTGACCGACTCGCAACCACACACCATCACCCGGTGAGGAGTAATTTATACTGAAGGGACGCTCTCGTGTGCCTTCCTCTGAAGCGCCTCTGCGTGGCTCGTTCATCCTACCATTCGTAGCGTTTATTGCTTGCAGATGTAGCCAGTACAAACTAATAATGCAAATGTAACATAGAACATCATGATTATCTTTAGTACGCCAAACAAGTGGATATTAAAGTACGACGTAGTACAATCTTTATGACGCATCTGACGTTTCTTGTCGCTCAGTGGTAGCTGTTCGGTAGCTGAAATCAAATGAATAAAGGTTTTTAGTGATTTTTCTCTAAAATGTTATTAAAAAAACTCCTGAAGAGCTACTAAACAAATACGTCACACACACACACACACACACAGAGTATATATATATATATATATATATATATATATATATATATATGTATATATATATATATATATATACTGCTCAGTCTCTTATACATGAAATCATGAATTGAGTTTAGATTTTGTCAGAATTATGGAGAAAAGATATTATCATTGGATTGGTTCCGATATTCAATAACGTGGATAAGAGACAAAACCAAAAATAGAATGGTAAAGTGTCTTTGTGTTTTAAAAAGTCATAATTCAGGTATAGTTATTCGCAAGTTTAGAATTGTCGATTAAATAACTTTATTTTTGTGAGGAGTCTGGAGGTTTATGCAAATGAATTCTTAACAAAAAATTTGAAGTTGGTCAATTTCGTAGTATATATGATAATGCAGTATATATCATAAAAGAACTTACAAAATATTACAGTTTCAACATATTGACTCCAATAAGTTGAAAATTTATTAAAAATATTGAAATTAAGTCATTATATATATATATATATATATATATATATATATATATATATATATATATGTATATATATAATATGAGTATACGTGTATTATGAGTATATAAATATATAATAAAAATATATAACATGAGTAAATGTTGAAATTAAGCAATAATTCATTACATTTACGAAATGAATCTCAGACAAGTATTATTGAGATCTTAAAATAATTTTACTGTTGTCTTTGATAAAAGATGAATTTCATTGAACTGGTGAGTTCTTCTCAGTCGTGGCTAACAATAGCGCGTATGTTCATCTTTATTTTGGCATTCCTTTCTCTTAAATATTCCCTTTAAGTCGATTATTTCCATCCCAAGGACTTCGATACAAACTCTTGCGGGTTGTTAAGCAAGCACTCTGCGGTTGCATTTAAGTTCTGTTAATGGCGTGAGCCTCGTAATGCATGGCGAAAATTAGCATAGATATGTAATAACTTAAATGAGGCTAAGTTTATGCGCCGAGTCTCGCAGGTTTGCAAACCAGAAAGAAAAAAAAATCAATTTGATCTCTTCCCAAAAAATTCAATGTTTACTTTTTCAGAAACTTCAGCAAATAAATATGTAAAATCAATAATAGTATGTTTTATGAGTAAAATAGGGCATTATAAGAAATTAATTTATATTAAATTCTTATTTCTTCTAATTGTTGAGCGATCATTAAGTTACGCCTTCTCTTCCTCTGAATAATCACACTTTTTAGATGGATCTTTTTACAAAACATCGATTAATTTGGATTTGGTAACCAAAAGAAATACATAAATTACTGTCGTTCAATTTCTTCCACAAATGAAGCAAGGAAAATACATATTCAAAACTCAAATATTCTTCTCTCAAAATAGAGAAATATACTAATCTCATTTTCGAGTAAACCCTAACGAAGGGTCTGTACTTTACTCGTGTCGTTATGATAATGAATTACTGATAATGAGAGTGATGACCTGCCACAAACATTCCAGCAACTCAGAACTGCAGACATAACCACTCACATTGATGGTCCCGTTTTTGCTTGCCAGTTAATGCTGTCGTTGTGATTTAAAATTTCCTCTCTCGCTGATGCGATCATTAATTAACTAGTATTTCACATAGATTTGCTATCATAGTAACCGATTTGACCCAGTGCGGTTTTGCTTAATGCGTTATCGCACGGCGGAGGCTAGAATTAATGTTTTATTGAATCCGTGAGTTCGAATGTGAATTATAATGCTTCTCTCTCATGAATATTTCCCGCATGTTCCATTCAATTTTGAATGTGTTATACAAAGTGCGGGGGTCCGTAAAATAATGAAAAAGATGTGTATAATAAACGCAAGTTCAGTTGCTCGTGTGCGTTGTATGACGCGCGAAGCTTACTCCATTTATGGTTGTTATCATTCTGCACTTTTGGTGAAATGCCAGAAGCACTGAGCAAATTATAATACGAATTCCATGAGCCATTTCCCTGCTCTGGCACAAACACTGAAACTCTCCTATTGTTTTGATTGGATCGGCGAACGTTGATGAAATTGCTCGCAGGTTTTCATTTTAATAAAGATGATGACTTTTTATGAACATGATTTTCGCCGGAAATATTGTGTACTTTGTATTATAATCTTTCTCCAATTTATTTCTATATGAAATAAATTCATGATTTTTGTTCTTGATGATATCATGTAGGATTATATATTACTACGTTGTGGTTAGTAATTAGAAGAAAGTAATTATGATAATTGGGAATAAAACATATTCTAATTTATCCTTTTTTCTATCCATTTACAAGATCATTATTGAAAATACTGTCGTTATTTAATCCCATCATGGAGCGTACCTAAAATAATTAAACCTCCAAAACTATAAAGGAATGTCCAAAAACGTCTCATTTTGTATATTTTGGATTAAGGATATATGTCGTGGTCGGAGACATAAAAGCCTATGTTAATGGTCTATGACGTGACATTTACGAGTTAAGTACATGGTACTTGAGTTGAGCTCTAACGTGTAAAACATATTGTAATAATACTACGCCTGATTGTGTATTCAAAGCCTCGTTGGCAATATTCTATATTCTTCGTCATAATTCTTGTCAATAAACCTCCGGGGCAGGGGGGTAATTGTTTCTACATAGTAGAAAATTTTTGACAATTCGATCTTGTAACATTTTAAAAACGAACAGAATCGTTGACTTCCCTTAGGGTTTTATATACTGAAGAGATTTAAACACATGTGGCTTCTAATGGAACTCCAGTACCCACACACGCGCGCCTCGTGCGCTGCAACTCGTTTGTTCACCGCCTGGGAGAGCCCTGCCGGAGCGCCCACACATTCCGAGAGATCCAAAACTCCGCAAGAGCTTCTGGCGATGAGGCAGCGCGCAGATAAATCTCCCAGCGACGCGGCGGCCTTGGGGGCGGCGGGGATTGGGTCTGGTCTTGGGCGGGCCAATTAGGCGTGACAGCCCCGATCCGAGGACCCCTGCAATTAGCGGGGGCGGCCTAGGGCCTGGCGGAAGGGCGTGGGGCGCGCGGACGGGGAGTTGGAGGTCCCTTCGCCTGCACCAGCCCCGGGGATTTCCAGGAATAATCCCGCCCCCGCCCCCGCCCCGCTCGCGCAACGCGCAACCCGCTCCGCCGCCAAACGCAACCCGCTCCGCGGCCGTCGCTGGCGTCCTTGAGCTACTTCCCAGAGTGCTGCTTTAATGCTCTAGTCGTGAGAGTTTTAGAGTCTTGAAATTGCAGGTTAGGTTAACTTTCAGCCCATAATGATTGGTATGACCGAATGGATGAGTGACTGAATTACGAGAGAGGAATATGAGGAAATTCCCCAGGTTAATTTCTTCGTAGAAGAAATAGAAATGAATTAAAAATGAACAGAACAATGTCATAATTTATTGTTTACTTTTAATTGAACATCATGTATGTTAAATATCTAAAGAGAACGATAGTGATCTATGTCCTACTTTGCTCCCAGTGAACAATTTCAAACAAGTGATGTACCAAAACCAATTAAGACGGGACGAAATTATATATTGAATAGATTACAACTCTCCTTCATTAATAAAAAGGTACAAAATTTGCGTTGTGTGAAATGCGTGGCTAGAATGGAAACGGGAAGATGGCGTCATACGCATCTTCGCAAATTGGCGGGAAATGGATGGAGGACTTGCTTTGAGAGCATCATGTTGTGAGATCGACAAACCTGATTGTTTGACTATCAATTATATCTAAAATATTATTCAATGTCAATATAAAAATTTCAGTGATGAATAATAAATGCATTTATTAGATTAAAGTAAGGCCATAGTAGATTGTAGTAAGGATAGTTACTATCCTTACCATAGTAATACTGTGGTGAGGATAGTAACAGGATTTGCTTGTTATAGGTCAAAAATATCTATGTATACTTGTAGATGGGCAAAGATATTCGGGAATATAAAATGTAATGTTTATTCATGGATATGCAATATTTGTGTCGAAACTTTTATACAGATCCTCCTTAGGTGCAATGTAATGGCATGTGTTCGATTAGTTAGTTTATTTTCGTCTTTTAACGGGAATCGGGTGTTAACAAAAAAAATATTGGAATGGTGGAGGTACGTAATCACTTTGTGGAAGCTCCGGCATACTTTTATAGTCAACCTGACCATAAACAAGTGGCAAATTTATTTTAGTACATGTCGAAATAAATAGCAATTTTGTATTCCGGAGCAATATAGTGAATATTGAAAAAGTCTTTCAAAAACGGTTGTAACCGTTCATGTCCTGGTTAAAATTAACACAATTACAGAAAAATGTCTGACTCTGTTTTTGCCATATCTCAAAACTGAATATTTTTACGACAAAACTTGCAGTAAATGATTGAGATGTTTACCTATTTTAAATATATGTTTAATTTGTTCTTAAATGTATACCATTTCCCTGGCAATTTATTTGCAATAGCAATTTAATTGCAATTTATTTTGGACATCACTCTCCAATGGTGTTTGCCGGCTACAGAAATTGCAACTGGTTATCCGTTTGGATTTCCGAAACAGCCTTCCCCTCCTAAAGTAATGCTCCGGATCGGACTCATATTTTATGCTTTGATTAAATAGTGAGATGGGTATATATAGTTATATATGGAAATGTAACACATACAACCCAGTTATACGTGTTATATTTCAAACGCTTCCCATTCAAAGAACATACTTTCATAATGAAGAATATTAATACATTAACTACTTAATTTAAAAATTAGGAGTAAGATAAAAATGTGTAATTTAAGCAATTTGCGTAACATATTTTACTTTTTACTACTTGCTGGAATATTTAGTACAGAAAGATCGAAATAATTGTTTCTTGATATATTTGATATTAATTTTCACTCTATTCTAAACTTAGAGCCATTTCCTGGACTTCAACTCAGAATTCGATTTTGGGAGATGAATATCAGGCCCTCATTAGTACAGCAAACCAAATATTTTTAACAAGGAAAGAGGAGCCGAGTGATAGTTTCTTTTTCAGGGAAGGAAAATATCATTCTACTCCCACAATTCCCGTTTAAATAACGCGAATATCAGATACAAACAACATATTCGAAAGTAAATAATATATACATGCAAATTAAAACTTTTTCCAATAAATATTTCTATCAAGAAGAAAGAATGAGATATTCGTAAACATTGAGAAAAACCAACACGTTAGAAAAGTAAAAAAAGTAACTATTTTCTCAGAGATTTCACGTAGTTGATTCAATTCGCCCCCGTCCTTCGAATGTATAAGAAACATAGAATCATTTTATTATGATGCGTCTCTGCTCCTTTTGTATCATTTCTACAGGGTTTGGATGAAACAACTTGATACTTAACTTAGAATACTCATCGTCTCCTATATTTTATCAGTACTATAATACCTTTTGCGGCTCCGACATCCCACCAATCTTTATAAATGTGGTATCTAAAACAAATTCACGGAGACGTGACGAATTACACATTGACTTTAAAAATATGAAGGATTTGTTTAAAAATCGCATCTAAATATTCATGTCAAATGCAACCCGATCACAAATTTGAGTCCAAAAGCATTAAAAAACATTCCTCATACTGTACTAATAAGATGAAATCATCTTGAACATCTATTGCATTTTACTGATTGATTCTCGATTCTATTCCACTGATTAAAGCCTTTAGAATCGGCAATTATGTGAAATTATATTATACACGAGTGAACATCTGTGCTTGGTAATAACGTTAAATAAGAATAGTTTGTATTGACAAGGGTGTACTGTATTGTTATCAATTACGAGGAGACTATAGAAAATGGCAGAACTTAATAGAATCTTGAAAAAAATATATTACATTCTTAATATGGAAATGAAAAAAACGGGGAAGAGGGTTGGGATTATCATGAGATTCTCGCACGGGTACGCTAGTATGACATATTCATTGTTCTAAGTTGTATACTGCAAACATACTTTATGATGACTATGGGAGTTTTGACTTTGACGTTCTTCGAAATGTAACTCATTTATTTGACTGTTAGAAAATGTAGTTCGGCAAATCATTCAGATCTGTGTTGTCTCGCTGAATACAGTTTCACAAAATTGTGTTTTCTCAGCTGTGTGAAGACAAAAAACGCTCCTTAGTCAAATAATAAGGGATAAAAATTACGTAACTACGGTTAAGGCGTATGCCGGGATGGTTCCTAGTTTTGCACTCCCAGACGTAAATGTACAGATTTCCCTTCCCTCTTATATGTTACTACTCTGTATCAATGTGGTTAGGCGGAAGAGCAGGCCTGAGCCTCGCCATTAATAAAGACATTATTATTAATACTTGGAACAGTCGATCTGTTGGTTTGTCATTAACACTACAACACTGCGCCATAATTACTCAATGATGGCATCCATAGCTCACATGATATTTCAGCGCTCAACGGTCTTTGTGGTTGCCGCAACATTTGACAACATGCCGGTGGATGCGCGTCTGTCTTCAAAAGGGATCAGTTTATTACAAGGGACCACTAAAATTAAAATTATTCTAAATAAATCAGAATTCACTGGATAAATCAAACATTATAAGAAAAAAACGATGATTCCAGTCAATAAAGTACATTTAAAACAGACGTTTCGGCCTAAATTGTAAGGCCCTCTTCAGTGTCTGTAAGTTGCTTAGGTTATGTTACACCATAGTGTTGAGATATCATGTATAACCAGGCACTTCTGATCTAAACCAATGGTGGTCTAAAGAACCATATTAAACCAAGATAAACAATTGCATTTCTCTATGCCTCTTTAATATAGTCCTTTAGACCACCATTGGTTTAGATCAGAAGTGCCTGGTTATATAATAATATCTCAACACTATGGTGTAACATAACCAAACCAACTTACAGACGCTGAATAGGGCCTTACAATTTACGTCGAAACGTCTGCTTTAAATATACTTTGTTGACTGGAATCATCTTTTTTTTTAAATAATAAAATTCCTCTCCCTCGTCAGGTTGTCCGTTAATCGGTTTACTCCACGTGGCGCCATCCTCGTGATCGCGCGTAGGAAGCCGGCGCGAACGAAGGCGGCCGCGGAGGCGCCTGGCGCGACAAGGAGGTATCGAAGCTCCTCGTGATTAATGTTTGCCTCGTCGAAACTCCATTTCAGCGGAGAAAGGGTGTCTGTTTACGCCCCCGGCGGAAGGTATACGCTTTGTCCGTCGCCCAGGTTACGAACTTTGATGGGTGCGTCGGGTATTAAGAACGCCCACACCCCAGGGGTTTGTTTCCTGTAATTTGCGTCTTATCAGATGCCGGGCGAGCACCCGCAGTGTGTTACGCCGGCGCTGGAGTGCGCGCTCCATCTATTAGGTCTCTCACCCGCGCCCTGGCAGGCAGGCGAGAGGTCTGACGCTTACAAAGGCTCAGCGGTGGGTGAGTTATGCGTGCTCTTCACGGGCCGGTTTCCAATGCTTTACAGGCTCATGAATTCTAGTCTGTAATATTCGTATTCATTCGATTATTCTTACGTACTCACCCTCCCTCCCTCCCATCACCCACTCTTCGTGACCTTCAACAGTCACAGCTCTTGCCCCCGTAGCTCCCGCTGCAGACAGTAACTCAATGCTCCATCCTTCTTAGTGATGAGCTCTCCTTTAGGACTAACACAAAACCAAGGGACAAATACGATGGGCAATAAAAAGTGAACAAAAATAATTCTTGTCTACATATTTGCTGGTTGATGTATATATTTTATTGCAAATCTTTTGGAACATCTAATGAATGATGCTTTAGTGTACACAATAAGTTCAGTGATTCACAATAAGTTCAAAGATGTCCTAAATATTTAACACCATTTCGAGAAGATCAACCAAAAAGTTTTCGAAATTTTATTCTACAAAAAACGCAAAATTCAATTTCTGAAAAGTGGAAGTATTTATTTTATTCTATTTGAATAATTGTTATGGTCTCGGTGACGTATGGTCTGGGAGAACGTCCAGTCCGAAAACGAAGGCTCTTCCATTTTAAAATTGGGCACATATAAATTATACCTTGTATGGTCACGTAATGAAATGTGCATTTTTCTGCAACACTGACCAGTATTATTTTTGATATAGTTAAGACTCACTGATATTTCTTCATGTGCCAGTGCTGTGGTTATATTCTCATTTCATTCTTGTATTGTGAATGAATGTAGTCCTGTGTATAATTCATCAATCATTATTCACTTCTCCTGACCACCGAACAATATTTCATTCAGTTGAAAGCAAAAGCAATCATATTGATCCCCTGCACTGGAAAATGGATTGCAAAAAAGGTTAAGTCTTGTCACTTCCCGCTCCATCAAATATGAGAATGGAATTCATCATCAATAGTAAACACAATGCAGATATATTCTACACTTCCCAGAAGGGCATTCATTTACATAAATGTAAAAATTAATACTGTGAGTAAAACATTCATTTAGTAGAAGTGTGGAATATTTTTTATAATATTTAAAATACGAGCATACTACGGTCACTCGTATTTTTTTGACCTGACAAACAAGTGTATGTTTGTTCACTGAATAATGAAACTGACCGTCATATGAGAAGTTTAGACTCGCTAGCAGGCGCATTACCTACAAGTCACAATATGCCTATTATTATGAATAAAGTGTGTCTAGATATGAAATGTGTTGCTTTTTTGGGAGCTTGGTCGTCCCAGATTCGACGCTTGAAAACGAAAAATATTTTGACGGTAGGGAATTTTTTGTAATCTAATTCACCAATGTCACCCATATGGCTACGTCAGATGCGACAAGTTTATCCTGCTCAGTAAATGAAGTCCATGTTGTAACTTTATGAAATGACTAAATTGTTGAAAGCGTGTCGCCTCATCAGGGAATCGATCATGGGACTCTGGGTCTTCACCTATTGCACATGAACAAGTCACGGTTTCGACATCAATTAGTGAGCGACAGAAAACTTTCGTCTTGTCAATGCTGGGTGAACATTTAAGTGTTAAATACACAATCAATATATGAACTCAAAACATGTTCGAAGCGAGTATTGTCTTGGTAGCTCAGTGGTCAGAGCAAGTGAGTGGAACCAGGAGATTAAGAGTTTTATTTGCGATTCAGGTATCTTAAGCTTTACACAATTTACAAAATTTGTTTTATTTGATATATTTACTTTCTGTGGAGAAATTGAAGAACTTAGAAAGAATTCCATCGGAAATTTTCTCTGAACAGTAATTACGTTCATATTACGTTATAACCACAACTCTCTTCTTTTCTTATCCCATTTTCTTGCACTGATGTACCTGTGACGAGATGGAAGCACTTTATAGTACACACTACGCGCTTAACTTCTTTCTTGCCGCGCGTTTAAGAAGAAATCATGCAAGTCATTTAAACAGATAAATCAATACTGTGAACTTTGATATCACCAATATCTATGTATTGAATAAAATAAGATCTAAAAATTTCAATTCGAATCATAAAAATTAGCTCAGTTTTCGGCATCCCAAACATTGCATGTCATTGTAATCGATAAATAAGCTTTTTCTGTCCCTGTTTACACTTGAAATAACGATCTTGCATTTTAATAAATGGCACAGCATGTCGTCTGTACACCCTCAGCTTTTTTTGCACTTCTTTGTGCGAGTATAGGGTGTATGATTCTATATGCTTGTGGCAGCGAGTGCGTGTGTGGCTTGGAGTGCTTGTATAACCGTCCACCTGTCATTTTTCAATCTCTCCTCACCGGCATGGCGACCACCTGGTGCGAAGTAATAATCTTCACACCGCACCGCAAAGGCCCTCTCCCCGCCGCCCATTACATCCCCCCACCCCTTCAACCCGCCTGCCAACCCCATCCCCGCCCCCCATCCCTACCATCTCCACCCCCCCCACCCACCCCCCCCACCCTCCCCACCCGCCACCACACCCCTGCCACCCCACACCCGCACCCCACCACCCCTGCCACCCCACCACCCCCCACCCACCCCCTGCCACCCCCCACCCCACCCCACCACCCCACCCACCACCCGCCACCCCACCACCCCTGCACCCCACACCGCCACCCCACCACCTCCACCCCACCACCCCGCCACCCCACCCCTCCACCCCACCACCCCTACCCACCCACCACCCCTCCACCCCACCACCCCCACCCCACCACCCCCACCACCCCACCACCCCACCCCACCACCCCCCACCCCACCACCTCCACCCACCACCCCCACACCCCACCACCCCCTCCACCCCACCACCCCGCCACCCCACCACCCCGCCCCCCACCCCACCCCACCACCCCACCTACCACCCCGCCCCCACCCCGCCACCCCACCACCCCCGCCATCCCACACCCCCACCATCCCTACCATCTCCGCCACCCCGTCCGCCCCAGCCGCGGATCCCCCGCCATCCTCGTTGCCCCAACCTTAATTCACTACGTAACCACCCCACTTCCACAGCTGCCCTCAGCGCCCCCGCCTAGGCTGCAAGAGCCGTGTCGGGGTAGAGTGGCGGCGCGGGGCCGAAGGGGAGGGGGGTATCAGGATGAGGGATCTCGCGCCCTGGCCCGTGCCGCGTCGGCCCCGCCACCTTACAAAGGCCGGATCGCGCCCCTCTGCTTATACCTGCCCGGCCAACGCAAACAACGCATTAGCCAAGATGGATGACGCGCCGCGTCGCTCGTCTGCGCGCCTGCACCACATGGCCCCGCCCCCCGGAATCAGCGCCCGCCGCGCGAATGCCCCGCTCATTCCACATTCAATTGCTCATGCGTTGCGCCTCGCCCCTCCACATTTCTCTCGCATCAAACGGGTGTACATTCTACGCTTTTTGTCGTCAACGTCTTGCGTCTCTGGTCATGACCTTCGATTTTGTATATTTACATCCTAATTCACTTATGGAACGACTGTTGATTATTTGAATGATACTAATCTACTTGTTTAATCTACTTTGTTTACCATCCTCCTCCAAAAAACGTGAGGTTTTATGAGGACACCTCCAATCCCTATTTATTATTGTCGTAATAAATGCGCAAACTGAGTTTGTTCCTTCCTGCTTTGGATAATATTTTTATGTAACAAAATGTTTGGTCGCAGAATTTTCTTTAGACCGAAATATTTGGAAAGAAAATCTTAGAATAAAAAAATTTAATTTTTCATTAACAGAGTTTAATTCGACTTTTAAAAAAATTCGCATTTTTAGGCTTCAAGAATATAATAGGAAAATTGAATTAACATTGAACCAAATGCATGTTACATACGTTAAAACAAATGAGAAAACTAAATAAATTTTGATTAAATTTATTTCTAAATATTTGAGTAAATCTCTCTGTCAAGAAAACTTTGAATACAAAATGTCTCCGTATAAATAAATGTGACCGCATTTTTTTTATCAAAATTTTTGTTCCTTCCTCTTCCGTGCCTCCGTTCTTTTCGGTTTAAATTGGGCCAGAGCCGCTGCAATGAATGGCATTTATGCATTAGTCTGGCATTTCAACAAACATTCCCGCCGCAAACTCTCCCCTGAGCAATTATTTGCCTTCCACGTAAGCAGTATTTGACGTTTTATTGCAACTTTGCCCAAATGTTCGAAGGGTATTTGGATTATTCACTGCATTAGTGCTAAGGAGCGTACAAAACAATTCAGGCCTGTTTTATAAAGGAATATTTTTATTTATATAACAATACGAAGAGAAGTGGTTTTAGTAAAAGTGTAGAATCACGACCATGTGAAAAAATGGTAATTGATTTGAGGGGCGTAAAACATATTGCATGTTATTTCATTCTACTTTTACCTCTTGTGTAATAAAATGATGGTCACCGATCTTTGATAAACTTATTTTAAATTGAGATTCCAATTATTGGTATTAATCAATTGTATGCATTCTCCGTTTTCTGATTATTATGCATTACTATCTGATGGATCGGGGTTATTCATGATGTTGAACTGCTAAACATATAAATGTCGCAATCAAATACTTACACAGAATAATTTCTCACATGAAAGGAGGGCAGTATTCAATGTGATTTTTATAATGATTAAAAATAAAACACAACATTAATAAGATAATTTTTGGTTAAAAATATAAGTACCTAATAAAACTATTATTAAAGAGGTTGAAGATTTGAATGAAGAGAATAATACCATAGATTAAGGAAATGCTCATTGTGTTTTTGTCAGATTGGGCTAACAAGTGTTCAAGAGTTTCAAAGAAAAAACCGGAAATTAAATTACGAAAGAAACAAAAAACACAAGAGTCTTGTGACGAAACAATTAAAAAAATCGCGTGTAAATGAACGAGTCTTGTAGAAATTTGATAAATATATTCACATGAATTAATTCTCTAGGCACGGGGCCCCCTCCCACTCATTATTTTGCGCGGGAGTACATGGAGCGTAATACATCAAGGCCTGTGCCTGCCTCATTGCAGGTGGCCATGTGGCGGGGAGTGCGAAGGTGCAAGTGGCGGCGCGTTGAGGTGGGTCGGGCGACAGGGAAGCGGGCGACGCTGCGGGCGCGGGGCGGGCGGCGGGGCGAGGGCGAGGCGGGAGGCGAGGGCGAGGCGAGGGCGAGGGGGGCGAGGCAGGGCGAGGGCGAGGGCGGGGCGAGGCGAGGGCGAGGGCGAGGCGAGGCGAGGGCGAGGGCGAGGGCGAGGGCGAGGCGAGGGCGAGGGCGAGGGCGAGGGCGAGGGCGAGGGCGAGGGCGAGGGCGAGGGCGAGGCGGGCGAGGGCGAGGCGGGGCGAGGGCGAGGGCGAGGGCGAGGGCGAGGGCGAGGGCGAGGGCGAGGGCGAGGGCGAGGAGGCGAGGGCGAGGGCGAGGGCGAGGGCGAGGGCGAGGGCGAGGGGCGAGGGCGAGGGGCGAGGGCGAGGGGCGAGGGCGAGGGCGAGGGCGAGGGCAGGCGGTGAGGAGGAGGCAGTGGGAAGTCTGCGATGATGGAGGCAGAGGGAGGGGTTGGGGTGTTGATGCAAGGGGGGTGGAGACGGGTCTGGGCATTGGTGGAACGGGTTGGAGGGAGACCGAGCGTTGGCAGAACGAGTTGATTGGGCGGTAGTGGAGCAGTGCTGAGGGCAGGGGATGGCGGGAGGTGACAGTGAGTGATGAAAAGTGAAGGAACCACATAAAGCTTCGCATGAATACGCGTGGGGGATGGAAATTGAGGGAAATGGTGAAGTAGAACAGAATCGGGAATAAATTACAGACCGCATCTCGGAGAGAGGTGTGTGGCAGATACTGTGTCGGGCAGAGCGAGATGGAGGTGAGATCAAGGAAGAAGTGAGGAAAATACTCATACAAAAACAATGATAAGAGTAAGGGTGGGGTAGGTCATGAAGAAAGTAAGAGAGGGAGAGGGGGAGATGGCGACAGGTAAGAACGGAAAAGGAGAGAATATGGCAACTTGTAGGGAGCAGGATCGTGGGCGTGGAGAAGGATGGCGGGGCTGATTTGGAGGATTGAAGGAGTGCAGGGGAGGGAAGTGATGAGTACGGCAATGAAGCGGGGCAGAGGTGACGACGAGGGCGGACAAGGGGCGGGGGGGCGGGGGGGGCGGGCGGGCGGCGCGTGCGGGGGCGGATGGGTGATAGATCATCCTCGCCGGGCGGGTGGGACGGCGCGCTACCGGCTCCGGCCGCCGCCCTCGCCCCGCCCTCGCCCCCGCCCCTGCCGCCCGCCGCCACCCCGCTCGATGCCTATCGCGGCCCACCCGCCTCCTCATTAGCCGACCGATATGTGTGTCATTGTGCCCGCCGTCCCCGCCTCGTTACAAGCCGCCGCCTCTGCCTGAGACGATGTCTGTCCCGGACAACGGCAAATGTAGGTTACAGGCCTTCAGCGTGGGTGGACAGTGGGGGGGAGCAGACATGGGGAAAAACCGACAAGGGCATGAAATATTCTCAACTTCAATTACAGCGGCCTCTCGTAAAAAGGAATCCTTAATGGGTCTATCGAAATGGTGTATTTGAAATAAATAATATATACAGTGACTCAGTATGATAATAATAAATAAATAATATATACATGTGACTCAGTATGATAATAATAACAATAGTATAATACGTATGTTATTAAAGTATACACCTCAATTCCCATCTCTCCGATAATAACAATTAACATTATTCTAGCTTTGAAAGTAGAATTGAATTTTGAATGTTTTTCTTTTTTAACGCCTGAAATCTGCTGAATATTAACAATTATGATGAAAATATTTTCAGTGTTAAAAAATGGTCATTAGGTGTTTGTTACAATCATAAATATTTCAACTACGTCCATCGTAAAACAGAAGAAAGAGACAGCACTAATGGGATACGGAAAAAATCACCAAATTACTAAGTATCACAGTATGCGATAGATCAAACTAAAACGATCGAGGTCAGAAGCTACGAGTGTAGAAAGCTAGGGAACAATTCTGTTCTGGCGATGAAATGAAGATTGGCTACCGAAACAAGAGCGCGTTGTTAGGTCGAACCTAGAAGCGACACCTCTTCCCTGACCCTGACGTGACCCGTAGTCGCTACCGTCGTTATTTTTACGCTGACAAGCAAGCACCTCGCTTTACTCTTCGTTGGAGGAGTACTGTTTTCATGGAAGTTCTTGATTTTTCTGCGGCCAGCTTAGGAAGTTGCAGGCACATTAATGAGTTTTAAAATCAATATTCAGCTTTACGAGTTCTTTATTGTGTCCTTTTGTACAATTTTGTCGATAAACGTCGATAAACTTGTAGATTCTAGTTGCCATTTATATTTTTCCAATTATAAATCACTAAATATGAGGCTTACAATTTTAATTGCAAAAACATCTACAATAATTTTAAAATAGAAGTAAAATGTGAGTGAGGAAAAACAAAAGGGTAACGTATTTTCAACTTGAACTGGTTATATACTCTTTCAATTTTCGTAATATTGACATTAAATAATAATTTGACTATTCATGAGACGACTTCAACGCTTCTAATGAAACTTTGCCTTCCAAATCAGGGGCAATACACAGTATTATAAAACTTAAATGAAATCATTTGGGGCAATCAAATAGAACCTTGACCTAATACGAACTGAGGAGCTTTGATTTCTTCTCTTTTCCTTCCCTAACTCCACTACTTCGTCAATGTTTGTCAACATTTGTCAATAAGTTCTATTGGAAAACCATTACAGTTAGAAAATGTCCACCTACATATTGAGAAAAGTTAAGGCTTGAATTCGATCAACTCATATCAAACTTACTTTTATTCAAAAGGCCTTTTGACAATGTAATTTGATTCTTATCGGTAATTATTTTAGAAGTTACGGTAAATGATTCTTTCATATTGTACCATTCAAACGGAATAGAAATGCACATCATTTCCTTAATTATTTTTTAGTATTGATGTCATTAGATGAATATTTAGATTGTTTTACTTACCTCTTTGTCTTAAATTGACTTGATAAAAGTTCAATTTTCATTTATTTTCTTATTAATTATTGATTTGAAATAACTATTTTTATAATTAACTATTAACATGAAACTATTTTACAAGAGACTCTAATTAAAGGAAAGCGTTTTGATTTTTTGCGATGACGTTTAGGTCTGATTTAGCAATTTCATATTCGTAATTTTTAAAGAATGACAATGACACGGTCATTCATTAACAACCATGAAAACTTCAACATAAAATGTAGGTGTGGAATGGAAAATTGTAACAAATTGTATGTCGTTTAGCAAAACATTCCATTTCCAAATGCGACAGAACTCAAAACTAAAGGGTGGTCTTTCTTTTTCTTCAACATTGGGCTAGTACGTAATTTCTTCAAGACACCACTCACTGGATACATTACATTTTACAACAGTGCCATGATACCCGGGTATGCTTCAACTTGCAGCCCCCGCCCCGCTCCTTCGTTTCTCTAGAGCAGCGCTTCAACTTCTGTCGTTTTCCCCCGCTCCCTGGGCACTTCCTTTTCCCCCGCCCCCCCCCCCCCCCCGACGCCACTTGTTCTACCGCTGCCACAGCTGTCGCCGGCACCTTCGACCTTCAGAGCACTTCCCATACTTCGCCCCGCCCCCGCCCGTCCCGCAACGTCGTTGCGGTCCCCCCCCCCCCCCCCCCGCCCGCCCCGCCCCGCCCCGCCCCGCCCCCTTCAGCCCCGCCCCCGCCCGTCCCGCAACGTCGTTGCGCGATCCCCTCCCCGCCTCGGCCCGCCACGCACCCCGTTGACCCTTCTCGCCCTGTCCCAAGTCGCTCTGCCACATCCCGCTTCGCTTTTCCCCGCTCCGTACCACTTTTGCCCGCCCGCCCTCCCCGCCTCTCCTTCCCGGGCTCCGCGCCGCCAATGTCGGTGCGCACCCCCTCCGCGCCCCGCCCCCTTCAACATTTGCGCGTTTCAGACTTCCTCCGGGGGCTGCACAACAGCGCAGCGCAGCCCTCCTGCATCGAAAGGCTTCTCCATGATGCAAGGAGAAGGGTACAACATCTCTAAGTAGTCATAGTTCAGGCTGCAATCACTCAGGGTCATATCGAAACTTCATCTTAGACATGTAAGAGATAACGTACTACGTGTTGCTGCACATAACTTATAATATATCTTCACGATATTATAACACCTTCAAATCTTAATATCCTGCTTAAGATTTTCTCTTTGTCTGTTTCTGTCTCTCTCTGTCTAAATCTCCCTCTACCTCCGCCTTTCTCTGTTTGTCTGTCTCTCTGTCTCTTTCAGCCTCTGACACCCTCTGTCTCTGTCACCCTTTGTCTCTGTATCCCTCTGACTGTTTCCCACCGTCACTGTCTGTCTCTTTGACTCAGTGGCTGTATCGCTGTCTCCGTCTCCCGCTCTATGCACTGATCGTCCCCTCCACCCCTGCGAGTTTTAAACTTCCCCTCGAGTTGCACTTCGGTGGAGCGCCGCTTTCTCCAGCGCAACGACCTCTCAGCAATGAGCAGTCGCGGACTATTAGACTCGTGTGGTGCACGCGTGAGTGGGATTTTTAATCCTAGTTGGAAAGGGTATACGCTTGTTCTAAAAAAGTATAAAACTAAATGTATTCACAGCACTTGTTCACTGAAAATGTTTACTTATCTTTTGACTGATGACTTATCATTATAGTTATATTCTTCAGACCAAGCAAAAATTAGTTTCTTTTCCATCTTTTTATGAGGTTACTGCGTAATTGCAGAGATCGCAAGACCTCGCCGCCGGCGTCAGTTAAGACGGGGTATGTGAGGACGGACAGTTATCTCTCACAATCTCACTGTCCAGATTGGGAAAGATGCTGGTATGAGGACGACTGAAAGGAAACTGAAGGGAAGATCGCGCGCGATTTTGTGCTATGTTAGAGTTGGGGACTTCTTCCTGTGTAAATGAATTAATTACATTATGGTAATGAGGACAAAGTAGGTTCCCGATACGTAGCGTATACAAATATTTAGAGAAATGTAATTTAATTAATTTCACTCATTATTCATAATTTCATTCAAATTACTGCCTTTATTATTGATTGTCAAAAAAATGAGATTAAATATTGCAGATTGTGATAGAACTCCCACAGAAGGTTTAATTTAATATATTATGGCATCAGAAACCCAACTCGTATTCCTATCGAGAAGAGACACATGATTATCACGGACTAGGACGCGTCAAATCCCAGTTTTGCACGATAACAACGTGTTGAGGCGTTGCGAATTAAATTTGCTTATGTCTGTTTCCTTATATTAATATCTATTAACATTTGTTTTTCCCCTTAAATCTGTTTTCAAAGAACAGTAAGTAATTCTCTCTCCGGAACGAGCATAATTACATCCTTTACTATCGATGGTTTCTTCAAATTATACAAGTCAACATTCTTCAGCATTTTATAATTAGAGGAGTTGTGATACTCAAGTGAAAATACAAGGATATTATTTTAAATTTGAGTCGTTTTTTCTTACCTAGGCTCTTTTGTTTATTTCATTGTTTCACTCACAAAACGTTGTTTACCTAAACATGTTCTTTCGAAGGTGACATTCTATCTAAGTGACGAGACAAATCGGGTTCTGTCTTGGCCATGGGAATAGATATTGTATTCTGGTGGCCACGATTATGTGCAGATAATCCAAAATATGACCAACAATTGCTCTCTCTCTCTCTGTCTCTCTGTCTCTGTCACTCTCTCTCTCTCTCTCTCTCTCTCTCGTCTTTACATGTTGTATGGGCCTCCTTTCTTTCTTCTTCGTTCCAGTGATTATCTACATTTTCCCCTTCTTGTGGAATATTGACTAAATGAGTGGCAGTGGAGTCGTCCTCAGGTCAATAAGATATCTCAGAAAATTCTAAATAGTATATCATTAAATTATGCGTATTTTTTCGGAATGCTTGAACAAAACTAAACATTTAAAGAAACATTATTATTGGAAAGAAACTGTTACGGAAATTTACCTAGGGAAAATTTTACAGACGAGGTTTCGTCGTTGCATCTTAGATTGTACAAGATAAAGACCATTTTTTTCTGCGCATTAATTAGTACTATATCTTAACACTTGCGCAAGATACAGTATTAGTGTCTAGCATAAATGTGGACACGAGTGTTTTAAACAACAACCATATCATATTTACTAGACCGTTCTATTTACATATTTATTATACATAATTACTTAAAACCGTAATTAATTGAAAACATTATATTAATTAAATCCGATAGTAAAAAAAGGTAAGTATTTTGAACTTCATTTTTAGTTTAATTCCACAAATATCTAAATATTGAACCAAAACTGATTGAATCAGAAGTTCCGTCGTGTGGTCTGCGTTCATTCCCTTGTCAGTAGCACGGCCCATCACGGAAACGCTGTGTGCCGCCTCTGTTGTTTGCTACTCGTGTTTGTGCCGTCCAGTTCGGAAGCACTTTCCTTGGTTAATACACACAGGAAACCTTGACCCCGGCACCCACCTCAACCCTCCCCTCCGTAATCCGCCCCAACCCACCCCGCCCCCCGCCATTTCCGCCACGCCCCGCCCCTCCCCGACCTCGCCCCGCCCCTCCCCTCCGCGCCCCTCACGCCCCGCTCTGTCCCACCCATCCCGCCCCGCCCGGCCCCGTCCTGCCCCGCCCCGCCCCGCCCCGCCCCGCCCCGCCATTTCCGCCCCGCCTTTGTCGCTTCCAGCGAGCGGCGGTGCTGCGCGATCGGCAACCATCGACCGGCAGCGTTCGGAAAGCGTCCTCTGGAGCTGCGCCCCGCCCCCCCCCACTGCTCGCAGAGGGAAGGGAGGGGAGGGACGGGGCTCGCACCCGGGCGCGCGTCTGCTGTTATTTTAAATTCATCGGCGCAAAATAAAAAAAGTCGGGGCGCCGCTTCCTTTTGGCAACAAAGCGGGCGGTGAGGGCGGATGAGGGCGGATGAGGGCGGCGCCTCTCGGCAAAGCGATATTGAACGGGCGGCGGAGGTGGCGGGGGACGGGACGATGAGGATGTGCGGTGAGGAAGGTGATGGAGATGGTGAGGAAGGAAAGAGGTCTAGAAAGGATCAAGCGATGCAGTTAGTAAAAATTAGGAAAAATAAATAAAGGCATTATATTATACTTTACATTATAGGATGTAGTGGCGGTGGTAATTAGATGTTATGTAGTGTTAAACTGAGGAAACATATCTAAAGAGGAAGGTCACTAGTAAGGGCAAACACTATAAGAAATCTTGGGAAATGGGAAAGATTTAGAAATAGTAGTGCTAATTAACCAGTGATTATACACCGTCTACATCGTCCACTGTTATTATTTCAACTGTTAATTCGCTTACCGCATATGGCGATTTCGACCTTCTGTTTGTGTGTTAACTTTATTTACTGACGTCTGTCGTTACTCATTAAATGCGCGATTCGGCGTGAGTACGAAGACCAAAAACCAACTGAGAATCATTTATAACACGTGAATTCTTTATATGACACCGCTTCCAAACGTCAACTAAATGTCCAAAATGAAAGAAAGTGTGAAAAGCGGTAACAAAAACACGTATGATTAGCTGTGTGGTGATTATAAAAAAAATGTTTAAGTAGAAATTTTTGGTTGGCAGCGGAACCATACGAGAAACTGGCCTGCGGAGAAAGTGAGAGCGGAGGACATAGGAATGTCAGCCCTCTGTAGGCTGAAAAAAGAGAAAAAAACAACGTAGAGGAGTGGGGGAAGTGGAGAAGAGGGGGCGGTGCCTTTGCCGATCACGCGTGCTGCTCTGAGCGGCGCTGTGCTCGCTGGCTCAAAGAGGCGGCGCTGCGTTCGCTGCACACAGCCTTTCTCCCCTTCCTACACCTCCATCATCTCCGCTCTTTCTAGCGGGAGCAGTAGCTCAGTGCATCGACTGACGACACTGCAGCACCTCTGACCGGGTGGTCTTAGGTTCGAGTCCTGACAGCGGCAGGATTTTCGACACTAGCTCTTTAGCTAAGTCGAGTTCAATCGCTGTCTGGAGGAGAATTCTAGCGGCCTGCTGCTCTGATCGGTAGTTTTCCGTGGTTTCTCCGATCAACACCTGGCGAATGCCGGAGCAGTACCCTAACAAACGGGCCACGGACCGCGAGCGATCTGTCCTTCCTCTTCCTTGTCCTATCCTCTCCCCTTACACACAGTTACACTAACATGCACTACACTACCACATATTCCAGGAGACCCGTCTGGAGCTTAGAACTTGTCCGGACTGGGGCGGTGCCCCGCTGGTGGGAGAGTACTGGTTGAGGGGAAAACCTCGCTAGCCGACGGTACGTCGACGCATGATCTCGCCATCCAGCGAGGGAAGATCATCGTCATCTTCCGATTAAAACAAACATGCACTACGCTTACGGGATTAATGACCTGTGATGTTGAGGCGACGTTGAATCACTCACCAACCAACGAACCAATCCGCTGCCTTCGCCACAAATCTACACCCAACACCTCAGGCCCCCTTGAACCCGTAACTTCCATGCCCCTGCCTCTTTCGCTAGGAATATTCTTTTCCGCCCCTCTCGGACATTTCGCTATTACTCGCATTTGTGTGAGAGATGTAGTATCTCCAGTAATCATATATCTCTTCAGAGTCAATTTACTTCGCTGTTATTTCATTTCTTGTTGTCCCTTCTCTTACGCCTTTTCATGTTAACATTATTTTTTAAAATTATTACATGTTATGTACAATATTCACCATCACTTTTGGCGACTAGCAACATCATGATTGCAATATTGTTTCGTCACGATACATTTCACCTCACACGTTCTTTACACCCGTCACTTTACCCTCATGTTCACATATTTCTTAGTATTCCATCTGCTTCTCTTGCCTTTCCCTTCTGTCACTTCCTAAACTGCCAATTCGTTGAGGGTCCATATGATAGGCAGGACCAAAGCCAGAAACGGACAATTATTGTTGATGAGATGAACTGAAGATTTTTTCTCGGACGTTTAAAGGTAAAAATTACTAATAGTACTATCTCCGTAGAAACTGATTCGAAATGAATAGATAAATGGTACGTCACCTAAAAGAATTCTCTAATATTTTTAAATAAATCTCCATAAATTTGCTCTGAATGACGAGAAAAAAACAGAATGATAATTGTTTAGGAATGAGTATTATTTTTATGTAATTTTTCTCTCCAAGGGATAACAAATTAAATCAATTGTAGTTTGAAGCTATATTATTAACCACCTTGTTAACGATTGCGTAGATTGAATGAAAATTGATTGAATTTCTTAAATTGTAGATGCTTAAAAATCTACTAACCTATAAGAACACCAGATTATAATAACACTCATAACGATTCTAATAGAAAACATTTAAATTTTCTGCATTTACAAATGTTTCCCTTGTACAATCAATTCTTGTGAATTCTGTAAGTAAGTAGTAAAAATAGTTCATATTAACTTGCTGATACACGTATCTCTAAATTTACATGTACTTAATAACACGGCAATTTATGATTTAAGTACTCTCAAACGGTCTTAATGGCGTTGGAATTAAGACTGCATCGGCATCGTTTATTAGTAAGTTCTAGTTTCTTGATGTGATCCTACTAAACCCTAGCGTTATGCATTGTGGATTCTAGAGTAAGAGAGTGTGTACTACCTGTGAAACGTGACAATCATCTGCCAGATGTTCGCAACTGGCTCTCCCAGGTAATATATAACTACGGAGAACGCTGTGGAGCATGTCGAAGTCTCGAGTCACATGAGAAGCGGTCCTGGCAGGCGAAGCAAAGGTCAGTGCGATAACAGACGTCTCGCCCATTGCGTATTGGTCCACGATTTTACACCGTTCTGCCCGCGGTGCGGAGCGATATTAGTTCGTGTCCGTTGTGCGATGGTTCAGGTTGTCTAGAGCTAGAGGGCTGACGCAAGTTGATCGGAAGAACGACAGCAACAGCACAGAAGAAGCAAAGCACTAATAGAATTTACGTGTTGTTGCCTCGTTCAGTTTCTGCCGCACCACCGCGGGTAATGCGCACTTGCACATGTAAAATGATCTGTCACCAATTTAATTGGTTCTTAAAATGTCACTAGCCATTTCATTTATGAAAATGTGCTAGTGGTTTGAGCTACAAAACTATTGTATATGAATTTTTTTTCAACTTTTTTTCAAGCTTTTACAAGTGATACATCTTTATATTTAATAACTTGACATCTCTTTTATAATTCCACGTATTTCTGTGTTGAAACAATTTTTGAGTTATCAACACAAATGTTCCTATCTCGAGTTCGAAAAAAAACACAAAAATAACTTTTTCAATTTCTGAACTTACTACTAATACTATAAAATAAGTGGCACCTCTATGTATGTACGATTACACTAATATTCCGCTTAGCTTGGAAAACGAGAGACTAATCCCGGAAAGACGAGAGATGTAGAAGCGGCTGCAGTGGAGAGTCCGCTTCGGCCAAAGGAGCAAAGGTGGCCGAGCCACAATGACGGCAACGTCCTTCAGAGGGTGGCGTGGGCGGCGACTCGCCCAGGGCACTGCTTTCCTAATTGGAGCCGGTGAGCGGTCCTTTACTGCGATTCATCAAGAATTGACGCGCCGGTAAACCAATTGTTCTCTTTACTGCCGCTGCCTTCTAAATCACGTAACTCGTCTGGCAAGCAGCGCTCCGCCGCCGCCGCCGCCCCGCCCCCCGCTCCCCCCTCCACCGCCCCCGCCCCCACTGCCGCCTCCATCTCATCTGTCGCCTCCGGATCCACACTCCCCTGCCGCCTCTCTGACTTCAGCTGCAGGTTTACCTCTACCTCCTTGGCCTTCCCCTTCCCCCCTGCCCTTCTCCTTCTTTCCCCCCCCTCCTCCTTCTGCATCTCTCTCCATCTCGCTCTCTTCGTCCTCTCCCCTCCGATGACTCCTTCTCCGACACAATGACCTTCACAATCTCAGTCACATTCTCTTCATCATTATCATCTTCCGAATCCTCCTCAATAACCTACGACACCTCAACGTTCTTTTACCTCCGCATCTTTCTTCCCCTTCCCCTCCTCTTTTCATTTACCGCCCCTATATCTTTCCCTTCCTCGTTCGTACGACTGTTTCATCTCGACCTTTACCTCTTTCTCCTTCGCCTCTCTTTGTCGCCACTTCCACCGTCTCCTCCAGCGCCGCCACTCCACCCGACTAACCCCGACCTGCCTCCACCGCCCTCCGGTCCCTCCTCCCTGCCGCCGCCTCGTGCATTATTAACCGCTCCTTGCTCCAGACGTGCGCGCAGCGCGTCCAAATAATTCAGTTCTAAATCTCTTCCTTGTTACCGGAATAGGCATGATGGAAATCCCGGAGCGCGGCCCTTGCTTCTTTTCGTGATGTTGGTAGACACTGGGTCATCCTCTCGGTTGACTTGAAGGCGTGCGATGACTTCATCGACCCTCCACTCAGCGAATCGTTTCTGAAACTCTTATTGCTTCAGGCTATTGCTTATATTTCAGGCTATTGCTTGGAAAAGATATGAGAGATCAGATATTACATTTAAAAACAACACCCAACTTTTTTCTAACAAAATGTATTTGGCATATTAATAATTTGAATCCAGATAACGTTGTGGCTGGTTAATGCCAGGAAAGAGAAAACAATCTTCAAACTTCCCTGCAAGTCTTGCATAATGCCGTTATTATGCTAATAAATGTGGAGATGTAAAGCACGGTCCTTATTAGCATAGCATTTTTCTCAATTACTTGGTAATGTTATCTGGTAGAATAGTAAAAAAATGTTTTATATGTCAGGAACCGTTATTATGGCCATTGTTTAGTCATTTATTTAAAATTGTAATTGCTGAAACCACTTGTCTTTTAGATTTCTCTTAATGCTGACAGATTACATTCCAAACTAAATATTAATTGTTAGCAATAAAGCTCTAAAAACCAAGTAATAATTTTCTATTATTAATATATAACAAAATAAATTAAACTACTTTGGGCGAGTAATTATTAACAAAATTAAAAAAAAAAAATTTAGTGATAAAAATTAAAAAATAAGAAAATATTTTACATTCTACGACTTAAAACTTAACATAAAACATTGGAAACATAAATTCATAACATAAAATTTAAATACGTTTAATAAGTTTGAGATTTTTAAACGTAGGCCTATTGTTCACATTGTATTCTCTAAAGGGATTGTGAGGTAAGGTAGTGAATTAGGCCCGAAGGATAAATGTTACTCTAAGCTGAAAAAATCTGTTCAAAACAAAAAAATATTAAAGGTATATAATTTTCAGTTTCACGTTATCACTACCTTCAACCTGGAGGGAGAGAGAGAACATGCCTTTGCTCTTTATTCACATTTTTGGAAGGCAGATCATATAATAAGTGGATGTAACTCCATTATTCTTTTAACTCTTGTTAGAGGATCTATGAATTTTTACAGAACAGATTTTTAAGTTTCAAAAAGTCATTGAAAGCAAAAAATATTCAAAAATTAATTGAAAATTTAAAAAAGCGATTTTTTCAAACTTACAATAGACATAAAATTTCAATAATTACAAAACGATACCTTCACAATTCAAATCGATTTACGCAATTTGTGCTTTTATCTTCTGCTTTGCACCTGACAGATAAAAAAGACTGACTCAATTTTTTTCTACTTATCATTTATAACATTTAAAGGCTTTAAAATGATTTAAAAGAAGCTCATAACGTAATATCTAGCATGTTAAAAAAAAAAAAAATGTTAAAAATAATATAAGGGTATAAAAAATTTTAAATCTTGAATGAGGTATATTTGAATTAAATTTTAAATCGGAATGTAACGGTATGAAACATGTGAAGATATTTGTTTAGTATTTTCTTAAAAAGCAACTTAATGTCCCAATATCAAATAATTTTTATTTCATAATATGTTTCTAAAACTATTAGTGAATACTAATTTCCTTTAAATTATATTTGTAAAATATTAGATATTAAGTAGACATATTGCGAAATAATATTATTGTAATTGTGAGAGCTGTTGGTCAGGTTATTGAAATATTTATGTGAATTAGTTGAGCAACAGGACTAACTGGCTTACACTCAGTTAAAACTTCATTGGTTTGTCTCGTAGATATGATGATCTTACTGTTAAAAGAAGTATAAACAAATAAAGAAATAGTGTTTTTGCGCTCACCCTTATGAAAGCTTTCCAGACTTCATGCGCCGACTTTCCTTTAGAATTGCACAATTCCTGACCGCCCCGTGAGGCGGAACCGGGAAAAAGGAACCGAAATCCGGGGTACTCCACTCAATATTTTGGCTTTATACCACTCTTACAACTTGAACTTTCCAAAATGTTGGATTGGTACTTAAGACGATATAAAAATTTTCTAAATCATCATGACATGTAATAAATGAAAAGCGGGAAAGAACATTTTCCGTTACCTGGACGTGTCAGATGCAAATAACTAAATAAAAATGCTTTCTTTGTGGAAATAGATTCTAAGGACTTTGTTTTCTATTTAGCCTTTCATTATACGTTTGATCTCAACTTGTTAAATAGCATGTTTGTCAACTTTTTTGCTACTGCGAAAGTTTTTTAGCATTATAGTGGCGTTTTTGAAGCTAAGTAAGCATGGATAAATTATGTGAAGGCTTATAGAGATTGTATGAAGTGTTTAAACTATAATTAAGTTCCAGCGATCCATAAATAAAATTATTTACCCGCCGAAAAATGTAGTGCCCATAAAAGCACAGAAAAACAGGGTTTTTTTCATTTTTCAGGTCGCGATTAAGTGAAAGCGAAAATCTTAATAATTGCTAACAGTGCTAATTTTTTTGAACAGGTTTATCAGTTCAGAAAAGCCGGTCTCTCCTTTACACTAAATATGTTAAACAACCTGATTCCTCGAAGAAAGATATGTTTGCTTTCTGACTGTAGTAAAGTATGCATTGAATATTAAGGTTTGCGTTAGAGCATTTTTCTTAGCTGTGATAAGGCTGAAAAACCTTCTTCCTGTTTACTCCGTCGTTCCTTCTTCTGCGCAAACCGCAAGTAACATATATCGGCCGTATTATAAATTCCTCTCTGCGGAGCGGCGGTTTCGCTTCAACCTCTGCACCTTCGCGGCATTTTTCTTCGCGCGCATATCAGTGACATAAATGCGCAGCATCTCTCGATTTTCAATTTCGATAAAGAGCGGCGGAGGCGTGTCCCGCTCAGTCCCGCCCCGCCCCGCCCCGCCCCGCCCCGCCCCGCCCCACCCCGCCCCGCCCCGCCCCCGCCCGCCCCTGCCCGCCCCGCCCCGCCCCGCCCGCCCCGCCCCGCCCCGCGCGCTTGCAATGCGTCCGGAGCGATAGCTGCCGAGCGGGGTCGAGCCGCTGCCTCCCGGGACAGGAGATTGCTTCCAAGCCTGCCGCTCCTGCACCGCCACTGCCACTGCCGTCGCCGCCCGCGGTGAGGACGACGCACGCCTCCTGCACGGCCTCCACCACCCAATTCTACAGCCCCGCCCCCGCGCCTGCCACTAATCTCGCCTCCGCCAATCCCACATCTACCCCAGTCCCGCTCTATAATCTCTTCCCCACCAATCCTCCTCCGCCAATCCCACCTCCACCAACTACGTCTTAACAAATCACACGTCCACCAAAGACGCCTCCACCAACCACATTTCTACCAACCACGCCTCTACCAACCATGCCTACACTCACCCAACCACTCCCGCCAACCTCGCCTCCGATAACGTTACTCCACCATCCTCGCCTCCGCTCCCTCCATCACAATTGCCTTCCCTCACTTCATTCCCTCCCCCCCCAGACTCAGTTTCCCCTCCTCTGCCACGCATTCTCTCCACCCCATTCCTTCTCGAGTTTTGTTCTGCTCTCTCTGCCCTCCGTATCCATCTCCCGCCTGTTGCTGATACCGCCCTCTACTTCATCCCATGTAGAACACATAGGAATAGAAGCGTTGGACAAAAGAAGAAAGGATCGGTAGTGGGTGTGATAATCTGGATGTGAAGCAAAACATTGCGAGAATTGGGGCGACAAAGACATAACGAAAATAAAGGAAGATGTATAAAATAATGTGAATATGTATGTCGAAAAAAGAATAACCTAATTTGGAGCATGCGATTTGAATATTCTAGGCACAGAATTTGATTAAATGATTGATTTTTTCGTGTTTCGGGGCGCGTCAACTGCTTCGGTTATTAGTCCCGTTAGTGTAGTGCGTGTTTGTTCTCGGGAGATGGCGGTGATTTGCCCCTCGCTGGATGGCGAGATCCGACACTGACCTACCGTCGGCTAGTGAGGTTTCCCCCTAACCATGACTCTCCCACCAACGAGGTACCGCCCAGCCATGACAAGCTCTAAGCTCTCGACCGGTCTCCTAGTGTAGTGCATGTTAGTGTAAGTGTGTGTAAGGGAGAGAATAGGACAAGGAAGAAGGAGGACAGATCGTGCGCGGTCCGTGCCCGTTTGGTAGGGTACTGCTCCGGCATTCGCCTGGTGTTCATCGGAGAAACCACGGAAAACTACCGATCAGAGCAGCCGGCCGCTAGAATTCTCCTCCAGACAGCGACTGAATTCGACCTAGCTGGAAAGCTATTGTCGAAAATCCTTCCACCGTCAGGACTCGAACCTAGGACCTCCCGGTCAGAGGCGTTGCAGTACTTACTTCTTCTGTGACACTGGAACAGACGCAGATGGCATTTTGACCTCCCCACTTGTACATCTTGATAAATCGATTTCCTTACTTGAGTAACGTTCTGTGTAATGAGGAAAGTATAGGATTGTAATTTAAAAGTTATTATACCGATGATTCAATAATAAACAGAGTAATGAAATAATAATATGATTTGATTTCGAAGATAATGGGGATAAATATATTAATAATAATAGTATAACACAATATTAATAACAATAAATAATAACTGTAATATAAAAACGAAATGTCATAAATCATTCTCTACCGTCCGATCATAAATTACTTCTCTTGATGTAATTTGTATTTAAAGTGGTGAACTATCATGCAAAGAAAGTTCATTTGTTTGTTCTGTACGACATTAAAACATGCAGAAAGAACCTGAAATATCCCAACACCACATAACCAAAAATTACGATTTTTTGTGAAGACTCATTGAAATGTATTGAAATTCTGTTTTCTTTTGAAATGAATCATCACTTCAGTTTTTAAATCTCGTCTTGGGACGTATATTCAGAATAAAGTATTTCGATTAAGAATACAGAAAAAATGGAATTATTGATGAACACTACCACCCTAGAAAATAGTTTTTTGGTATCACTGATTAGTTTCGTAAATCCCTATATGAAGCAAGGAAGTTTTAATATTTTTATTCAAATCGTAAACAAAATTTTCTTTTTTAATTAACATTTTATAATTACCATTGGTTTATGTAACATTCATTGGATGCGCAATCAAAAAGTACCAAAGCAACAAACAGCAGTTTCATTACAAAATCAGCATTGCTGCAAAACAAATGGATGTTACATTCCCTTTAACTATTTCATTATTACGACTCAGGGAGGAGGTGTAAAATTTTGGGCAGTATCCAATTGGCTCGTTGCATAAACATGTACCACAGAAAGTAAATAGAAACGGACTTGAATTATTGAAAAAAATTTTTTTTTTTCCTTAAGGAAAATAACGCTGATGCATGATTCATTCTTGTTAAAAGCATCCAAATTGTTGTTTAACGAGAGGGTTTTTTTTTAAGGTTTTATTAAGACATGAAAACGCTTGTGATCATCAGTAATTCCTTACATTGCATTGCTCTACATGAATTCAATTACCGCAAATCACGCATTATGGAAACGTGAATCACATTAATTGTTTTTTCAAAGTACTATGGCATTGTAGCTCAGAGTGAAATTGTAGTTCCATGATACGCGTCATATTGTTTTCTCTTTTGCAAGACTGTCGAGCAAAATATAATGGAGATAAAATCAAATTGTTGGGCTAGAGTTCGTTCCGTTTTGAATCAAACTATCCATCTTCAAACTAATGTTGTTTTTATATTTTGCACTATTTTGAGTTTGAAAATTCAAAATAATGTATTTCAATTTCTCCATACTAAAACTCAGTGGGTGTCAAGTTAGTCCCAAACGACAAAGTAACATCTTTCTACGTCAATGAAATTTATTATACTCCAGATGACATGAGGAAGAAAACACAAAAATTGAGTTTCCTAAATTTGTGTCTTACAGGAATAAAATAATTTTCAAACTCGTACAACAAAATTCATATTTCACAGTAGCTTCTGAAAGGAAGTTTAACGTAGACATATCCTTGAGGCGGCAACCAGGCAATTTGGGTATAAGTTAAACAAATTCTGTTATCTGCGCTAGGTCTCCAGACCAATGAGAGGCAGCGATGTCAAGTTACACCTCAGACGACTTTATAAAATATTAAAATTTGTGTTACTTGTGTGTATAAAAGTAAAGATATATTTTTCTTATTTTATGTCTCGCAAGCACCACTTTTTTTTACTTTCCAGAAATAGTAATGAATTTAATACAGCTCCTGATTCAAAGTTTTATCTAGCAACGTAAATCCTTGAAACGCCACCTCGCGGTCGTCTACTATTGCAAGCATATTGTATGAGCAGCCCTACATCTCCACACGTGAAACCCAGTCCGGGCCACGAGTAGCAGCCAAGTGCCGTCCATTTAGTGGTGGCGCGGCGCGGGGCGGGCAGGTAGTGGGGACACGTAACACGGCGCTGGGGCCGCGCCAGCCCTCGTCCGTCCCCTCGCCGTCCTCCCGGCCGCGCGCGGGGCGGCTCTGTTTACCCGGCGGCCGGGTGTCGGGTTCGAGTCCCCGCCCGTCTGCGGCTCCGCAAACTCGCCGCTCGTCCGGCCGCGCGACGCGCCCGCAGCATCGCAATGCGGTGGCGCCCTCCGCGTCGACGCGTCGTGTGGGTGGCCACGCCCCCTCGCGGGCCGCTGGGACACCGCCACCACCCCGACACTTCTTCGCCCGCTCGCTGCAGTTTATTTTCCGTCCCCACGCTGTGCCCACCTTGACCTCATGTCACCAAGCTGAAACCGGGAGAGGTGGCTCAGTGCATCTGATGCATCTGCAGTGTCTGTCACGGCAGCAGAATTTTCGACACTAGCTACAAGCGAGGTCGAATCAGCCGCTGTCTGCAGGAGAGTTCTAGTGGCCGGCTGCTCTGATCGGTAGTTTCCGTGGTTTCACCGATCAACACCAAGCGAATGCCGGAGCGTACCCTAACAAACGGGCGCGCGGTTTTCCTTGCTCTTTCTTGTTTTATCCTCGCCCCCTTACACACACACACACACACACACACCACTACCACATATGCCAAGAGACCGGTCGGGGACTTAGAACTTGTTCCGGCTGGGGTGGTGCCCTCTGGTGGGAGACTCCTACTAGTCGAAAGTGGTATGTGAGGACGGGAATGGCGTCTAGCAAATGAAGGAGAAAAGGATCTCACCACAACGTGATGTGATCGGAATGAGTCGAAAGAGCAAAGGACAAAATGAATGATGATTGGTTCGTATAATTGAGTGGTATAGAGAGTATGAAATAATGACAGCATGGAATGAGTGGTAATGAAGTCGGAAACGAAATTTATTCTGCCCAAGATAAGTCTGACAACTGCTGAGTTTGTAACTGATAAAAGAAAATACTTTCGATTCTTATAAGAGGCGAGATGATAGATGATGGAGACGATCAACAAACCAGTAGATAGGTTTGCTGAGAATGGAACTTGGGAGAGATGAGGGAATAAGTAGGCTCGGAAATAAGAGTCACGAGTGTTGAACAGGCGATGAGGGATGTGATTTCAAACGTCATCACCACTATTACTAGGTGGGTTGTGTTTCCCGAGGGCGTGGCAGATGGGAGCGACATTACTGATGTGTTATCCTCTCCCCAGTGATAGAACTGTCAAGGCGGTGGAGAGCGAGAAGCTGCAGTTGTGGTGAAGGGGTTCAGTGGAGGAAATTTGTGCCCGAACGAGCGAATCGAAGAATATTTGAGGGAGGGGGGGAGGGAAGTGTGGTCGTAGCCGTGTGCAGTTGAGCGCGCGGTATTTCCCGGCCAACAGGACAACAGACGCGGCTATGCAGACGCCGTCGTGGGCGAGATGTCAGCGTTATTGAGGTCAGAGTGCGACTCGCGAGCGGGGGGCGGGATGTCATTTCGATCGGCGGCGGCGGCGGCGCGAGCGACGGAACCAGTGGCTGTCTGGCGGCTTGCGTCGCCCGGAGCGACGTGGCAGGTGGGCGGAGGCGTGGCCGCCGGGGCTAGCCACCCGGAGCGCTGCCGAGGGACAGTGGCGGGGGTGGCGGGGTTAGCCATTATCGGGTGGCCGCTGGGGGCCTCTCGCGTTGCACACGCCCGCTCCCCGCCCCCGCCCCCGGCCCCACTCGCGGAGGGGCTGCCGGCTGCATAATGCAACGTCCTGGCAGCTACCGCAGCTTGGCTGCTGCGAGTACGGGTTTTCTTACCTAGCGGGGTTGATCCGGACACCCTGGTAAACAGAGCGTATCCGAGACGAAAGAGTAAGGCTCCGTTCACGTAGTAACATTATGTGAATACAGAGTTTCCAGCTGGTTGCAAAAATAGGTTAAGAGTGTTAATTTATTCATGATTAGTATGCACGGGTGTTGAAAGTTTACAAGCTCCAAGCATTAATCTTCCCCATGGTGACATTCGAGAGAAAGACGCTCTCACAGAAAATGAATATAAAATTAAATCATGTGATGAATTGAAGGTTCAGTATTGTATTCCAGAATTATGGGTCCTTGTCTTTTTATGTCATTGTGGTAAAATTGTCGGAAATGAAAGAATGTCTCTGAAATGCGGGTGGGAAAATGTATCGTGGTACGCTTTGAGTTACAACTAAGAAGTAAGTGCTTAAACGAAATAACGTATTGAGTAGAATTACATTGGGTGTGTGCTTGATCAAACTCTTCAAATACTATTAATCTGCAACGACCGCATAATAAATATCTTTTTTTCTTTGTGCCTAAATATATTATGTAATTTAATATTATTTGTTGATATTAATAAGCTTATATGCAGCATTGCAAACTGTCAATGTGTCTCAGAATATCTTCACGTTATCTATTATTAGTAATCAAATATTGAGCTGTGTTTGTTGAAGAAATGAAAAATGCATCGAAATACATGCAGTTCATTTGCACATTTGTCCAAAATTCCATAACATCACTACAGTTACAGCGTAATTTAAGATATTCCCAAGGATTTTATTACACTTTTAATCATTTTAATTACGTGTTTTCTGACTACATCAAAATATTGCTGAAATACTATATGAAAATGTTGGAGCTCGGGTAAATGAGTAATTAAGTTGAGAAATGTTTGTTGACAAACTTTTTCTACAGTAATATACTCACAGTTATAGAATTTACATTTAATAAAAGCAAGAATACTACTAAATTTAGACTCTTACTAGTATATTTGCATTAACATGAAATCCGTGAAAATTTTTATAAAACTATTATTACGTAAATATGAATTATACTGATGGTTTGTAAATTCGATTATGAGCTATTTTTAGTTTAACAGAAATTAAATGAATCAAAAGTTATTTTCTCCGAGGCTAAATTTTGAGAGAATATATACATAATGTTACGCAATTCTTCATTAGATTGTCATTTGGTCTGTATTAATCCTGTGAGGTTGCCCTGGGAGTAGACGGTGAGTACTCTTTTGTTGTGGAACACGCGATCGATGCTACATATATATTTATCCACGAAGGCTGCTTTGATCAGCAGGGAATCAGAGCTTGTAAGCGCGCACTCAAAGGACTAGATACAAGAGATATTAGAATAGGGATTTGCTTTTGCCTGTTCCATTGGGATATTTCGAGGTATATTGCAAAGCCTTTTTTGTATGATGCTAATGAATGTAAGATAAGGCAGCAAAAAATAGAGATAATTTATGGAACACATGTTTTGTATTCTAGGAATTATTATTTTTGCATTCATTGATTTTTAAGAATGGTAAAAATTAACGTCGTCGTTAATAACGTGAGAGTGTAGTCTATGATTTACATTAACATGTCACAGAATTATAATTAATGTTCTATTTTTGTACAGGAATTATTTTGTACGTTAAGATATATTTTGTGAATTAAAAATTGCGTTTTCAAAACAATGGCCTGGAAACTTTAGAACTTCGTAATGTGTGCAAAGCAAACTCTAGCTCCGCTTTCGGCCCATGCTCTTTGAACGTGCATTACAGCGAGCAATTAGTAAGCCAAGAAGAGAAACTGTCCATTGAGAGCTTCTGTAGCGGGGAGGTCAAAGTGTTGTCGAGAGAGAAACAGCTTGCGTTTCTGTAAACTTTAAGCGCGAGCAATAATATGGCAGTCTCTCTGTCTACAAACACCAACGACAAACCCTGTGCGCTGAAAATAGCTGTTGGCGCGTCTGTCTTCTCTCCTCCCCATCTCATATCGCCAACAAGAAACTTAGTTGCACGTAACAGGTCCAATGAGGTTGTCGGCCGAAATTTAGTCATTGTGCGGGGAAACCAGAGCTTCCACTCCTTTCTCGCCCGCTTCACAATCGATGCCTGGCGCCAACGCGCTCCATGTTGGCGCGCATTTGTCGGCCGCCGACGCCGCTTCCGGCGAAGCGCTTCCAATAACCGGAGTTTCACGCTGCCCGTCAAAGAGCTTCCACGCCGAAGGACGTGTCGCCACCCAAGGTATTGAACATGCTGCCCTCCTCCCCCCACCCACCCACCTCACCCCCGCCACTAGCGCCACCGCCACCGCCACCGCCATCACCGCCGCCACCGCCACCCACACCGCCATCGCCACCACACCGCCACACCGCCACCCACACGCCGCCACACCGCCGCCCACTCGCCACCACACCGCCGCCCACACCGCCGCCCACACGCCACCCACACCGCCGCCCACCGCCGCCCACACCTCCGCCCACACCGCCGCCCACACCACCATCCCCACCGTCGCCAACACCGCCACACACACCGCCATACACACCGCCATACACACCGCCACACACACCGCCCCACACAGCCACACACCGCCACACACACCGCCACACACACCGCCACACACACCTCCACACACACCGCCACCCACACCGCCGCCAACACCGCCACCCACACCGCCACCCACACCCCACCACCGCCACCCACACCGCCACCGTCACCCACACCGCCACCGTCACCCACACCGCCACCGTCACCTCTATCAGCACTAACGCCAATACCACTACCGCCGCCACCACTTTTGCAATCGCCGCCGCCGCTGCTGCTCCGTCTGCCACCTCTCGACTGCCAAGCAAAGGGAATTCATAAGCCTTTGTTACTGCGCGGTAGGAAAAAAAACGTGTAGCCCCCCCTCCAACCGGTGTAAGGACTCCCCACTCTGTTCTCCGCTCACTCCCGTCGGTGGCAGTCGGTGAGCGGGGGGAGCGCTGAGGGCCCAGATAAGCCCAGTGGAGGTGGGGGCGTGCAAGCAGGTTAAAACGCAGAGAGTTTGGACGTGGGGTGCCCCGAACCGTGCGTCAAAACAAACGGAACCACTGCACTACCCCGTGTCACCCACTCCCTTTGCCTACACCACCATTCTCTCGCACCGCTGCCAACATCGCCACCGTCTCTGCCTCCGCCCCCTCCGCCACGTTCTCTCCTCTTGTTGTTGAAACAGTTTTCACGTTTATATTTCATTCATAACGGGCGCAACAGCTGGAGGTCGCGACGCCGCCGACGACGGTGGCGGTCCTAGACCGAGGGGGGCGGGGCGCGAGGGAGGCCGAGAGGGGCACTGGAATATTCACGAGGCGGCGCCGGCCGGGGGTGCCCGCGACAAAGTGAATCTCCCGCAGAGAGCCCTGCGCGGGGAAAATTCTCGCTGCGCGATGTTGGTTTTGTGGGCGCGCCCGCCGCGCCGCCAGCTGCGGCCCCCGGGGCGGCGATAGCGGCTCCCCACGCTGTGCAGCGGCGATGCAATGCGCAGTGGAAATACGCGAGTGCAGTTGTGGAGAATTGAGGAAACAAAAGGAAGAACTGGTGAGGGGAAGGCAGACAGACGGAAGGAATAAGGCCACGATCGAAACTTTTCTCAGCTCTTCTTACCTTGATAAGTATGGAAATAATAAATAAATAAATAAATAAATAAATAAACAACTAAATAAACAAATGAATAAATAAATACATAAATAATTTAATACATAAATAAATAAATAAGTAAATACATAAATAAATACATAAATAAGTAAATAAATAAATAAATAAATAAATAAAAACTGTTTTGTTGATAAAATGACTCGCAGATTAAAACGCAATTATCCAATTTTATGGTAAGATAAAATCACACATTGTTCATTCGATTGGAGCTAAACAAGTCTGACTCTTGTCGCACATTTATACGGGGTAAAAGAATCTCGTATCTCGCCTAAGACGCACTTAAAAATATCAATAGGTCTCAATAATAATAATAATAATAATAATAATAATAATAATAATAATAGCGAAAACTTAACCAATAGAACTTAAAATAATGCCTTCTAGCCTCACTGATCAGTAACATAAGTGTATTCTTTTAGAAATTAACGGTTTACATGGGAATCATAATTTTTTCGGAACAAGCTTATTGCTTAATCAATATTATTGCTGTGATGATGATAATATATGTTGAAACGATGTGTACGTGTAATGGGGAGCTAAGCAAATGAGGTTGAATGAAAAAAGAGGAGATATTTTATTTAGTGTTAATAATATCACAATGATTAATCACATCTTGGTACCACATTCTTAATGGTATTCATATTTGTGAATTTACAAGTGGTATGAAAATCGAAAAATAAAGAGTATTTTCATTAATAATATACTTTTGGTGTTATGTAACACGAACCACGGCCACACGAATGACACGGCCAAGCAGAAGCATCATGCGTTCTGTTGAAACAAGGAGTAAAAAGGTACGGCTAAGAACATCGTGAAGGAGATTCAGTTGTGTATTCATTGATCACCCGCGGTAATCACGTCGTTTATAACGTACTTTCTGGAAGGTAGAAATCAACTGAAGATGTTGAATTGTATAATCTGGTGGCAGAAAGTACAAGAATTACGATGATGGAGATTACTGGAATGATTGCGAAAAGTTGATACAAACTAATGGCACGATTAATAGGGCTGTAGAAACAGCAAATTTGCAATGGGGCGTAACATTTTAGGAATATAAACCAATTATGACGAAGCTACTGCTTTTAAGAATCGGAGGAATAATGAAAGTGAAGGAGGATATTTTAAAGTGAGGTAACTCAGGTTACTAAATGCCGATAATGAAGGCAGAGCATTCATTAACGACAATTTCTTCCCTGTGGACTTCCTGTTAGTTAATGTCACTTAATTTTGCATTCTGCCAAGAGGTCGTTGACAATAGGAGGGTCTCTAGGAATGCTACGTGTGTTCTGTGAGGAACAGAATGTGTTCCGCTTGGAATAAACGCGTTTATTATGTTTCTATTTAAACGTAAGTACATTTTAAAATGTTACGCTGCGCACTTGCTTACAATGGTAATTGGAATAACGAAGCATGAGGAGACTATTTTATGCAAGGTTATTTTTTCTTTAGAACTACATGAAACGCTATATTTATGTGAATATTATACTAGAGGTGCTACAGAATGACTCAATTTCTCTTAGTGAAGTCTTTCTCTTAGTCTTGCCCACCTTCTTGCCTGATGCCACCTATCGCCGCCCAAATGACATTTTGTTTTTGAAATTTTCTCAACTTTTCGGTTTCTAAATAGCGGAAATCAAATATTAATTTAAGAATATTAAAGAAGGCTTAAAAATCGTCCTAAATATTAATTTTTATTGAAAAATTTGGAGACTTTTTAAAAAAAATGGCAATTAAGCATTACTGTAAAAGCAAAATTTGAAGCTATTTTTTCACAGGAATCTATTGAGGTTTCGAAAAACTTCAATTGATGTCATTTGAAGCACTTTTACTAACAAATGCAATAATGTATACAAATCCATTAAATGTTCATATTAAGGCATGAAAAATATGACAAAAATTACATTTTGTAATTTTCTAAAAACAAAAGAGTAAACTGAAATTAACTTCATGTCATATTTAATAGTGCCATTATTACTATCCCTTGCAAAAGTTTGAAGAAAAAAATTGGGAGCAATTTTTGGGAAAAACGTTTGAAAGTTTCTGAAAATGCGGGATTTTGAGCTATTTTTACATAAATTGTTGAGTTTTTGAGAAACTTTATTAGACATAATTTAAAGCAAATGAACTCATAAATATAATACTATTTTATAATATATAATAATATTATATAATATATATAATATTTTGGGAAGTACTTTCTTTTAGAATTTTTTAAAATGCAAATATTGCACGCACTACTACTATGTAAATATTGCATGAAGACCCAACATTTTAAAAAAATTACATGATCTAATTGAAAGAACTATTTATTCACAACAAATTTTATTTAAGAGAACTCCATATCTCAATTTTGTAATTTACGAAGACGCCGTTAAATTCAAACTTTTGCAATTTTCGAATTTCAGAGTTAGCCGTGAAATTTGACTATGCCAACTTTAAAGTGTATTTTGCTCTTATCTTACAAGACATTTAAAGTAAAATTTGAGTCATTTTTCAGAAAATTTTTAAAATGTCCGTGGGACGTAATGTAAAGTACCCCCAAATGGTAAAGATTTTTTTCAAAATTTCGAAGTTTCAACTAGAGCCAGATTGATGGGGATTCTTCTATTTGGAAAGATGTACGTGTGGTTTAGCCTAGGAGTGTTCACAGAAGAACAGACGACAGCGGACAGACGGACGGACGGACGCTTTGCTTCCAATTGTTTTTTCGACATCAAAGACCCACAAAACAGGGATTCTGCCTACGCCATGAGTTAGAAGATTTTTTCTCTTCATTTAGCAACTGATTTTTTGCACATTTTTGCCACCAGAGTCCGGCAATGATTTTTTCTGCCGAAAATCCGCCGTTTTTTCGCGCAGCATTATATAACTTTCTCTACACTACGTATATTACTCCCGTGCATACGTGGAAGTAAAATTGTATTTTGAGCCATAAAATTCTTTGCGCCATTCAGAGATTTGTTAAGTGAATGTTCTATTTAATTATGTTCATCAATATAAAAAAAATAAAATTTCTAAAAATATGCCCATTATAAAAAATAACTTCATACAATCGGTACTTCAGATACATTTTGATTACCTTTATTCACATTGTACTCTATCTGCGTAAACTTTATCAAAAATAATCGTAACTTAAGAGATTAAAATATTCCCAGTTTTCTTTGAAATTCCCTCTTTCTGCTGATGTCAACTTTGAAGGAAATAATACTCATTAACTTTTTATTTTAACTGCTGTCTCTTAAACGTACACTATAATCTTCCCCTTCCTTCACGCATCTTTACATACATAATTTCGGAAAACAACTCAATAGTTGACGATGACAGTTGACGAGGATCTAAGAAGAAATCCAAAGATGTGACTGATTCGTAAGAGCCAGAATTTTTAAAATATTTTACATTTTAAAATCCTTTCATTTTTACCTTAAAAATTAAACGGTATGTTATAAACGAAAAAATGTTATTTCAATGTATGTCGTTGAATTAAAGTAAGCATTGAGACTGGGCATTGGAACTGTTCTAAAGTAACGCCTCCGATGCATGACTTCGGTAAAATGAGCTGGTAAGCAGTGGATAAAATGAGCTGGTAAGCAGATCATTCGGCAAAATTGTTCAGATATATTGGTGAAAATTCTAGAGCAAAGCTTCACATATCCCCTTATACTTGACACTTAAAAAAAGTAAAAATTTCATCGTAAACAAGATATAATTTTTTGTTGTAATATGTATATTTTGCAGCCATAACATTATTTTGCATTTGTAAACATTAGTATAACCTCATCCTCAGAGATTTGTCATATGGTCCGAGCAATTTGACAAACCTACAAACAATTGCAACTAGCAAAACGAAATAGTAAACAATTAACGGAAGAGAAACATTTGTTCTGTTGATTTTAAGATAGGATTACAATTTAGTATTTACACTATAAAACGGGCTAGTAATGTCCAGCGATAACTCAACTACTTTCCGTGAAAACCAAAATTATGTAGTTGGATTGATTAGAAAGCTCAAATTTCTATCTAAACTAAAACGTTTAGTGTTTTAAACATAGAGTTATTAATTGTTAAAAGAAATAAGGTCATTGTTTTAATAATGATATTTTGTCTTCTTCTACAAATAACAATACATTTTAATAATAGCATTAGCACAAATCCGTTCGTTAGGCATAAAATTCAATAAATTTTAATAGATTGCTTGATTTGACATCTAAAGCTAATAAGTTCATATAATGTAAAGAAATGATGACGGTACTTTTATTCGCTCCGCCCCGCCCGCCACGCACGTGTGTGTCAAAAGAGAAGTGAGCATTGTGATTCCCCCTCGAGTTCCAAGCTCTAACGATTTGAAAACCGCTGTGACGTCGTCTCGTCAGAGCCTGTCACTTCACTGGCCTCCCCTTGACGAACGCACTTACTGTCACCGCCCACCACTTCCACCCCCCCCCCCCCCCCCCCCCGCCGCACCCACTCCCCCCCCCCCCCCCCACAGCCATTCCGCCCGCACCCCCCCTCCCCCCTCACAACAGCGACCACCACCGACATTCACGCAATCGCGCCATCGCCCTTCACATGGCGCCAGCAACACTCCCTTCACCACCATTATGGCATCACGCCGCTGATGTTACCACCGGCACCACTGCCACCACGCGACACACTTTGTCACCCTCCCCCGTCCAAAAGCTCTTTGCCGCTGTCACATCTGCTGGCATCACCGCCGCTGCAGCAACACGCGCAGGCCACGGGTGGGGCGCGGGGCGGGGCGCGGGGCGGGCGCGGGGCGGGGCGCGGGGCGGGGCGCGGGGCGCGGGCGGCGCGGGCGGGGCGCGGGGCGGGGCGGCGGGCGCGGGGCGCGGGCGGGGCGCGGGCGGGGGCGGGCGGGCGCGGGCGGGCGCGGGCGGGCGCGGGCGGGCGCGGGGCGGGGCGCGGGCGGGGCGCGGGGCGGGGCGCGGGGCGGGGCGCGGGGCGGGCGCGAGGGCGGGCGCGGGCGGGGCGCGGGGCGGGCGCGGGGCGGGCGCGGCGCGGGCGCGGGGCGGGCGCGGGGCGGGCGCGGGGGCGGGGCGGGCGCGGGCGGCGGGGCGCGGGGCGGGTGCGGGCGGCGTTCCCCAGGGACGTAGTCTGTGGCGTGGAGGGTGCGCTGCGGGGCGGGGCGGCGCGGCGTGGTGCGACGCAACACCTAATGGAGGCGGGTGGCCGGAGCACGCGCAGATGCTGTGTGAATGGGGGCAAGCCGGGCCGTGGGGGCGCGGTGCAGCACACCTGTATCCCGCACCAGATGGGGGGATCGATACGTTGGGGGCCCCTACCGGAGCAGGCCTCCTGCCCCACCCCCTCCCTGATTCACGCAGGGTGGGCCCTCGCGCAAACGCGTGAGGGGCGGTGGTCAGGCGGCGGGAGGGGTGGGGAAAGGTGATCCTCCCCTTCCCGTACGTCTGTGCGTTGGGAGAGCTCTGCAAGGGGAGGGGCGTGGGGCTTTCGCTGCAAATCGGGTGTCAACAGTGACGGCGCCGTGACCTGGCTAATTACGGGTTGCTTTGTGGAGGCTCCGCGGAGGCCATTTCCTGAGGAAGCGCGCATTGGCTGGGGCTAGGTGCTGGCTAATCGGATACTCCCAGGCGCCTTGCGGCTCACTCGCTCCTCAGGCTCTCTACCCCCACGTCTTGCTCTTTTTCTAATTACACATTATTATATTGATTCATTGGTGAGGTGTAGTTGACATTTACATAATTGAAATGATTGAAGGCGTTGTCATTGTCAACAATAGGCGCAGTCCTTTTTTGTGGCTCCCAGACAGCAGAAAACTGATGATGATGGCTAAGCCATCGAAAGCTGCTATTTGTGAAATAAATACTATTGTTCACAATGACAACGCCTTCAATCATTTCAATTACACATTATTAATTTAGAAATGCCTAAGTACGTACTATATGAAGACCCTTTTCCGTTTATGCTGAGAGAATCCAAAAGACATGTATCATATTTTTTGACAACAGAAACAGTGTTCATCTTTCTCAATATGTTTGGAGAGAACTGGAACTGTAAGGCGTAAAATAGTACGTATGTACAAGGCATTCGAATTTAAATATTTTACGGATACACCCACTCAATAAACTGATAGATTCTATATTTCATTCTAAATGTCAGTTCACTGCGTCCCAAGCTGTTAACAAGTGCAATTTTTGACACTCATTGGAAGTAAACACAAAATTCTGGTTTTAAAAATGCTCTGTAACGTGATAATTATTATAGAAATGTGTTATCCATAATTACTTCTTTCATTAAGGTCATGTAAAATGTTTGAAACTTTTGGTAGTTTTCGCGCAGTATGGCGTGTAGTATGTGTGATTGAAAAGAACAAAACAAAATTTTCTCGAAAACGCTCTAAATGATTTTTAAACTTTTGGTAGAAATAAAGCTAAATGCACTCTACAAGATTACATATTTGTCAACATATACATATATTGCTATATTCTTTTGTTTTTTCAAAAATTTGAAAAATGTATTTTTTTTACTTCTCTCGCCGTTAATATTTACATTAGTGGCGATTTGTGAACATTGCTGTATTTATGAGTACGTGTTTTTTAAATAATGTCATAAAAAGGTTCTCGAAATCTTTAAGATGAGTAAATTAATTTTTCTTGTTTTTTAAACTTGTAATTTTCAAAATATCTCTAGCCGTTAATATCATTTACAGCAATTTTAAACATTATTGCATTTGTAAGTTAATGTGTTTCAAATGACTTTATGTGAAGTTTTTCGAAAACTCAAAAATTTTCTGAGAGAAAGAGTTTTATTTTCGCAATTACAGTAAGGCTTAAACGCCATTTTCTTAAAAGGCTCCAAATTATTCAATAAAAATTGTCCTTTTGGAGATGTTTTACTCTTCTTAAATTTTAAAGTATATATCGGTTATACTATTAAAAACCGCAAAATGACAAAACGAAAAAAAGTACTTGGGTGGCGATAGATGGCAGCTGTCAAGAGGATGGAGCAAGACCGTTAGGCCAGTCCTCACCAAGGAAATTAGAAAACATTACTACGAGAAAGTCTGTTCCATTCTGTAGTACCACTATTTGTTCGTGTGATCTACCATCATTTAAACTCATCATGAAATATATCTGAGTAAATGATTCAAATATGTTTAAGTAAATGATCCAAACATACTACTTAATTTCGTTTGATGAAGTTGCAAAAAATACTAGCGCCTTGTTCTTCTAGAGTTTTATATATTTATTTAATAGCCAATGTAATTCATGACGTTGGTTACAGTATTTTGTCATGTTTCTCAAAATTTCTCTTCTCATATTTATGTTGCTTTTTCGACCTTGGATGCGGAAGATGGAATAGGATATGATAATTTCGACGAGTGTTTTCTGTCTTCGTGGTAACCAAATTCCATTTATTGGAGAATTGGACGATTTATCCCAGATGTCATTTGCCCCTGAAGTCACCTCGCTACTGCCGGAGACGTTTACACGTAGCTTGTTGATCCATGTTAGGATTTCTCAGTCAGGACGTTTTGTGCTAAAATCAGACTAAGCAATTCACAAAATTAATTAAAAACAATTCTCGTTACAAAACAATTATCGAAAACAAAGTATTAAATACATTTGGAAACATTCTTAGCTTTTGCATTAATTTCCTACTCTTTTTTAGTGCAAAGTTGTTTATAAGAACACAAGATTCGTCATAGCAGAATTAGTAATGCATTGTTATGTCAAATTATTTTTCTTAGCTTTAGTTTAAAAATATCTAATGAATTAGTTATTATTATAGTTTTTAATATGTGCTCTCTACAGAAATACGTATTAACAAAATGTCTATTGTAGTAACACATAATGAACTACTGAAATAAAATACGCAATTAATGGGAGAAAATAGAGATAGTTAGCATTTGCACGGAGAGAATTATTCAAATTGAGAAATATGTCGTTCAGAATATTACAAATTGGGCATTGTACAAAGCAGTGCATAAATTGAATATATAAATATTACAGCATGGGTTGGGATCGTATTGATTTCGAAACGCGTAACCACGACGTACCTGAACCTTGGGCATCATCGTCATCTCCACTCTCGCCGTCTTCATCATCCCCATCGTCAGCGCCCTCCATGGCCGTTTGCGAGGTCACATCCGCACCCAACTACTTCTTCCGCTTCTCCTTGTCCGGGGCATTCCTGTCTCTTTCCCAGCACCAGCACCAGCAACAACAGCACCTGCACCAGCACCACCCGCGCGGAGGCGCCTCGTCTTCCCCCACCTTCACCCGCGGGGCTTGGATCACCACCTTCCCGTCGACGCCCAGTTTGCCTTCGCCGCCGCCGCCGCCCCCGATCCAGCTGTCCGTTGGTTTGACCGGCGCATCGCAGTACAAACCCATTTCCGCTGGGTTACACACCATTTCGTTCGCGGCTCCTGCGACTTACGAAGAGGAACCGATTCTCGTGCGAGTTGTGCAGCACCCACTCTCTTCGCTCTCTCAGCTCTTTGCTCTCTCAACACGCTCTTCGCTCTTTACCCCCTGTTCGCTTAATGATTGGTAGACGTGTTTTCTGAGAGGCCGTCGGAACGGTGGATCAGCACAGGATTTTCTTTGGAGCTTGCAGCTTCCGCTAGACGCTCTCTCCAATGTCAGAGTTCCTGAATCGCGAGATGAACTTCCTATGGAATAGAGAGATGCTCGGCGGTGATATAGATGCTCGACCTGCGGCAATGGCGGAGGTTGCGGTGGAACCAAAATAGGAGGATTTGATTTCAAGAAGAATTTGTTTATGCGTCTTTTGTGTGCTTTAAGTTCTCTGGGCGTTGATGTTGTGTTCTGAAGGCGCGCTACTTTTGCATTGATGCCCTTGAAAGAAAAATGTCAATTTAATATTTTATCTTGATATTCGTTTCAATAAGTTAATGTAAATTTTTATTTGTATATTTCAGTTAGCACTTTTCACAAGTTCTGCCGTCAATATCACGGAACATAATGTGTGTTCGATTTATATGCTGAACCTTGTCATCATGTTCAAAGTGTACTTTACTTGAATGCGTTTGTTAAATGCGATTTTCTACGAAAATTGAACAAACATAACCTACTCATTGAATATTCAAATATTTACTTCAACATTTTTGTTATTATATTTTTTAAAATTATTTTTAATAAAATTACAACTTATATTTATTGTTACCTATTGTGCAAAAACGGATGTAATTTGTTGCTGTGTTTTTCCTTTTAAAATTTTGCCCTGTTTTTGTTTTAACATGCAATGTTTTTCCGGAAGAGATTAAGAGTTTTCTTCATTTATTTAACATCATTACATATCTTGCATATCAAATCAATATTGAATATGCATGCATTTTGCTCATATAAGACCAATTAGCAAGATATTGCGAACTAATGCATATAATGAAAAACGAGGGGCGAATGATCCTTCAGTGCGTGTTGACCAGCACATCAATTCTGCGAGCGTCCTGAAATCGAGATAAATTGTAAACATTTTTAAGGGTACATCCTGAAATCGAAATAAATTGTGAACGATTTTTAACACTCTATCAATTTTGAATTGTTGATATAAGTGTAATTATGCAATTCAGAAATAATTGTTTAGCTACAAACAAAGATTTAGTTTTAAAAGTAGGGAAAACCTGACATTTCAAATAGTGTAGAGGAGTTGTTCATTTTAAAAGTAAAATTACAACAGTATATGTTCTTATAGCAATTTGCTTTCTCATGCACTGATGATCTTGAAATAACGAAATACAGAAAATCGATTTGGTGAAACATCGACATTTGTCTGTAGAGGTTTTTGGAGCTCTGCTGATCGAATTTGCATTGGCTTCTATGTATCCAACATCTGCATTACACCTTAGCGTAGGGAAACCGTTCTTCAGTAATAATGTATATCAGATTTATTTCAAGAAAATAAAGTTAACCAAGTCACTGTTTTACAAACAACGCAGAAATCGTGGAATAATTTTCTTCTTGAACCTTCGAGCTGTCATACTACCAGGTGATAGTGCTCATAACATTATTTTGGAAATGTTTCAACTCCTTAAAAGATACGCAAACAAAAAAACTCAATGTGTAATTACATTATTCGTATGCAGCTAAAATCTAGCAACTTCAATTAAGCTTCTTTATTCATCCAAATTTAGGACTACTTCTTCCAAATACATCCTAATAGACGATACTCCTATACGCTTTAAAGCTCTGTTTTGGGAATGGCTTTGGTCTGCTTTGACGAACACCTATTCGTGTCTTGCTACGCAAATTGCAGAACTGTTCCGATTATATCTCGTGGTCTTGAAACCTATCAATCATCCTTTTTTACCTTATTTCATTCCACTTTCTTTACGCGTCCATTCCTCTCCTTCATTCTCTCATCTACGTTTATTTATTCATTCTCACTCTCCCTCCTTCAATCACTCACCACTCTCTTTCAATCACTCACTCATCTCTCTCATCTCGGAATTTCCTTCTCCTTTCCACAAGCTCTCTTCTAAGCTCCTTCTGATTTGGAGGAACCATTCGAGGAACAAAGCTTTGTTCATGCCTGTGCTATACGGTACAAGTAATGTATATTTATTCGGGCTTGAAAGAGGAATGAGAATTTATTTTCTCAAACTTCTACTTGCGAAATAAATAAATAATTTTAAAAAATTTAATTTAAATTTTAAAATGCTAGTCAATCCCTGATTCCAGGCCAATCAATTAATTTTTTTTACCAAGTATCATAATATAAAATACCAGGCGTATTGTAATATTTTTTACATTAAAAGCGGTTATTGAATCCGAGAATGTGGTACGTTTTTGAGATCTTTAGTTATTATGCAATATTTAAAATAAAATATTCAGTATTGAAAAATGTTTAAATTGTTCCAAATATGTGAATTGGGAAACTGCACAATATATCTGAGATATATTTCTCTTTCACTAATTAATGACTGCTGTTATCTGTTTTGTAAAGTTATAAAACAATATTATAAAATATACCTCTTAAGGCTCTCCATTGTGAAATGTATACGTAGATTTGATAATTCCAAAAGAAATGCGAAAATCTTCACAACGAGTAATATTGGAATTTAAAAAAATGTTCTTCTAATTTTATAGAGAGCTTTCAGCACGAAACATTTTGAAGGCTTCTGTTACATTATGCGTGTCTACATATTGTGTTTGTTTACTAAATTCGCGTTCAATTGTCTTGAAAAAATTTCATTGTTCTCTATTCGTTTGCTTTTTAATGTGATTTATTTAGTTTTGTTGATCTATGCACAAAACGCGAAGGCAATTAAATTGATAGAAAATATTATAGTACTTTATATTATACTTGTTTAGTAATTTATTAATTAAAATACACGTGTCAGATTATATCAGATAGTATCTATGCAAGTATTACTTTGATTTCCCGTTAGTATTTTGGAGGATGAATCTTAAAAGTTCTTTGAAAACGACTCTTCTGCAAAACTGCTCGTCACATTTAAATTATGCGAATCTGGAATGTATCGCCGGATGTTTATAAAACATAAAATTTCAAGAAATAGTCTTAAATGAAAATATAATATCAGTTCCAATTATGGAGTCAAAATCAATAAGGTCACAGGACATTTTTTTTCTTTCTCGCCTTACTTCTTAAGAATATAAACCGTGCGCCGGAATTGAACAACTTCCGACATAAAAACTTACTGAAAGGCCCTGGTAATAAAAACTGGATAAATATTATTCCCGTGCGTAGTAAATTACTTCTCACGTGCATTCAAAATGCATATTTTATTTGTCCTTGATACCGAAAAATCGATTGACGGCAGAACTGTCTGTCCGCCTGTCGGCCTGTCGGCCTGTGCGTCCTTCCATCGGTATGTCTGTGGAAAGGTAAGGTAGCTGGGACACATGATAATTATAAGAAAACCAAGAACGTTTTTTCGCTTAATTCCATGTATACATGTATATTTTCAGTCAATTACAGCTTATTATACTGGTAAAAAAAATGTAGTACACCTCACAATTTACAAGTATTTTGTGCCTTGTTTCAACTGTTGTCAATAGCATTGAAACTCATTTTTATTAATATTAAACCGTCTGAAGAACAATTTTGAATACTCACTGGTGGGCGTATTAAATAGCTTTTGCGCAGGGAGGCGCGGTCGTGTCTCTTTCCTTGGTGGCTGAGGAGCGGGGCGGGGCGGGGCGGGGCGGGGCGGGGCGGGGCGGCGCGGGGCGGAGTTACATGTGGACTTCGGCGCAGTTCGCGAGGGCGTTTATCCGGTTTCTTAGCCGAATCTGCTTCCCAGTGGGTTCGTACAAGGGTGCCATGATTTGTGGATGGGTCGTGGTGAGTTGAGGTCGGTGTGTGTGGGGGGGGCGGGAACAGGGCAAGGGAAGGGGAGCGGAGGGGTGCAGAGGCAGGAACGCTAGCACTGAGGGGGTCGGGGAGGAGGGGGCGGCGGGTTGGGATGGGGTACGAGGCCTCGCAAGCGGATGAACAGCGCTGCCTTCCGGAGACATGGCCGCTCGCCACGACCGTCACCGCGTTTGGTCGAGGGCCTCCATGCACGTTCACGGAGTTCCCGTGTTCCCTCGAAATGTCGTTCCGCCTGCTCATGGAGCTTCAAGAAACTATTAAACTTTATTATTGTGTAGTCATTCTCTGACTGCTGAACTTATATTATAATAAATAGTATAATTAAAAGGAAACAAGTAAGTGATCTCTGACAAATATTCTAGTAATTGCTTTCAATATATTTGTATGCTATTATGTTCCCTTAAGGTGTATTAATCTTCTTAAGTATTCGATCATATCTCTTTTATCTATCAACTATCACTGGTTTCTTGTAATTGACAACTAACTTAAGGTGCCCATTTTTATACTGCCAACTGCTCTACCATCCCTCTAATTCCAAAAATCCTTTTGTAACAAACAACTTGAGCATTTCAGTTCATCTCTATTTGTAAACAACTTTGTCAATTCATAAGTATAATTTTTTTAATTTCTCTGAGAGTTTCCCCTCATTCTCACACTTTTGCTGCCTGTTCCCTTACAATTTCCAGAAATGCATTAGATACCAATGTCCTGAACATAATATCCGTTTGGCTGCTGAGTAGCAACAAACTTAACTTCTGCAATGAACCACGCTGCCAGCTATCATCATTCCCTGCCCTAACCAGCGCTGTCGTTGCCCTGTTTCGATCCCGCCACTCGTCCTGCACCGCCACTGTCCGCGACCAAGTGCTGCGCCCCGAGCGGGACGAGAGGCCGGCGCTCTCATGCATTGTGCACGAGCAGCGGCGGTGGCTGCAACAGCGATTTATTTCGATATCATAATTTATTGCTTTCAGTCGCTTGCATTTGTTTTATCGGTCGGGCGCTCCGGCCGCCCGTGCCCCATCGATCCTCGCCCCCGCGGACCTCTGCCGCCCCCCTCCCCGCCCGCCCCTCCCCGCCCGCCCCGCCCCTCCTCCCCAGCCCCGCCCTCCCATCCCCGCCCGCCCTGTCCTGCCCCGCCATGCCCCGCCACGCCCGGTCCCGCCCCGCCTCTCCCGCCCCGCCACGCCCCGCCACGCCCCGCCACGCCTCGCCACTCCCCGCCACGCCCCTGCCCCGCCTCGCCTCGCCTCGCCCGCCTCGCCCCGCCTCGCCCCGCCTCGCCCCGCCTCGCCCGCCTCGCCCCGCCTCGCCCGCCTCGCCCCGCCTCGCCCCGCCTCGCCCCGCCTCGCCCCGCCTCGCCCCGCCTCGCCCCGCCTCGCCCCGCCTCGCCCCGCCTCGCCCCGCCTCCGCCCCGCCTCGCCCCGCCTCGCCCCGCCTCGCCCCGCCTCGCCCCCCCAGCCCTCTTCTTCCCGCTTTCGCCACCTTCTCGGTTCCCTATAGAGAGCAACAGCCGTATATTCAGCTCTGGCGGGTTGCTGAATGTCTCTTTCCTATTAATGTTTGTCCTTCGTCTTTATACTGGTTATTCTCTGCCATGGTTTCTCCATCACCATTAATGAGCGTTCTGTTGCAGTTTTCATTAGATTTCATTTTTGCACCATATATCTCACAGTAGTAGAAATAATTTTCATATACAACTGTATATTATGCACTTTTATATAAAAAATACAGCAAGACACTTTTAATAAAATTCTCAATTTACTACATTATTCAATAATTCTCCGTGTACTCAACACACTTTTGCGATTCTAACAAATCTTTCAATCATCTTTCTACTTCCATTTTCCTCCAAGATACTTCCCGATTGTCAGCCCAAACATCTCAAAATGTGTTCCTAATTTCTTCTCCATCACAATATTCTACATAACCATTTTTTTACCTTTTCAAAATATCTTTTTTATAGCTACCAATAATATTCCTGGCCTGTCTATAGAAGAGTACGCGAGTTCAATTTTTTTTGCAAACCGCAGCTGGGGAAGTTCAGGCAATGCGTGCTCATTCTTCCCATCGTCACCTCCGAGACCGGCGTACTGCGCCGAGCCCGTTGCTTCCCACGCAGAAAAACTGACAACCCCAATCTCCCCTTCTCTGCGTGTCGCCCTCGGGCGCTCATTCGCCCTCGCGCGACCCACTTTCTGCGCCCCGCCCCCGCCCCCGCCCCCCTCCGCCCCACCCCGCCCCGCCCCCGCCCCCGACGGGCGTTCGCAGCCTAGCCTCCCGAATTTCCATAGAGCCTCCGCTGAACACCCGAGAAACATATGGCCCGCCTCACGGAATACGCCACGGCCAGCGAGCGGCCACGCACACTGGCCTGAACCGGCTGAGAAGGCGCGAGCAGGCAAAAGCGTTTCTCAGAGAGCAATAATTTTCGTAATAAATATCGTATCTAGAAATTTTGATTAACAGAAAACTAAATAATTTTCTTTGTGAAATATATTTTAATATATAGCGGGCAAACAATTTTTATTTATTCTACATATATATATATTAATTTCAAGCTCATAAATAAATCTTCAACGACACGGAAATAAAACTTTTTGGTTGAATGGTACAGAAAATAAATTAACATTAGATTCCTTATACCTAGAAAGCAATGCCGCGCAAAAGGGCGCTTCAGTTAAATATATTTCCCAATCTATCTGAGCTTCATTGCTGGTGGGCGTTGCCAAATGACGCGGAGGAGCAGAGGCGGAGCGGTACGAAGGAAGGAGAGAGACGATAGGAGAGAGAGAGAGAAATAGAGAGGGAAAGAGGAAAAGAAAAGGAGAAGTGGAAAGGAAGAGAGAAAAGAACGAGGGAGGGTATGAAAGAGAGAGAGGGAAAAAAAGAGATAAGGAAAGAAAGAGGCAAAGGGAAAATGATAGACGAAAAGAGAGATAATATATAATATATTTCAGTTGGGTCAGCGTCCACGACCAGTTTCTTTAAAAATAGAGGCTGTTCCTAGTTTATTTAAGATGGATTCGAAAAATTAAACAATTTTTCACTTATATATTTTTGGCTTTACCGTAGAGAAAAGGACGTGTTTAAAACGAATATAATTATTAAAATTCAAAATATATTATTTCGAATGAAATACATTGTGTTCTAAATTTGTAGTTGCGGAAACGAAAATGACACGTTGTGCGCGTCCTGTACCTTGCGTCCCACTGTGCGGCGCCTGTGGAGGGGAGGGGAGGGGAAGGGAAGGGGTGGAGATTGGGGAGGGGGAGGGGCTTGCGACCGATGGTAAGACGCGTTCTTTACGGCGAAATGTCGCGAAGCTCGTGTTATTTATGCGGCCCCAGTTCCATCGGCTGGCCGTGAATTTATGGCCGTCCACGTCACTGCCGTGAGGATTAACGCCAAGATGGAATTTGTTAGACGTTTGGGGCGCATCATCAGGAATCATCGTAAAAAACACGAACGCAGTTGAAGTGCAGGTGAACAATTCAAAAACGTACTATGAACTCTCTTGTGATAATGTCGCTCATTGAAATCAATACCCTCATGAATTAAAATATTGTATTATTTTGCTTGTTTATGTCGTTGGGTGAAAATATTTTTTTTTGTAAGGGAAATCAAATGGAACATTACAAAATTATAAAGTTTTAAGCTTTTTGCAACAATTTATTATTGATGTGAAGCTAAATAAGAGTATTAAACGTCAAATCCAGTTTCTTGAATTCTGAAAATAGGTTTTTTAATATTATCTTTCATTAAGAGCTTTGACGCTGGTTCTTTGTCATTAACATTACTTACTTCAAATTTCGTTAAATCAGAACAGCCTTCATGCATCATTTAGTTACTATTTTACAAACAAAAATCTATATATAATTATTGCAATTTGTGAAACCAAATACTTCCGGTTGCAAGTAAAAGTATGCTATTGACATACGTCTAAAAAATTAAATTTACATTAGCTTCAGTGCTGACCGAGGGATTAATTACATAAAATGAAATGGACAGTGGCGTTACTCACATATCTACATAAAAACCAACAAGTAATTCACGTTTATATTAATGAAATATTTGTATTCTCTCGAACAAATTTATTGCGAGAACATTCCACTGCAAATTATTCAGAAAATAAGCAATGAATTAACTAACACACTGTACTCCGCGAAACGAAATAAATGAACGCAAAGCACTAATATTGAACAATTCGTGTGGACATGAAGTATCTGAATGCCGCTATTTCATTTAGTTTGAATCCATTACATGCAAAGCAAACCATAAATGTATTCATTAATTACTCTCACAAAGTCACTTTGTCGGGTTAGATGGCTTAATGAAGAGCATCAGCCACCGAAGCGCGTCAATGTGCCGAATCGGGATTCAATCCCTCTGCCGTCCCGATTCAATGCCCGAGAGGGCGCGGCACAAACGCTGCGCAGATGTTCTAAAAATATTGCAGCTTTTCTTCTGTCTTTATTTCAGTAAACCCACCGCGCAACACATTCTCTCTGGAGTAATGCAGGTTGCAACTGTGACCCAAATGTTCGGCCATTGGATATTTTTCCATTAAACAAGGGAAAATGAATGTGGGTAATTTGCCTTTCACTCGATCCAAAGAATGAGAACTGGATGGGGAAAGGATGATCGCGGGGTTTCATTTATGAAGAATGATTGGTAGCCGCTTTTTATGATATGTTTCTCGCCCCCCCTATAGACACACTTATACTTTCATGCACTATATCACCATACATGCCTAGACACCGGTCGGTAGCTTAAAGCTTATCCCGGATGGGGTGGTGCCCACCTGTTCGGAGATACCTAGATGAGGAATACCCCGCTAGGCGACGGTAGGTCGGTGCTGGATCTCGCCATCCAGGGGGGAAGAACATGACCACCACTCCCCCGAGGAAAAATCATGCACTACACTTACGGGACTAATGACCTAAGTTGTTGACGAGCCCGGAACCACTAACAATCAAACAAGCTGCTTAGAATTTGCATCTAGACAATGATCGGATTCGACCCGAATTTTTACCAGGAGTCGCGTATCGTGATGGTATAATGTTTCTACGTTTACACTTTTTTATGCATTAAATAATTCCTAAGCATTTTCTAAACTGAATCTTGGACATATAAGTTATTTTGTTACTTTAGAAACGACTATATGGCAATACTGTATTAGTAAATTATATTAGATGGATATATTATGTTGTACTGAAAATCTGCCTTTCTTTTTATGCCATAATTACATAACATAAAACTCGTTCCGGTTTGTTCGTAAGTTGAGAACAATACAATTTCACACCTTTATTTGATCTAAGTCGCATTTATTGTAAACTTCCGAATGACATTCCAAAAGAATAGGAACATTCCACTTCTTGAGGTTTTGGGTTGAATGCTTCATTTCATTTGCTGTTGAATTAAAGAGCAATTATTCAACAATTTGAACACATGTTTAGCATCCCAGACTTCATTTCAAAAACCACAGTGAAGCGAAATTTGGAAGTTCCTAAAACAGGTCAAATCTCCCCAAAAAGACAACGTCAACATACAAATTATATCTGTAAGTAAGTGGGAAGAGTATTTTAGAAAATTAATAAATGAAGGAAGATCAGATTTTCTTGGAACCACAGACAGGGGAAAAATATCTTCGGCCAGAGAAATTACAGTAACAGACGAGAGGGTTAAGAGATGTATCAAAGAAATGAAAGGCGGTAAGGCTCCTGGTCCAGGAGAAATCTCAAGCGAATTGATCAGGAATGGATGACGAAGCTAATTAATGGTGTATAATAAAGGCGATTACCAGAAGACTGCAAAATTGCTTATATAACTCCAATATTAAGAAGGAAGGAAAAAGTGTGAAAATTTAGGGAATAGCAGTGCCAAACACGTTCAATAAGGTATACGGAAGAATATTAAGAGAATTTATAGAAGGGAATAAAGGAATACGGAAAAGAACTAAGTGGTTTCAGAGCGGGTCGATCTAGTATAGATAACCTGTTTTGTCTGTTCCAGGTGATGTAAAAGAAATGGCAAACCGGGCATAAAGTATTTGGGAATAAAAATAGGGAAACAGGGTTTTTATGGAAAGGAATGTGAAACGACTCATTAAAGGAAGAAAAATATTAGGATCCCTGAATCCAGTGATCTGGGATCCAAATATAAGCAAGAGAACGAAAATTAGACTATACAAATGTATGATTGAAAGTGTTACTTTGTATGGAGCAGAAGTATGACAACTTCCAGAACAACAGAAAATAAAATTGAGACCCCTGGAAATGGATTTCCTCAGAAGAGCGACAGCAATATCTAGAAGGGAAAGAGTTAGCAATGAACGGAGGAATAGATATTATAGAGGAAATTCAAAAGAAACAACTCACTTGGTATGGACATGAACAGCGAATGGATGAGAAAAGTCTTCCTAAAAGATCATGTAAATGGCAACCAAGTGAAAGGAGAAAACGAGGAAGACCAAGACCAGGGTGGAACGACCAGATCAGAAAGATAATCGAGAAATGGCAATTACCTCCTGATTCCTGGAGGAACAGCGAAGACTGGAAAAGAAGATTAGGCGCCGGAAGACTGAAGTAGCGGTTAAGAAATCGGCAAGAAGAAGAAGAAAAATTGAAAAAAAGTGTAAATAATATCAAAAAATTTAATGTTTTTATTTTAAATCAATATTAACATTTATTAATGGTACAATATTGAACATCTATATATTGAATAACAATCTTCGAAATTGCCATTTTAAACTTTGAGTAACTCGAATGCAGAAATTTTTCACATATTAAAGTTATAAAAATTGATTAAAATTAAAGAAATAAGTTTCTCTTTTTTTTTAAAATCATCTCTGGAATACACATTTACACTGCTCAATTTAAAATAACAAAAAGGCTCCAATAAAACTTATTTATGCTTAATTTCCGGTCTTCATTCTCATTGCAACGAATAAGTTGTATTATTGAAGAGGCGCGATGCAGTCAGTTGAAAATGCGCGTGCCGCCCCCGACGCAGACGCGCAATCTGGCGATCTGCTCGCGCTTTGTACACGCCGCGTGCGCCATCGCTCAGCGCAAATGGGGCGCCACCATCAGGGCTAGTGGGTCAACGGCGCGGGATCCGTTTAAAAGAGAGATGGCGGAGTTCGCCCTCGTTTCCCAGGGCGGATTCGTCCATTTCACCCTCGCCGCCATCTCCACCCCCCTCCGCCACAAGCCCCCACCCCAACAGCGGTGTCGACGAACCGCTCTCGCACGGCTGCCCGTAAATAAGGTGGCGGAGTCATGAGGAATTGGACAAGGTGTTTGGCAGAGGTCGTTCCCAGTAGTGCAATGATCGTGTACATAATTTGGTTTCTGAGAAAATATGAAAGAAATTAATGCGGAAAAATCAGTTTTGATTTGGCAGATGAAGTCATTTTTCTACATTATTATTTACTTTTGTATCATATTTCAAGATATAAAATCACTATTTTTGTTCTGAAATTGTTTGAACCTGCTTTGACGATACAATATTATTTAGGTCTACAGGTGGGAATAATTAAGTCCAATTTTAGCATATCTGCAACTGAACAGAAAATCAAATACATATTTTTATTGATATTTTAATTTTAAATAAAAAGCACAGACAGTAGGACACATACTTGGAAATGATTTTTACAGTTAAGCTAGTAGTGCACAACGGCACACAATTTCTCGCATTAATTCTAAATTTGCAATTTTTGAAAATTCAAAGAGATCAACGAAAATGAAACGTGCGTCCCTTCCGTGGAAAAACGGTTTAGCGGTGCTAAAACAGCACGTACTTTCTCGTCCGTATTTTCACGAGAAATTACGTGAAAAATACGCAAATTTTTGAAAAATTGTACATGACCTTATTTCAACATCTATTTTCAAGGAGCAGATTTTATTAAAGAAAAAAGTTCTACCTTTAATATTTTGGTTCTAAGAAAACCCCGAAAAACATTTTTGTCGAAAGTTTGGCGATTTTCTCGCAGCATTACATAAATTTCTCTTTACTCCATAGCGAGAAAGTAAAGTTGAAGAAAAAATTGCAGCGGTTTTGAGAAAATGTTTTTAAATATTACATTAATCTCAAGCCCAAACGCTAAAACTAGTATTTTTTCAAAGAATTGTAACGACATTTTTTAAAGAGCGGATTTTTGGGACAGACCTTGTCGAAAGCAAAAATCTCACTCTTCAGTTTTGTGTACTTTTTCTAAAATCTTTCGAAACTAGAACTAACGCCAATTTTTTCCGTCCTTTGATACGCACAGGGAGAAAATTTAAAGACAATATTTTTAGCCTTTTTAGTTCTAAAAATTACTTTATTTTTCACAAAATTACGCATAAACTACTCATATATTCGAAAAATCGTACGTGATCTTATTTCACGATTGGTTTTTAAGGAATAGATTGTATTTTATATATATATATATAAAACGCTCAAAAATCAAAGTATCTGTTTGAAACTCCCAAAGTTGAGTCCGTTAATATCAAAGAGGAATATGATTAATTACCTTTCTCTTCTTATGAAGTAAGTGCAAGATAGTAAAATAACTGGGAGAGTTTTCTTCCATCCGTCAAATTTCTGTGAATTTCAAAACAAGTAATTGTTGGAATCGTCAAAAAACGGGAGGCATTAAGTAAATATAAGATGTAAATAATGAAGTAATTACAATGTTCAAATTGTTTCCGAAAATGATAAAAATCTACTAAAACGCGAAAAAATCCTGTATTACACTGGGTACTTGGAGATAAATATTTGTTTTTCTTAACCAAAGTACCATCTGGGGTATGAAGTGCAATAAAATACACTTAATGTTGGCTTCAGATTTGTTTTCTGAACGGAAACCGACTATATTAGTCATTATAAAACTTTCTTCTCTGGAATTATTGTACGCAACGTAATAATCAGATAATGCAATCTTAGGAGATATTCACGCCCAACTAATCCTATGCAGGCTCGGATGAAACTACTTCAATAGAATTTATATCAATTGAAAAACCCAACCTTTTTAAAAAGTTTATTAGTAATAATTTATGGTTTTTTGGCATTTAGTTCGCTTTTGTTCGACTTTGCCGATTAGCAAATTATGTTTCCACGTCTGGACTTGGTTTTAATTTCCACGCTTAGCAGTAAGAGAGACAACAGCGAGCATACGTGTTTTCTCAACGTATCTAGAAACTCCGCCTTCTTGAGCTTTTATTCTTCACAGAGCTACAGAAACGGACGATTTTATTGGAAAGTTACATCTATTTTATTCTGTTATTAATTTATTTTAATTAATTAATTTATCTAGTAAAAAGTTCTAACGTAAGTATAAAAAGAATGAAAACAAAACTGACAACGCAATCCACAGGCGATCGATTTGTCTTCAAGCAAATACTTGATCACGTACGAAGAGATTGAATTGTTGCCGTGCGCTAAATCTAGGAAACAGTTTAATCGCAGTCTCTGCGACAGAATTATACTTTGCGTCGTTCTCCAGAGAACTTGATATCGTCGTTAAAAGAATTAGCCCCCTAACTCTAAAAAGAGCGTTAAAGTTCAAAGGCTTCTATTTCGGAGCTAGCTCCTTCCTACTTTTGTTCCCTTATTTATGCCCGTATAAAACCATCGGCGTTCGCAATGATACTTTCGCTTCGCGAGTTGCACAGTGCGTCAAAACCAAAACTGAACGCAGCAATGGGGTTTTGTCGGATATTCTCAAGTTAATGTTTTAACTGAATTTTAAGAGAATAAATTACATGTCTGAAAATAATACTAAAACAGTATAAAATAAAATCCAGTTCTTCGTGAACTTGAATGTTTCAGAGTTACATTTGAATTTATATTTTAAGTATTTAAATAGTTTTATTTATATTTTCGGTACATTGTGTTTTAACTATTTTTCACTTGACGAGAGGTATCTGTCATAGAACTTTTTCCTTATCGAAAATTTAGATTTTTCAAACATAATTGTATCTAAATTTGACATTAGATTACACATCTTATTTTCGAATCAACCATTCAGTTTTCGATAATTATAACTATTATTGTCTCCTTTTCTTTTTACTTAATATGAAAGTGCTTCAAAGAGCTTAAATATATAAAAACATTCTGTGGTATAGTGACACTTTTTGTATGTCTATAATAACAACTCAAATTCCCGATACATTCCAAACGGTTTCACCACTTTGACTTACGAGTACATCATTATCGTACGTGCTTGAAATGATTGAGAATCCAATTTTTATCATTTAATTAATCACTTCAAATATTTAAAATTACGTATCGTAATTCAATCTTTATTGCTGTATTCTTACACACATGTACGCACTACGAAGTTCGGAAAATCAGGATGATAGGTTTTTTACTCCGAGAATTTCTTTCTACGTATTTGGGACCAGTGCGCGGCGCAGGGCGGTTCGCGAGAGATTTTATCGCGTTCACCTGCTGTGAACCGCCTGCCGCCGCCTTCTTCGGGGTCCCCGCCACTCCCCGCCACGCCCCGCCACGCCCGCCGCACCCCGCTGCGCCGTGCGTGACCCAGCACCCTTCGCCCCCGCCAGCCTGCGGCGCCGGAAGACGTAAAGAAGGTTGGAGGCACAAAAATTAATTGCTTCATTTCGCATTTCACATTTCCATCCAAATCTCTGTTGATGGCCGTTGCGAAGGAGAGGAAACGAAACGAAGCATAATGGAGTAAGTTGGTAGGTAGGTAGGTGGATGGATGGCAGAGAGAGAAGGGGGCCGAACGACTACATATCTTGCCTACGGCAGCTTTCGCAGATTATGCAATTTAATGGGCTTGCATTTTATTTTATTTCGTCCGGTAGTCGTAAAGAAAAAGCGTTTTCTTGTTACTCGAAAATACGATGCATACATTGCGGCCTGGTTGAGATGCAATACTTGAATTTATAACTTGACGTTAATGAAAACATTTTGAAATTCTGTTTAAATATGCAAAGGAAATTTTAGAATTCAGCTCGTAGTCTTAAGGCGCAGTACTTGGACGTTACAGTTTCTTGGGAAAGTTTTCAGCTCAATTTCCCTGAAATCGTGAGTTACTCGAAATACATTACGTTTTTATTGTGTGTTTCATGACAAATAAAAAAGAACTTTTAAGGCAAGAAAGTAAAAGTACAAATACAAAAAATGCAAACATCTTGAGATTATTTGCATTTAACTCGACAATTTTCGAATCTTGATAGCCATTATTGATAGTTATTATTATCTGCCATGTTTTAACCTTCATTTTAACATTTTACTCGTCTAAAAATATATTGTGTATTAATATTTCTGAGAAAGATCGTTGTTCAAAGAAATCGAATGCATACTTTTCGTCAAGAGAACGAAATATTTCGAAAGAGATGAAACTAACAATTTCTTGTACTTATTTTCTAGTAGTTGCCAAACAAATTGGCACGAATATTTCTGATGTTACTACTTCTGTCTTGTACCCATAACTAATGATCTTGCTGAATTATTTGTTTGCATTTGTTTCATGCTGATGATCAAATAGAAGCAAACATATTATTTCGATAGTATGGAAATCAAACGTCAATCACATCAAACATCAGCACTGACCCGTTTCTTGGCTTCATAAAACAACGTTCACATTTAATTTTTCATCCAGATGACGCCATTACTCCTTTAATAGACCGTGTAATGTCGCAATACACGCTGCTTCGAAAATCCCGGCTGATCGAAGCGCTCATGTCGAGACTTCGCCCTCATAAACATGCTCATTGTGCGTCCGGCCGAACGAGATTAGTCCCGCAAGTTGAATGCCACGTGACACAAGAGCCATACGTATCAGTTACCGAGGCCATAAACTTGTAATGCGCTCTCCACTGTTTTTTACCCCTCGTTTGGATCCGCCGCATCATGGCCGCCTGGAGCGCAAAATGGCCGCCATGTGTTGTCGCTCGGCAGCTCGAGAGGATTAGGTCGCAATACGCACCATTAATTACTTACATGCGAAACAAAACCAATACCGGCAAAAAAAAACACTAAATAATATGCAAGTATGCAACGGTAATAATGAAATTCCATCCCTACCGGAGAGCAAACAAAACAAAATTAATAATTCATTTCGTAGCGAAATATTAAAATGCTGACAGTGGGTAACAGTCGAAGTCACGGAGTACGGTTATTGGGAGTTCTCTGTTAAAATATCGCCACCGATGCGATAATATTCAATATGCAGAGAATTGCTGTTTTTAATGAACTGAAGCTATTTCCACGATTGGTTTCAATGATGAAATGCGAGTTTGAGCTCTTACTGGAGTACCGTGCTGCAACTCATCTCTACCTTTCCAACGCATCCCTTCTATTTCTTTCTCTCTCTCTCTCTCTCTCTCACTCGGTTTTCTCTCGTCGTGAAATTTTGCCGCCTACATGTTTCGATGAAATGAAGCGTCATAAAGGTGGGAAGCAGATTTCGTACTAACAACATCGGCAAATGACGTTTTAATGCCGTCGGCACTGAAACACAATCCTTTCATAAATACAGACACATCCGATGGAATATCTTCTGACCTCAAAAGGGTGATACGATATAGAAAACAACATTCGCATCTACCAGTTGTTTAGAACTATCTGCACGTCTCTTTCCTTCTCGCAAGCCACGAAATCTGCTAAAGGTTTCACAAGAATCCAAAATGGGAATGGCGCTAGCGGACGAAGATATGACATGACTCAAAACATATAATAATTTATGTATATGTTTTAAATAAAACATATGTAACATTTCAACTTAAAATAAAAAAAATTACTCCACATGCATAAATTAGTCAAAATCGGTTATTTTATGTCAATTTCGATGTGTTTTGTAGCAAGTGTTTGGCAATTACAACAACTTGACTTAGGTAGATTTGCTTCATAAGTAGTAAAGCCTTGTGGAAACGTTAGTTATATTTTATCCTGAAGCAATAAGATATTTTAAAGCAAGCTTCAATCAATTTTTTCGCAATATCGTTTAGTAATATGCGACAACGTAAAATCACAGGGTACAAAGTTACCCATTTTACTCTACACACAACAGTGAGGTTTAAATTGAAATTACTGTCATCACTATTTAAGTAATTGAAATATGGCTGAAGAATGTGGAACATTCTTTGGGGTACAAAGCTCACATTCCGATAACTAAAGAACATATTATCGATTAACCTTTACAGTCGCATATTAAAACTCGTATAATTCGTGGTGCAGTATCTACAACACGTACGGACGAGTACAACTTCTGTTTCTTGGTATTCTATTCATATTAAATGTATTGTAGCCAAACCAGTTCACTACATATTTTCATAAACTATTTTCCCCTTCCTGTCATTTCTGTTCACTTCAACATTTCACAGAATATTTGCCACCAGTGACTTAGCCACCTGTCCCGTGTCTCGTCTCAAAGAGTAGTCCAAAGTAAAAAAAGGTATGATCATTTCGAAACTTAATTTAATGGTCAATCCTACCAGTTTAAATATATTCGGAGCTCAATAACTGTGATAATTCAAGTAATGGAACTGCAAAAACTGTATTTAATTCACAAATAGTTATGAAGTAATGACTATTCCGCAAAGATATAATTTTAGGCATTACATTTTTAGTTTTGATGTTGTTTAATGTAAGTTCTAGAATAACGTAACATATAATTCATTAACATGTAGAGACTTTTAACAAATGCGGAATTGCAATCATTTTTTCTTCTTTTAAAATTGTGAATGTTCACTCCTCAAATGACAGTGTTGCCTGAAAGAGCAGTGTTGGCCATTTCGCGGTAAGAGAACGCGTGAGCGAAGGACACGAGGCGGAGCAAGTGGGAGGCGATCGTTGGGGGCGAGTAGATGAGGGAGGTGGCGGACGTGTTTTGGGTAGGAGGAGTCTTGCAAAGCGGAGTAGAGGCAGAAAAATGGGGGGTGTAGGAAGCGGAGATGGAGGAAAGGGAGGCTGATATGCTGAACGGAAAGTGGGGAGGTGCTAAATAACGGAAACGCCAGGATACGGGGAATGGAGGATGGGGTAGCGACAGGTGACCAAATTGGCCGGCGCAGTCGGGGAGGGGTGGAGAAATCTATGAGAAAGCTGTGATCCCGAGACAAAACGTTGGTGCGCAGGGCGGGAAGAAAGAGATTGAGGGAGTAGAGTAATTCAAGCTTGGGCTCTGTAAGACTGGTGCGCTGCGACTGAAACTGAGGCTAGGAACCTGGAAGTTTTAAGGATGGGCGTCGGTAAGCTGAGGGAAATTGGGTGAGAGTGCAGGTGAGACCGGACGGGATAGGACAGAAAATTATGGTTGTATGGTGGATAGGGTAGGACCCGCAAGGAGAAAAATGTTGGCTAGCTGGCCGGAGCGGGCCTGGAGAAAAGAGCTGGGAAGAGGTCTGGGCAAGAGGTCTGGGCAAGAGGTCTGGGCAAGAGGTCTGGGCAAGAGGTCTGGGCAAGAGGTCTGGGCAAGAGGTCTGGGCAAGAGGTCTGGGCAAGAGGTCTGGGCAAGAGGTCTGGGCAAGAGGTCTGGGCAAGAGGTCTGGGCAAGAGGTCTGGGCAAGAGGTCTGGGCAAGAGGTCTGGGCAAGAGGTCTGGGCAAGAGGTCTGGGCAAGAGGTCTGGGCAAGAGGTCTGGGCAAGAGGTCTGGGCAAGAGGTCTGGGCAAGAGGTCTGGGCAAGAGGTCGGGGCGGGGATCGGGGAGGGTGAGTAGGGCTTGTGAGGAGGGGGTGGGAAAAGCGGGGCTCTCGGACCGGCGCGCAATCAAGGCGAGCACATTGATTCGGCGTGGCTGCGGGTGAAAGCGTCGCCCAACCGCGCACTCTCTCGCCCGGGGCGACGGAGGGCGTCGGAGGGCGACGGAGGGCGAGGCGGGACGACGGCCGCTATTTACACGAGAGCGCCCGCGCCGTCAATTTCGTTTTTTGAAAGGACCTCCACGCGGCGGCAGCGGGATGCAGTTCCTCTCTCGGCCACAGAACTCGCGGTAAGAGCTCGTGTGCGATACGTAGGAGTAAATAGGGCGGTGAAATGGGGTGAGAACTTGTGCCTCCTGAGTTTGGCAGTTCTAAAATGTTCTAAATTAAACATATTCAAAAAATTAGATGTAAAAAAATCAATAGATTACGAAAATTCTTAGATTTAATGTGAAAGAATGCATATTTATTTGTAGAAAATATTTCGCATGAGAATTTACTATCAAAATGGGCAACTTCTTCTTGTTAACGGGGAATGGATTGTAGTTTGTTACAATTCAATTGAAGTTTCATTTTAAAATGACTTGAAATAAATTAAAATTAACAATTTTGATAATTTAATTTGCCTTTTTTCACAAAAGTATTATTTTATATTTTTAATTCTTAATATATTTTCAATGGCGGCATTATCTCCTCCCTCCCTCTCTCCCACCCTCCCTCTGTCACTCTGCCTTTCTCTCTCTCTCACTAGCAACACACACACAAATCTCCCTCTCTCTCTGCCTCTCTTTCTCTTTCCTTCTCTCATGCACACACACACCTCTCATTCACCCCTTTTCTCTCTTCTCTCTCTCTCTCATGCATCCACACAAAAAGTTCTGTCTCACACACACTCACACATCGATAGTTTTTCACTCCCACGCGCACGCACGGGTCTCGCTCTCCGGTCCCGTGAATGTGTTTGAATGAGTGTGCGTGGACGCTTGTCGGCGGGGGCGGCGCCTCTGTGAAAAGATCTCCGTGAAACGGCTTCGAGAGCGGTCGATGATGGAGCCCACCCTTTCTCGCCCCGCGTTGGCGCGGCGGCGACGCACAGGAGCCGGCTTTAGAGCGGCGTATTTGCGCTGGCCGCCACGGGTGGAGCCACTATCGCCGCGGGGGGCGGGGGGGCGTTTGTAATGGCTGTTCGCTGTCCGACTCCGCGTGCATCCGCTCCGCTATACGCCGCCCCGGGACGTCATCTCGGCGAGAGGACGGCTCCGTAATTAAATCATGTTTGTTTTCTTCAGCAATTTAAAATGTTAACACTGTCCGAGACGCGCGGGGAGGGATTAAATTGAAGCTATGTTGCTCCTGGCGCGAGCGACTCGCTCCGGCCCCCTTCCTGCGAGAGGTTTGTGCAGGGGATTTGGCGAGGGACCCTTCCCGCTAACTGCGGAAATCGGATTTACATATGAAATTAAGCAAGCAATGGCTGCTACTGTGGTTACTCTGACCGGTCGGTCGCGTCCGCCGCCGCTTTCGCGGAACGAGAGGATAAAAAGGCGCGGCCAATTGACAGGAGAGGGCGTGGCGCTAAACGTCTGGGAGGGCGCGTGTGGCCCGGTCGGGCGGGTTGCCGCCGCGGGTGGGCGGGGCGGCAGCGGCGGGCGGGCGACGAAGGCGCTGCTCCCGGGTGCCAAGCGCTGTGTTTGTTAAATATGGCGCGAAAAATAAATTATTTACATTGATTTTGAATATATAAATTAACACAACCAGTCGCCAGTCACAATTGGTGTGACGAAAAAATGCCTATCCTCAATTCCTTTCACCGGGAGCGGTAGCTCAGTGTATCAGTTGATGTCACTGCAGAGCCTCTGGCCGGGAGGTCCTACGGCGGCAGGATTTTCGACACTAGCTTTTCAGCTAGGTCGAATTCAGTCGCTGTCTGGAGGAGAATTCTAGCGGCCGGCTGCTCTGATCGGTAGTTTTCCATGGGTTCTCCGATCAACATCAGGCGAATGCCGGAGCAGTACCCTACCAAACGGCCACGCCGCGCGCGATCTGTCCTTCCTCTTCCTTGCCTATCCTCTCCCTATACATACATACACACACACACACACACACACACACACACACACACACACACACTTACATGCACTACACTACCACATATTCGGGAGCTTAGAGCTTGTCCCGGCTGGGGCGGTGCCCCGCTGGTGGGAGAGTCCTGGTTAGGGGAAACCCCACTAGCCGACGGTAGGTCGGCGCCGGATCTCGCCATCTAGCGGGGGAAGATCACCGCCATCTCCAGTGAAAAAACATGCAATACACTAACGGGACTAATGACCGAAGCAGTTGACGCGCCCGGAAACACGAAAAAATCAATCAATCTGAATTCCTTTATTTAAATCAAAGTAAGAAGAAATTTTATGAAGTTTTAATTTCAATGACACGTTCAACTAATGGACTGAGCCAGGCTAACATTAAAACCTCCAGCATCAGGATTCTGCGGAAGGAAAATGAATTTGCAGGAAACTGGGAACACTCAAATCAACGCTTAAGGAATAACGCTTGAAAGTTATTCAACAAATTTAACTAGAGTTCGAAACAACAAATACAATTTAGTTACCATAAATTAGGGACAAAGCCCTTTGACACAGAATTACTAGATGCAAATTACGAATTCAAATTTGACACGCTGATGCAATTGGAAAATGGAAATAACACGTTTGACAGGCTTTTGCTCAGTACAAAAATTAACCTGGAATAGAAAAGATTTACACACTTATTACATTAAATGTTAAGAGATATATTACCAATGACCGTCCATTTTAGGACTGTGGAAAAAATCATTTAATTCTAAACATTTACATACGCATAGTTGAAAGGGCATCGTAAATGCGAGTCTTCTAATAAATAAACAACATAAGTAAATGCTACACTGAATTGATAGTGCTCACACTTTGCAAATCACATTATGGAAGAGCTAAAAGTTAAACAATTAGTTTTTGCACTCATGGATCAGTCACTCTTTACAATACATATTTGCGCAAATCCATGTTTCACACAAAATACACCTGGGTTTCGCTCACTAGTACCTTGACTGAATTTAGTCAGTTCTCCTTGCCTTTAATTACGTCAGTTATGCTAGTACTCAGTAATTTTGATAGCTTTAATTTGGAGCAGACGGAACAAATTCCCGACCAAACGGCTGCCACTGCTGTCTTTCCTCAAGCTGGCCCAGTCAGTTGAAAGAGCTGCCTATGGGACCGAATGCGACGCATTGGACATTGGACCACCGTATTTTTTCACGGTACGGGCCCTTGCGTCGCCATTTACACTTTCTCCCTATGAAAGCGACACAATGCCTTCCCCTTTGAAAGAGAAAGTCTCTGCAACAATCAATAAACACCATTAAAACTTCAGACCAAATATGCTTTTCCCTTTGAAGTCTAGAATACTCAAACAATCCAAAAATACACATTAGAACGTCGATATTGTAAGCGGCAACTTCAATCGTAGGTGCCTCAAACAACTTGCGCTCCGAAGTAGGTGCTGAAATTTAACTTGAAGAATAATTACCAAGGCTAACGCACATTACAACATTACATTAGAAGATTACAAAATAGCGAAACCAGTGCATAAAAGAAATAACATTAGCATACTAGTAGGCTATGCGAAAGATTATGCAAAAACACCAATATCAAAGAAAATAATTGTGGCTGCATAATGCATGAGCTGGCTTTAGAATAATAAAACATATAACGACCCGACAGGTCGGGCACACTTCAAATTTTGACAAGAATAATAAATTTACATACAAAGCAATAAAGAAGTGACTGAAGTAGTTTTAAATAGCAGAAATTGTAGAAGTGACCATTTAAAGTGGGCTGCGAGCCCTTGTATAGAGTATTGTTAAAGATATGCCGCTGGTTTTACTTTTTGTCTAGCGCTGAGTGAAATGCAACGAATACTAGAAGAATACAAACACAAAAGCGTCCCTAGGGGCAGACGGCAGAACTAAGCGTTCAAAATACCTTGTAGTTCTGACATGGTACATAAGTAGTGGTCTGTAGATAGTACACACTAGCAGCCTGTAGTAGCAATGATGTAGATTAAAGTGGGATACATAGAGTTTGTATACAAAACCACATATTACAAGCTATTTTACATCAAAAACAGTTTTTTTCTATTACAAAGTATTAATTTATGACATAACTACTTACAGATTGAAATGTCTTGAACAAGTATCATTATTTATGAAAGACATGAATAAAAGATATAAAAATGAATGTTTCAGAGTATTGTATTACATTATACACTTTTATGCAGGAATATGCACTTAAATGTAATTATATGAATTACTGCTAACATGAACAAGAGTCCATAACATTCTAGCAGTCCATAGTGTTTCATTTTCCTTTCATTAGGTTATTTTTGTTTCCATATTATACATAAAGCCTGATTTACATTTACATTTTGCAATGTAGATCCGCATCTGAATTTTTTAAAAACACTATTGTATTCAATATACAGAGAGTTTTAGATAAATTAAGATAATAATTCGAATTTTATGTATAATTTTTTGAAAAACATTGCACTCAAATAATTGTACATTTTTATTTGTTTCAGGTGAGTACAAACTGGAGAACTTCACAGAATCGGGGAAATGGCTCTTCACTAATGAGAATTATACCTGATAATTCTGAGTGTGGGATAGAGCTGGTTGTGGAGATTTGTAAGTTTTTATGTGCACTTCAAATCATGTAGTATACCATTCTGCAGTTTTGCAATATTAATTAGTGAATGGGATGTAATCTAGGTATAAAATTTAACATCTCATTTGAGCATTGTAATAATTGACACAATTGAATCGTTTATTTCAGAAGCCCGTCAAACGCCAAAATTTCAAATACGCTTTAGCGATGGAATATTGTTCCATCAGGATAGACACATCGCTTATTCCACATTTACCTAAAAAATATTCATTTATTAACTGCTTTAATATTAAAAAATATTTTTGAGATCTGAAAAATTGGGAGACATTTTCTCACTTTTCTGGACATGAGAAATTTGGCCTTTGACGGGTTTCTGAAATAAATGGTTCAATTGAGAGGCTGTGAACAAAAACATGTTTACATACATTTTCTCAAAAAATGAATGTAAACATGTTTTTATGAACATTGACTAAGATAACTGTGGTGCTTTGATATAAACCTGTTTGTTTAAAGAGAGGTACCAAGTGATTCTTGAAATAATGTTTTAAGGAAAATCAAATTTCAGCCTTTTCTATGTTGCCGGAAGTATTTCTGTAGGAAAACCCGTCTCATGTGGCATACCATTTTCTTGTCCACAAACCCTCAATTATTACATTAAATGTTGACAATTGATTTAAAATAATTGACTCATAACATGATAATTTTAGTGATATTTTCTTTATTTATTATAGAGATTACCATCTGGATTTTGTGCTAATTTAATATTTAAAATTCTGGACTTTATTAAGTCATTATTGAATTCATTAAATTTTTTTACTGATAATAAATTAAATGTGAAATAATTATGGCCAGCATTTGTTGCTAGTAATCCTAAATTTTATTGTACAACAGAGATTAGAGAATTAAATTACACAAATGAAAAAAATTTGGTTGGGGTTTTTCCTCTTTACTTTTTCCGAAGTACACAAATGGACAAGTGTCTCATTTGCCATGTTCGCTTCAATTCATTAGCGTTGAAATTATGGGAGTTTGTGAGATGCGTTTCTTAGGAACCGTTGGCCTTTAGTCTGGAATAGTCTAGACTATTCATCAAAGAAGAACAATAGTTGCTCAAATTTCAAAAATTCAAAATTTAAGTAGTATATGACTTAGTGTAGAGATCACAGAATTTTGAAAATGTGCACACAATTCACTTTTCCCCATAGCACGTCATACGCAGTTTTAACTGTTTTTACGTAAAATAAATAAAATAAAATAAAATAAATAGGATCTTTGCGCTGCTTGAAGACAATGCTGTAGCTTTATTTCGTCGAGGGGGAAGGACATTCGGGAGCGGTGCGGGCGCGGTGCTTAGCATGCTTGCGGAGACAGGCTTGGTGTCACGCGGGTGCCCTTCCTGGCCCTTCGGAATAGCAACGAGGTGCGTGCGCCCGCGCGCCCTGGCTGGTGGCCTGTGGCCGAGGGTCCATTCGGCATTCGCCTGCCCGGCACACGGCTGCTCGCGCTTCGGCCACCCCACGCCACCTCTCCATTTCTCCCGGCGAATCCTGACACGAGGCTGGATAAATCGGTTTCCGAATACGGAACTCTACTACTGGTGCCTCTGAACATCAACTGGTGCCTCTGAACATCAACTGGTGCCTCTGAACATCAACTGGTGCCCCTGAACATCAACTGGTGCCTCTGAACATCAACTGGTGCCTCTGACCGGCGAGTCGAAGGGTTTGATTCCCGATGGCGGAATTTTCGACACTAACTACAAAGCTCTGTTGAATTCAGTTGCTGCCTAGATGAGAATGTTAACGGCCGACTGCTCTAATCGGTATTTTCCGTGAGCTCTACAATCAACTAGAGACTATACTGAGCATCACAAGAAAAGTAATATTAATTTTAACAATGATACAACACCAGAAGAATGTCAGAGCAGTGCCCTAACAAATGAACCAAGGACCGCACGCGATCTTTCTTTCCACTTCGTTGTTCTATTCTTACCTCTTCATTACATACTTACACTTAGATACACTACACTACCAAGTATATCGGGAGACCAATCGGAAGCCAGTGCTTGTCTTCGCTGGGCCGGTGCCGGAGATACTTGGATGAGGGAAACTGCACAAGCCGATGTGTAGCTCAGCGCCGAATCTCACCATCCAACGGAGTAAGAACGCTACGTCCCTTTTAAAATATGCGCCGCACATACGGGATTAATGATCATAGCAGCTGACGTGGCCGTAAGCACGAAAATATCAAAAACCTAAGAGAACTCTTGCAAAAACAAGAACTAATTTTTACAAGTGTAGAACACGGCTGGTTTACGTCAAGTATTCCGCGTATTGTGCATGACTAAAAGTTCTAATATTTCTAAACATATATTAACAATTTCCTAGATTCACGCGTTTATACTGAAGATAAGATCTCTTATATTAAAAATATTTTGCCTCGACCCGGAAAACTACTTTTGAACAGTCTAGAGCGCCTCATTTTTGAGTTACGCGTAATCGATTTCATTGAGTAAAAGGAGGAAAGTCCGAGTGCTTTTTAAATGTAGGGCACGACTTCACCAATCAAATGGATTTCTTGTATGTAACCTCAAATTAATATGATTATAATAGTGGGAGTTGAAAAAGAGAAGCAAAAATTAAATAGTCGTCTCCGATTATAGTGAACTCGGATAAAATGAAGTCTCCGTTATAGTGAACTTAAGTCACTGGTCACGTTTCACTTACAATACAAATAAGCATAAGTGGTCCTGAACCTCGGTTATAGGAAATATAACTGCATGGAAATTAATTCCCTTTTGAAAAATAATATATCGCCTCAAAGCCATAAATCCAACCCTAGGCAGCTTGAATAAATATAGATCAAAGGTCATTATCGATGAACTCTTCCCTTAGATGAAAGTAGCGAATATGGAATGGGGACCTTCCTGATAACCTCATGTCACTTACTTTTAATGCGGAAGCAAAGGATGTGTCCTCCGTGGGCTACAACTGGCGGCGGCGACATGCGATTGCTTGCTTCAGTTTCTCGCTTGACGTTACTTGACATTTCGGGAGACGAAGCGCGTTGTGTTGACTCGGGCGACAGAAAGCGCGCGACTGCCACAGCCTGGCGATACCCGTCGTGTCGCGCGGGAAAGCAATCAGTTTCATTAGCCGTATGCGCCATCCTGCTGCCGAATGGATCTCGTACGTTAAAAGTAGTAAAAGGACTTTCGAAGAGTGGAACTTCCAACAGTGCAAGAAGCATTGAAGGGAGACAAGGCAGCATTACGATACATAGAGACAGTGTACACTGGAGAATCAAGTAAGGAGAGAGCGCAAACTCTGGAGAAGGATCTAGATAAATTACTAGTGGAAAATGTGCAACGCAAATATTTGAAAATAAATCCTAGTTTTAAGGAAAAATGTATTGAAATTTTTAGTTCGGGCTATAATGTATTTTACTGTACCTCTATATTTATAAAATAAATCATTATGCAGAAATTCTATTTAATTTTGACATTATGGGGTGTAGTGGACCTCTTATATAGTGAACCAAAAATGTTAGTCGTCAGAAGTTCACTGTTACCGGAGTCAACTGTTATTTGTCTGAACATGTAATACAAGAAATACAAAATTTCGTTGGAAACATTTGTTTTATTGACACATCAAAAGTTAAGATTAATTAAGGTGGAAAGAAGTATGAACGTAAAAGGTAACTACACGAAAATGAACTACATGTTGATAGCACCGAAGTATGTCATCCTAAACACCTGGGGAACAGCTCGCAGTCTCCGGGCTGCCAGAGAAATACAACAACAACAATAATAATAATAATAATAATAATAATAATAATAATAATAATAATAATAATAGCTGCCTCCATTGCCGAGAAGAAGCGAAAAGATCAGACCTTGGCTATTGAACTGAGCGACATGTGACGGTTAGGTATTTCTGTTGAAGTAGTTCCTGTGGTTATCTCTGCAAATTGACTGGTCTCTGAAGAACTAACTTCATCGTCTGCAAAGCTTGGGCTTAAAACTGACAAATTCACACAATGCAAAAAGGCTGTTCTCCTGAGTACTGCACGCATTGTGAGGAAGTTTTTATTGATATAACATCACCTGACTTCACCGTCGAATCCTGACCACCCGAGTTTGCAAGCGAAGCAGGCACCTTGGTTCTCTAAATGTCTCGGTGTCGGCTGTATGACAGCTCGCTAGGCCAGAGAATTGATAATAATAATAATAATAATAATAATAATAATAATAATAATAATAATAACGAACCCTTAGTTAGACAGTCTGTATTAGTAAATTATTGAAATATATTTAAATTTTAGGCTTACCGAACATCTCATGAAAATTTCTTTTTCTCATCTTAGAATTTTCATGTATTCATGAGGAGTCATTTACTAGAAGCCGCAATACTATTTACAAAATTATTTTAAAAACTTTTGGATCTGATTTGAATATTTAGCAGAAAATTTTCTTGAAAATATTGTTGAATAATTTTATCTGACTACAAAATTGACAATTTCAAATTTCTCCTATGATAGGTCATTTAAATATGGTATAGTTGTCACTACGTTTTAAAAATGTGGGAAGGCAATATTGTAGGCGTAACTAAATTCTTGTTCAATGAACGCCAATTCAAAAGGTGTTTTGGCTTTCCATTTCGTTTAATTAATTTCTCCACGTCAGTGATAATTGATTTTTATTGGATTTCGGAAATAGATTGTCCGAAATTGATTCGTTTTAAATAGATTCCTCATTTCAAAAACGTTCCTTGTCTGCAATGGCCTTATACCTACAAAAATCAGGAACTAGCTATGCTGAATGTAACCGGAGATCTGAAATTAAAATGATTGGCATTTTACAACGAACAAAAATTAATGAATATATTTGCAATTTCTATTATGTTTTATGCATTATTGAATTTTATTATTCCCTCACGGTGAATTTCTATTATCTATAATTGCATGCTGTCCAACGAAGTACTTTATTGTGGATGTGGAAATTTTGCTGTGCATGCTTAAAGAGAACTGTATATCATATTCAGGAATCATAGAGAAGCATTCACCTGAAATTCAAATACATAAACATGTATTCATATCAATAAATTAAATTACTTGAAAATCAATCTATCACTCGTTTTTCTTATTTAAAAAATTCTTTGGTTAAAATTTAAATATATTTAATTTTAACCTACATTTAAACTTCATTCAATTTAAACAAATATAACATATTTAATGTAGTTGCATTCAAAAGTAATAATATTATTTTAAATGATTATTTTCTTTAATTTAAGATTCAATTTAAGGAAACTATATTTATAATCAATAATGATGCAATTACAATCACACTCAGAACTGAGTTTTATAACTACACGTTTGAATTGGCTTCTAGAAATTTCAACACTTAATTAGATTGTCAAGAATCAATTTGGTATATAATATTTAACGGACATTTTTTCAATAAAGTTAAGAGCACATTTTTTTTCAATTCGAGTGCAAGTTGTATTCCAAAATAACCACTTTTCTAAGTATAGAGAAGGTGATATTGTGTTGTTTGAAGGATATTGGAACGTATTTTGGAATTACTATTTTTCCGAAAATTTGGAATTACTCCAAAACCTCAAATTTGGAAAAGCTTAAAATTGAATAAGGTCATATTTCCTCTCTAATATCTCACCTTGATGCAAGCTTTATAAAATATTAATCTCGCACTCAATACTTTGCACTTCGCTGACATGCAGATATGAACTGCCAGATAACTATGCATTAGATTGCGCCACTTCGTGCATGTCTACGTGCCATTCGTTACAGCCAGTTGTTAACGCTGCTAGCACCGGCTTGGGAACTGCACATTGCTCGAGTTGTTCGACTTTAAAAACTTGGAATAAAACTTAGAAAAATACGAGGAAACATATTGCTTTCCTTTGAATTATCCTCAAATATATTAACAAACAATATATATATATATATATATATATATATATATATATATATATATATTTCATCAACTTCATATGTTTTGATCTCTTCGATTTGTATTAAACAACTAGTTGAAATATTCTATGTTGACACAGTATTTTTTTCATGTTAATCATTATCTTTATAATGATCCTATGTCATCTGGTACGCCCGGTGCCTTCCCACTCTGCCATGATTGTTACCATCATCGTTGCTACCATTAACGTTGCTGTCAGTAGCTATAAACAGGTGAATTATTGCCTACTCACGGTAAATTTGGACTCATTCGAGTCCAGAAAAATGTTTGACCTTCAATTACTCTTAAGCTAATGGTGCTATGGGAATAAGTCAAAATGTATTAGTAGGAAATTTTATGGGTATTAAAAATAGGCTAATTCACTTTGATGAATTTATTAACGGTAGTCGTGATATTCCGCTCATCCCGCCAGTTAGAATAAGATATCGATTTTAACATTTTCTAAAGTGTATTTGATGTTTTCTATCTGGTTATTTCTTTTAAGTTAAATAATTTTGTCTTGGAAGTTGTTTTCACATCCTTTCGCCTATTACTATCCGTAAAGAGGGTACACCATTTTGAGATTACATAAGATTGAGATTTGACTACTGTAGATATGTAGAAAATTGTAAAATGGTCTGGTAAGCCACAATGCGAAAATTAATTTAATAAGTTTCTTTAACAATAGGACAGTAAAGTAGGGATATTTAATTAACTTTAGAGCTAAACAAATTTAAATTCTTTCAACAAACACTAAACATAGGTTTGGTTTGGTTTTTCGTGTTTCCGGGCGCGTCAACTGCTCTGGTCATTAGTCCCGTTAGTGTAGTGCATGTTTTTCTCGGGAGATGGCGGTGATCTTCCCCGCTGGATGGCGAGATCCGGCGCCGACCTACCGTCGGCTAGTGGGGTTTCCCCCTAACCAGGACTCTCCCACCAGCGGGGCACCGCCCCAGTCGGGACAAGCTCTAAGCTCCCGACCGGTCTCCCGGAATATGTGGTAGTGTAGTGCATGTTAGTGTGAGTGTGTAAGGGGTGAGGATAGGACAAGGAAGAGGAAGGACAGATCGCGCGCGGTCCGTGGCCCGTTTGGTAGGGTACTGCTCCGGCATTCGCCTGGTGTTGATTGCAGAAACCAAGTAAGACTACCGATCAGAGCAACCGGCCCTAGAATTCTCCTGCAGACAGCAGCTGAATCCGACCTAGCTGGAAAGCTAGTGTCGAAAATCCTGCCGCCGTCAGGACTCGAACCTAGGACCTCCCGGTTAGACCGGGAGCGTGGGGCGTGGGGCGTGGGGCGTGGGGCGTGGGGCGTGGGGCGTGGGGCGTGGCGTGGCGTGCTCTTCTCGCATTGCGAGGGCCTGCCCCGTTCGCGCCGGCAGCTGCTCAGCGCCGCCACCGCCGTCGTACCTGTGGCTCTGCGACGTCTCATTACCCTGCGCCCCGACGGGGCGCGGCGCGGCGCGGGGCGGGGAGAGGAGGGGCGTGGCGGGGAGGTCGCGCTTGAATAATGGCGGGCCGAGCGTAATCCTGATATACGCCGCGACGTGCTTGGCAATTGGCGCGCCCGACGTCGCCGGCGCCGGGGCAGGGCGACCTCTGCACCGCCTCCCCACACCCCCTGCTGTCGAGGTGTGTGAGGCTGGCGATCCCGCCTTGCCACAAGACAGACGCAGCTCGGAAGCTGAGTAGAGAAACAATCTGCTGAATCAGAAATGTCATAGTCATTACATCAGTTTTATGTTCCTCTTAAGTAAAATAAACCCAACCTTCTCATACATTCGAATTGTTCTTTGATAACTTTATCATTTTTTAGAGCTCCATCAAATATTGAATTAATGAGATGATAGTGAAATTAGGGCTTACAATCGATTTTGTTACAACATTATAAAATTCTAAATTAGTGATTTAATAACTTAAATTTTAATATTCAAAATATATAATAATATAACCAATTATTAAATGTGCAATAGGTTGGTTACATTAAAAATCCAAAAATATCGAAATAATACGTTAATAATTTAAATACCAATAACATTACAAACACAATTCATTATACACGTTTATATATTTATTGTTATTTCATATTTAAATGAAAATTAAATAAATTGCAACATCAAAAATACTTTTCCGTAAACCAATGAATCAGAAATATAACATGTTTATTATTTTATGCCTTTTCGATATTTATTTGAAGCGAGTTTTAAGCAAGCGAACAAACGTGGTTCTACCACGCGTGAGCAGTAAAAACCACAATATTAGTCTATTTTCTAACAACGATCATGTTTATTTATTAGATGTGCCAATCATTGGAGATTGTGTGAACTGAGGTATCCAAAATTGAACTTACAATAATTGTTTGGAAAGAAGGTAGTACGTATTAATATTTTTCATATTTGTTTTAATTATATTCATACCTACAAATATTCGCAACATCTATTTTTAAATATTTTTTTTATAATACTTCCTGTTCAAATTCTTCTCTTTGTGTTCTCCATATCGAAATAAGAAGTTGACTGGTTCTTGGAAAACTCAACAAATGAAATAATTCAATGTGTGAAATACATTTTACTTCATGTGAATTCACGCTACATGCGGCAACATGGAAGAAATGTTCTACGAGTGTGAACGTTTCCTTCTAGCCCCGCTGACCAGCACAGCGCTGCCGTCGCTTGCCTGCCCGCGAGCGCCGCGCCACCCCGAGGGCCTGCGCTGAAACTCTGCGAAACGCAAAAAATATGATTGAAATCCGTTGGCTGCCTGGCGGCGGCGGCGGGGCGCTGCGGGGCGCGGCGACGGGAGCGGGGTGTGACGGGATGGGGGGGAAGGAGGGGAAGGGGCTTGCGGTAGCGAGCTCCAGGGAGATTTGTAACGCCATGATCCCGGTATTTATGTTGGCAGCAGTGTCGGCGCGAGAGCGGTGAAAAATGGCGGGTCGTCAGTAAGCCGGCAACGCTGTGATTGACGTGCTGGGCCACCCTGGGAAGTCCCACGTCTCTCGCGCGCCCTCCCTCTCTCTCTCTCTCTCTCCCTCTCTCTGCCTCTAACCCCTTCGCCCCGCTCACGTCCGCAGTGATGCCAACTGCTGCGGTTTGCGGTCGCACGGTGACGCCTCGGCATCCGGTGGGGAGCGAGCAGGGAGGGAGGTGGGAGGAGCGGCGTGGGGGCACTGCGTTGCGACATGGTGGAGAGCCATCGTTTTTGCGATTAGGTTAGAGCGGTGATAGAGAACGTGATGTGATGGTTTCTGATAAAACTAGCTTTTATACGACAACATGCTCTTGTTAGTTGTCATCAAACTGGAGAGTTGCTGGTTTGCCCGTCAGGTAAATTTTGGGCGGTGCTGTTCTACACATTTAAACGTGTATCGAATGCGATACTCTGTTTATTGCTTACGAGTCTGAGAGGAAAAATATTCCTCTTTATATTGGCTATTAAATAACATCTATCTAAAATACAAACATTCACAGACTTCTTAAAGAAAAAAATCATTAATATTTCAAATGCAGGATTATCTGAGGTGCGATGCATCCAATTTATTTAATAAGTTGTGATCTGTTGTAATAGCTCGTGAAAACCTAATTTTAGAGGAGAGCAACATATCTTCCTGCAATTAAGTATTTTAAATGATCAAGAGAGAATAAATATAGAACTTTACATCTTCAATAATAATCATGATTACATGTCATTGTTTTATGTAGTACACAACTTCACATATTTTATTTGTTTATTTTAATGATTGAAACTTAGGTAATGATAATTTAAAACATTGTCCCGTTACTCAACAAGCAAAGTGTTTAACACATCTGATTATTCACGAACGTACAAAATAATGAGAATTCTGCTGAATACTTACATCTTTTTCACCAAAAACTCGACTTATAAGCTTTTTGACCATACTCAAAGACGGACATTTTCAACTGATCATTCACGTGACTAAGCCCAATGCAGCCTGCCAGTGGGCCTGCAAAGAGCCCCGCACGCCCCTACCTCTCGACGACGATTGACCTGATTGTTCAATAATTTACAAAATGAAAAGAATTCTGTCGAATCTGTTTTCCACCAACAAGACGACTTTACAGCTTATTTACTGTAATCAAAGATGTCCCTTCACAACTTATCGGTCACGTGGCTATGTTCTGTGCAGCGTGCCACTGGGTCCGCGATTGCCTCTCGACGGGAGCCCTTTGACGACGGAGGCGGCGCGGGGCGGCGGCCGTCGGCAGCCAGCGAAGCGCGGACGCGCGGCGCGGTTTGCACGCGTGGACTCGCGCGTCAACACGCTGCTCCATTTGCGCCCGCGCCGCGCGGCAAACACGCCTCCGCCGCCCCGCCCGCGCCGCCCCGCGCCGCCACGCCCGCGCTGCCCCGCGCCCCGCCGCGTCACCCGCGCCGCCCCGCGCCGCCCCACAACGCGCCGCTCCGCGCCGCCCCGCGCAGCCCTCGCTGCCACACCCCGCCCGCCCGCCCCGTACCGCCCGCGCCGCCCGCGCCGCCCGCGCCGCCCGCGCCGCCCGCGCCGCCCGCGCCGCCCGCGCCGCCCGCGCCGCCCCGCGCCGCCCGTACCGCCCCGTACCGCCCGCGCCGCCCCGCCGCCGCGCCGCCCGCGCCGCCCGCGCCGCCCTGCGCCGCCCCGCGCCGCCCGCGCCGCCCCGCGCCGCCCCGCGCCGCCCCGCGCCGCCCGCGCCGCCCCGCCGCCCCGCGCCGCCCGCGCCGCCCGCGCCGCCCGCGCCGCCCGCGCCGCCCCGCGCCGCCCCGCGCCGCGCCGCCGCCCGCCCGCGCCGCCCGCGCCGCCCCGCGCCGCCCGCGCCGCCCCGCGCCGCCCGCGCCGCCGCGCCGCCCGCGCCGCCCGCGCCGCCCCGCGCCGCCCCGCGCGCCGCCCGCGCGCCGCGCCGCCCCGCGCCGCCCGCGCCGCCCCGCGCCGCCCGCGCCGCCCGCGCCGCCCGCCGCCCGCGCCGCCCGCGCCGCCCGCGCCGCCCGCGCCGCCCGCGCCGCCCGCGCCGCCCGCGCCGCCCGCGCCGCCCCGCGCCGCCGCGCCGCCCGCGCCGCCCGCGCCGCCCGCGCCGCCCGCGCCGCCCGCGCCGCCCGCGCCGCCCCGCCGCCCCGCGCCGCCCCGCCGCCCGCGCCGCCCTCGCCGCCCGCCCCGCGCCGCCCCGCGCCGCCCGCGCCGCCCGCGCCGCCCGCGCCGCCCGCGCCGCCCGCGCCGCCCGCGCCGCCCGCGCCGCCCGCGCGCCTGCGCCGCCCGCCGCCCCGCGCCCCCGCCCCGCGCCGCCCGCGCCCCCCCCCCCGCCCCGCGCGCCCCAACCCGCCCGCCCTCCCGTGCCGCCCCCCCTCCGCACCGTCCCCCCGCGCGGCCCCCGCCCGCCTCCGCCCCGCCCCGCTGTCCGAGCCCCCGCCCCGCCCGCTCGTCCCGCCTCGCCGCCGCCGCCCACCCGCCCCCGCCCCGCCCCGCCGTGCTCCGCTCGGCCCGCCGCAGGTGATTTGTGCCGATGGATGGGCTCCGCCCGCGCGCTCGCTCCGCTGCCGCCTGGACGCGCGGGCAGGCGTCGTCCGCGCGTCCGCTCGCGCTGGCAAAGAGCTGTTTGCTGACAGCTGCGTTTTGACGTGGTTGATTGGGAGCGCAAATATTGTAGGTTTGCTAATGATTATTTTTGAGTGGTGGATACCTCTCGTGCGTAACGACCTAGCGTACAAAAATTGTGCGCAAGACGGATCATGCTTTCTATCAAAAAGCAAGCGTTGCCGTTCTATAAGGCACTGCACCTTTACAAACATTCAAGCTTGATTTTCTCAACTCTAGGAATTCTCGACATAAAATACATGTGGACTAAGCTATCGACGGACACCCCTGCGCTGCAGTTATCTTAGATGTTAGATCTATTGACATTTGGAACAGTAGTAAGAGCTCTACGAGCTGATATAAGAGTTTAAACAAGAAAACATAAGTATTTATAATAGTTTGAAAAATTTTGCTTTACTTATGCATCTCAAAATTTTCAGCAGCCCAATATAGTAATTACGCTCGACCTAAAATCATATTGGATGGATTGAAAATTGGTATGTAGGTCTCTGAAGTTCGGAACATAATTGCAGAGCTTATTTTGAAACTTAAATATTTCTATTTCCATTGGTTTTAGTTTTTGTATATAAACATATTCTTTAGACATTTCTACATCAACCTCCGCACATTGGAATCAAAAATTGGGTTTCTTGTGTTAAAATCTCCTAATACCATGAATCCTATCTTGAACTAAAGTTCAATGTAATTCTTTGCTTCGTAAAAAATTTCCAAAATAAGCTCTTTGATTTTCTTCACGGTTTTTTAAAATCCAATACCGATTTATTTGCTCTCAAGAAAATTTTCGTAATTGTTCATATGTTGTGAAAACATTAAACGTTCATTGTCGAATGTATACAGGATACTACTCGTTGATAAATATCTCGTATATCTGATTTTGTGTAGGGTCATATTTTATTCCGGTTTCTTACCTTACTTTCTTCTTCAAAAATATTTCCTAATAAGATGATGGATTTATACTACACAGTTTGAAAATTACTATTTGTATATTAATAATTTTCCTATTTATAATTTTGATTCACGATAACAATAAACTTCACAATAAAAACGATTTTAACTTTGTTGCATATCACCAGTACAATGATATCAACTCTTTAGATAGGTGATTTGGTTTTCAATATTGTCTTTGTTTAAAACAGAGAATTTAATTTGTAACGTATATCTTCTACCCTCTTTGTCTTTGGACATTCTTTCGGGCAAAAATTTACTTCCAGAAATACTGCCTTTATTACGTAACCTCCAGCGTTAAGTTCGCCCATCCGTCGCCGCTCGCGCCACCGCCGCCGCTGGCCGTCCCTGGGCGCGCGTCATCCCGGCGATCGCTGCTAATTACACGGAGCGTCGCGTCGGACGCGGCGCTGTGCGGCGACGTGTTCCTGCTTCGCGCTGACCCTCCCAGGCCCACCTCCTTGCTCTGTCTCACTCCCCCGCCCCGCCTCTACCCACCCCCGCCCCATCTCGCCTATCCCCCTGCGCTGCCCAGCCCAGCCCCGCCTCGTATTACCCCCCCGCTCCTCCTCGTCCCACCCCACCCCACTCGCCTCCTCCCAGCCCAACCCGCTCCGCCTCTCTCCACCCCAACTTGTTTTTTTCGACTTCCCACGTCCCATCCCACTGGCCTTGTCCAGTCCGCCACATCTCGCCCTACACTTTTAGTGGTATGAGTCTTTCGGTAATCGCTTACCTCCGACAGATTATTCCCCCCGGGTTATAGTATCTGTACTAGTATTAAATAGACGTATTTCATAGTTTTCTCTCTGCCCAAGCAAACTTCGCACATTCGCATTTTTGAAAATAATTTGTGTCAATTAAAATTGCGTCTCCTGATGAACGACCAGAACGCTTCGCCTTTCTTCTTCTCGTCTCCTGACCGTCGGCGCCCTCGGCCTCCGGTCATGTCGACTGCTCCTGGCACGGAAAAGTTCACATTGCTGGCGAAGCAGCATGCTGATGGGTCATGAGGAAGGGGCTCCCACGGCTCTCGCAAGGAGCGAGGTCGGAAGGGTTGGGCAGGGAGGGGAGGGAGGGGGCCGCCGCGAAGGCGCAAGGCCGCCTCCGGCGCTGCGGAGAGTAGACGCTGAAGCGGCCGAGGGGAAGGTGAGAGGGCGGGCGCCTCAGGTGGGCTGCCGGGCCGCGCCCCGCGCCGCGCCCGGTCTCCTCTTAATTGCTGCCCCTACCCGCAGGCGCAAACTCTCGTTAGCGCCTTCGGCCGTCGTTAGGGGCGCCGCGCGCGAGCCGCCCCCGCACCCCACAGCGTCCGCATGGCATCTGTGAGGGGCGCCCTGCCACGCCCCGCCCTTCCGCGCCCCGCCCCGCCCATCCCCGCCCTTCCCGCCACCCACGCCACCCCCCACGCCCCCACGCTACGCTACGCCACGCCACGCCTCGCCACGTCCTGCTCCGCCCTTCCTACCACGCCCCGCCCGCCCACCCCAGTCCCGCCCAGCCCCGCCATGCCCCACCACGCTCCGCCCTTCCCGCCACTACCCCCCACCACGCCCCGCCCCGCTTGCTCCTCCCCGCCACGCCCCGCCTCGCCCCGCTTCGCCACGCACCACCCTGCCCCCCCCGCCACGCCACGCCACGCCATGCCACGCCACGCCACGCCACGCCATGCCCCGCCCGCCATGCCCCGCCTCGCCACTCCCCGCGCCGCCTCGCCTCACACTCCTCACCGCCTACCCCACGCCCCGCGCGACGCTCTCTGGCATACTCTCTACGCCTTGTTCTCTGCGCCAAGCTCCCTGCGCTCTCCTACCCTACTGCTCTGTTCTGGACGCCACATCCTGTGCGACACGCTCTCCGTGCCCCCGTCCCCCCATTCCCCCCCCAGACCCCCTCCCCAGAACCGACCGTCCCAACACACCCCTGTCCCAATCCCAAATTCTCCACTCAAGACTACCACCCCAGGCCTCCAGCTCTAGAGATCGCACTTCAGGGCCTCCAGATCTTTTATTCCAGACCCCTGCTCTAGATCACCCCAGTTTCCCTTTTCCCTGTCTGCTCTTCAATTATAAACACGAATGAACATGATCGAGTATGTGAAAATAGCATTTTCTTGAAATCTGTGTGTCTTTCTTAATTTGATTCAAAAGTAATTTTGTAAAAATTACATAAGTCACTGTAGTACATTTACTGTTAGTGTTAACAATGAGATAACATACGTTTCCATCTCGGCTTCTTAATCATCAGAAATTGATATGATTCAACTGCCATTGCCAGATTGATTGACCACCCAAATACCATTTATTTGTATGTTATATGTACGTATATGGTTATGTATATTAAAAAATGTGTATTTTTTATGTATTACACTTAAATCAATTGAAAATTATGGGAAGTAAAGTTGATTGCTTCAGAACATGCTTAAATACAATTTTGCTTACTTTCCAAACTGATTTACGCGTTGATTCAAATATCACCAGAAAGCAAACTCGCAAGTTGTTCCTTTATCAGGACATCGTAAAACGAAAATTCCATTCGACTTCCGTCGTGTGACTTTCTTCTGAATAACAAAATTTTGTACATTACCCGACCGTATCATTTAGTTGGGCGATATAAAACCCCAACTCCCACTCCTCAGCACTTTCGGTTCTCTTCTTACCCTCCGAGTCTCGGAACTTCCGCCATGCCGCTCCTTTCTTCGAACCGTGGTCACACAAGCCCCATTGGGGCGTGGGATCGTCTTACTGAAATTGATAACTTGATTGGCGGATCCAGAACTTTTATGTGGGCTGCGGCGTTGCCAACGCCGCGGCGGTCCGGTTCAATTTGGTGGCGTGGCGCTGGAAGCGGTGCCAGGTCATATCCACGGCGTTAAAATTTTGATATATTTGATACTGCTGCAAAAAGTTTTGACTTATACTGCCAGCCGAGGAGAGAAACTTAATGCTAAAGGTCTTTATACATCAAAGTGCAGATGATATGCAGTAAAATTTTTACAGCTCACGTACCTGAAGATATATCATGGACTGAGTTACGACTGTGAAGAGGACGGTTTCTGGCGGGGTCTCGTGGAATATTTTGAGTTCTACTTTCTAGCTCGACTGCCACAAGCCGGCGATGGCATTGTCCCGAAGAAGGGATAGCGGAGGGTAGAAAGTGTCTGCTTTCGGTCGCGTGAGAATACGCGATAAATTCTCTCCTTATTCTACCAGTTCCTCCTCTTCCTGATTCTTCTGACACGTGCGTAAGGGTACTATATTTGGTAAACCGAAAGTGATGTAGTTTACTACTTTACATGCTGACATTCTTATGTTGTTTCCGACATTTTAATATGCTACTGTTTATTATTTATTTCCTTCATTTTTGTTTTGCTGATTACAATTTATAACATCGCGCCCAAATATTTTATTTCCAGATATGATAACCTTCCTAACTATTTTATTGGAGAATTTTCCGAAATTAAATTAACAAATTAATTTACCTTATAAGATAACATAAGTTCAATTTATTTAAACTGCAATTGGGTGTAAGTTAATTATATAGTACATTTTTTCCCTGTATTACTGAGATTTCTTGATGCATTCTTTATAGCGAATATTAAATTCACAATTGCAAAACCGAGAGAATCATTACGTCTGGATTTCTTTTAAATATTTTTATAATTTTGAAAGGTCTTGTCTCTCTACACACGTTTCGTCATGCCTATATAAATCTTTTAAAGTGCCTCTGACGAAATACATCTGATAACATAGTTGAAAAACTAGAAAGAAGGTTAAAGAAGGTCCTTTTGTAAGCCCAGGGGGAAATTTCAGGGCTTTTTATGAAAAAAAAAGAAATAGTAGCAGACCTAATTTTCCTGGAAGCAAACTAAGAAGCTTTAACAAGATTAAAAAGTGTGTGAGTAGAAAGTGGCGCAATTGACAGAGTTAGAAATGTTTTTTGTGTCGTGCACGTAGGCGAATCATGCCTCATAGTTCACGCGGCGGCCGCCGTGGCGCGCCACGAGCAAGCGTGCGCGATACGTTGTGTGGACGTCCGTTAGACATGAGATTTCGCGTGGGGCGACCGCCTACCAGGTAGGCGGCGCTACTTTGTGGTTGCGGGCAATAACGGACTTTCTCCGTCGGGTTTCTTAGTATTCTTTCGCATGATATGTAATTTGCTTCTAATATATTGGGATATTGTGGGCTTATTAGAGAATTATACTGCACGTCGTCGGTAGTTTGAATTGAATTACAGAAATTCTTTCTCGCGCTCCTGGGTTCGCTACAGTCATTACTAGAGTTGCCGGGTGTAATGGATTCCAGAAATTTTAAGTGAGATATTGAACATTGATCTCAGTGATAGTGAAAGCGCTATTTTGTTCATGATTGTTCACGCATTCGTTGCATGGCAAAGGTTTGGGAATTACATTAATATTTGCCATCTCTCTGCGTTCTCAAGGCATTTCACTTTATTCAGTTTTCAGTCTACAATTGCGTAATGCCGACTAGAGTATGTGAACCATACTTTATTCTTACAGTTTCTATCTTCTTGAAGTTATTAATTCTATCTCTTTCCGGTTTAATAAGAGATGATAATAGGTTATAAATATTTATGATAGATAAAAATTACAATCTACCATTACTTTATTGTATTCGGTTTTATTAGTGTTTGTGTGAAATTGTGATTGTATAATTGAACAATTTTAAACTTAAAGAAATAATTTGTCATTCTTACCCATTCATTGATAATATCCCCCAACAAAAGATTGATTCTGTAAAACATTCCTACCACAACGTCCGCCTTTTGTACAATTCATTAATGATCGCGAGCAAAGCATCTGCTCAAATTCGCGCCGTAAATGTTGAACGGAGGACCGCCCCCGGGCCCCCGTAACAAGCCGCGCTATTGGGCGGAGCTGGGGCGAGTGGCTGCCCACCGCCGCCGGGGGCGACATAGAGCAGCTTGTGGGGGGGAGGGCAGTTCCATGGACGGAGGTCGCCCGCGAGGAGTATGCCAAGGGGAAGGATCAGAAATGAACGGGAAGAAGCGAATCGCACATCCTTTCCTAACGAGCTTGTAGGAAGGTTGTAGCGAGAAGAGCAATGTTGCCCGGCTTAGGTAACTCAGGGTGTCACTGCAGTTCCTCTGAGCGGGAGGTCTTACGTTTGAGTCTCGACGGATGCGGATTTTCGACACTAGCTAAAGAGCTACGTCGAATTCAGCCGCTGTGTGAAGGAGAATTCTAGAGGCCTGCTAATAAGAATGGAATATTTCCGTGTTTTTCCGAAAACACCAGGCGATTGCCGGAACAATACAATGACAAACGGGTCACGAACTGCGCACAATCTTTCCTTCTTCTTCCTTCACCTATTTTCTCACCTCATACTTACACACACTTACACTTACATACACTTCACTACCAAGCATGTCTGGAGCTTAGAGATTGTCATGGCTGCGGCGGTGCCCAACTGGTGGGAGATACCTGGTTAGGAAAAACCGCTTGTCGTCGTGTAGGTCGGCGCAGGTTCTCGCCATCCAGCAAGGGAACGTTCATCGCCACCTCACGCGATAAGAATACACTCTTCTTACGAGACTAATGACCTTAGCACTCGACGCGCCCTGAAACCCTCATCAAGCAAGCAAGGAGTAGGGATGAGAGCATGGTAAGAGCAATATGTTGCGGAAGATCGTGGTGAGTACAGCGCGGTGGGAATCGCAGATTGCGAGTTGAAGATGGTGGAAGAGGGTGGTGGGAATAGTGGACAGAATGATGGGGAGAGTGTGATGCGGAGTAAGTGGAAGGGGAGCGTGGAGCGAGGCTTAGGGGAATGGTTGGTTGGGAGGACGTGGTAAAGACCTAGAGTGCAGTGGTGCAGGCTAGCGGTTGAGAAATGCAAGAGGAAGCACGCGAGTGAAGGGGGGCGTGGCGTGGCGAGTAGTGCGGTTGTGGGTACGGCGGGGGGGGCGGGGCCGGCCGGGGGAGGGCGGAGCGGCTGGGGCGGGAGGGCGGGGCGGGTCGGGGAGGGGCAGGGGGGGCAGGGGCGGGCGGGCGGGCGGGCGGCGGTGCAAGGGCGGGGCAGGGGCGGGAGGAGCGGGCGGGAGGGGCGGGAGGGTGCGGGCAGGGGCGGGTGCGGGGAGGCGGGGCAGGGGCGGGGAGAGGGGCGGGGCGGGCAGGGCAGGGTCAGGGAGGGCAGGGCGGGGAAGGGCGGGGCGGGGCGGGGCAGGGGCGGGGGCAGGGGCGGGGGATCAGTGTGACTTCTCGCGGTTCGTGAGTTCTGCTCAATATTTGATGGGGGTATTGTCTGCGAGATGAGGACCGCTGACCCTTCCCACTCCAGCGGTGCCGCTGCCCTGCGGCCAATCCGCCTCGCTTCGTCGGCGTGGCCTCCGCTGACCGAGAGATAATTAGCTTTAAAATTGGCGCACAGGCGGCGCTGGCAGCGAGGCGTGCGCGCGGGCAGCGGAGCGAGAGTCGGGCGGTCGCTAGAGGGCGTTGTGCGTCGGGCATCCAGCGATCTGAGAGATGTGGCACGAGGATTACTAGTTGCCTTCAAACTTGCCGACGGCTGAATAAGGAAATACTGCTGTTTACATCGCATCATTGCCTTCTGTACCCTTCTGTCCCGTGGGATAGAGTTGGGAGCAACTTTGATGTGATTATAAACTAGTTGGTGCTGCGTAGATGGTCATCTTCCTTTAGTGTAATGTGCAGGGTGAATAACACGAAATTTTGGGACAAGAAGTGTAGGAAAGGATTATTGTAAAACTTAGAGGTAAATGAATTTTATTAATAGTTATTCTCGGCCGAGTTTTTGTTCCTTTTGTAGTGCATTGTGAGCCATTATCTCCTCCCTTACCCACTCAGAAATATATATATATATATATATATATATATATATATATATAATCATATTAAGAAAAAAATAAAATTTGACACCACCCGTTTTACCTAGTTTACTTGTATTTCATGCACGGGTGCTATTTGGAATTATTAAGAAAATGATGCTACTCATAGGCTTCATTTACTATATCGTTCTAGAAAAACAAAGAATATTATTTCCAGAGAAACATTCCAGCATATTCTCATAATCATACATAGGTTTCTACCATACTGGCATGAAAATGTCTGACACAAAGCTACTGACTGGTAATATATTGCGGATTTTCATTCTGAAACAACATAATATTATAAAACGGAAATTAACACGCTTTGTAATTTAGACGTGTAGTGTGCAATCTCTCTGGAAGCATTTATAACCCTAGCGGCATAAAATCAAATTATTTTAAACCAAGAAAACGTAAAAAGCTGAAAAGTTTACATAACTAAATAAATAGCATATCTAAAAGGAGACGTTAGTGTGAATAATTTTCAGAGTGTTGCAAACATTACTTGCGCTTGGGGTCAGAAAAGACCCCAAACAGAGCCAACAGGTTAATATGAAGAGCATCAGTACTAATTTTTACTTAGTATTATTTTCTTAAAATTCTCGAGTGTTTCTCACTTATTCATAAGTTACAGAGATATTTGTATTGTTTCATTATTTTGCGTACATTATAGATCGCTGATAAAATACGATGAAATTTCATGAAAAGGTATTACCTTGTTTTCTTTGTTTCAAGGCCAATTACCATGACGTCTTCGTATGGAATTTTCGTCTTTCAAAACAGTTTCAGTAAAACTTTATTTTATTGTATGGGGTACGTTTTATTTTGGGGCCTAATTACTCTGCTTTCTTTCCTAGATGTATTTCTCTTCCAAAAACGTCTATTGTCATAATTTATTTGAACACATTTTTATTCAATATACACACGATATAGTATCAAGCATTATGGCTCCGATTTATTTATCACTGTTCTTAGTTAGTCTTCATTCGCTTCAGCAAAAATCGGAACAAATACAAACACTTATCATTTTACAGATAATTATTCCAGATCCTCCTAGTATTACGGTCTTCTCAAACGTCGTGCGCTTTGATTATCGACCGTCGATCGCTGCGCCAGCTTGGCCTAGGCCCCCTGGAGCAAAAACCTCTCGGAGCGGAGTCCTGTGGGCGGGGGGCGGCCGCTCTCAGCGCCGTGTCTGCGGCGCGCCGAGTAAACGCTGTGGGCGGCTCCAGGTGCGCCGTGGCCGCGGCGTTCCCAAGCTGCCACGCCTCCTCCGCTGCCGGGCCGCTCCGTGCGGCACGCCGCTGATTGCTGTCGCCGAAGCAACAACCGCCACCGCCTCCCGCCCTCCCGCCCTCGCCCCCCCGCCCCGCCCTCGCCCCGCCCTCGCTCCCGCCCTCGCTCCCGCCCTCGCTCCCGCCCTCGCTCCCGCCCTCGCTCGACCCTTCGCCAGCGCTCGTGCATCGCCTACGCCCGGCAACGTGCCTGCGCCCGTCTACTCGCCAATGTCCGCCCACTCGCTTCGGCCCCCCCCCCGCCCACTCCTTCGGCCCGTCTACTCGCCTGCCCGTCTACTCGCCTGCGCCCGTCTACTCGCCTGTGCCCATTTACTTTCCTGCGCCCGTCTACTCGCCTGCGCCCATCTACTCGCCTGCTCCCGTCTACTCGCCTGCGCGTTACTGGCTCTAACACTGACCATTCGTTTGCTATTTCTCTACGCTTTGTTGCTTAATCGCGTGCAAAACATTACTGTGCTGCGCTGAAACTTCTATTGAAAGCTCTGCCCTATTACGGTCAACAAAATTGGTGGACTCGAGAACAAAGCGTAGATATTACTCTATCATTCTCCTTTATTTCTCCAATCATTACTTGAAACATCTTACAGAGAAATAATTACGAGGTACCGGTCATCCCAAACTTTTTGTAGATGAAAAAGATGCTGACAGCCCCTATTTGAAAGAGCGGAAATCGGATTGCTTTTTGCATCTACTGCCTTATTTTTTACTCAAAGCCGTCACTTTGATAAATACTACACTAGTATAAAGTACTCTCAGTAATAAGGAATTGGTCTAATTCATACTCTATTAGTGTCGAGTTATCTTCCACTGATACCTCTCCATCCACTTTGAATTAACTTACCAAATTCTTACAAAACCTAGTGAAATAATAGCCTTCAAAATATTTTCAATCATTTCCTTTTGCTCTGTTTCTAACCATGTTTCAATTCATTCTGCAAGTTGTACGAGTTTATCTTCCACTGATACCTCTACTTTTGCTTAAGCTCTCCTAGACCAACGCACTCAGATTTGAACTATCGCACTTCATCTAGTACACTCCATTTCATCGCAATATGTCTCATCCTAAATATATTTTGCCCAAGCCAGCTCCACTAAGATGTCTCGCCAAATTCACTGTTCCCACGTGATGTCTCACTTTCATTCTTTGCTCTCTATTCAGTCACCTCGTCCAGTCCACGCTCGGCGCCGTGCTCACGTATTCGCTACGCGTCTCCTGGTGATCTCCACTTCACTCAATTCCCGCCTCTCCCGCATTGCCGTCCCGCATTGCTCTCCGCATTGCTCCCGCATTGCTCTCCGCATTGCTCTCCCGCATTGCTCTCCGCATTGCTCTCCCGCATTGCTCTCCCACATTGCTCCTCACCTTGCTCTCCTACCTTGCTCTCCTCACCTTGCTCTCCACCTTGCTCTCCCACATTGCTCTCCCACTTGCTCCCCACCTGCTCTTCCACATTGCTCTCCCACATTGCTCTCCCACATTGCTCTCCCACATTGCTCTCCCACATTGCTCTCCCACATTGCTCTCCCACATTGCTCTCCCACATTGCTCTCCCACATTGCTCTCCCACATTGCTCTCCCACATTGCTCTCCCACATTGCTCTCCCACATTGCTCTCCACATTGCTCTTCCCACATTGCTCTTCCACATTGCTCTCCCACATTGCTCTCCCATGCCGCGCGCCGAGGAGGGCGGTGAGGGCGGTGCCGGAGGCGGCGCTGCGGATTCTCGAGACGGAGGAGCGGGGGCGGCGAGGGTGGACGTGGGGAGGATGGCGGGGGTGGGGATGAAGGCGAAGACGGCCACGGCGACTGTGAGGGCAGCTGTGTCGTGAGTGGTGGGGGTGGTTGGGGGTGGGGGCTCTGCTCTCGTGTTCCCTGACTCCGCGAGTGCGGGCGGGTAAACACAGGGAGGCTCCGAGGCCACGGGCCGACGAGGTTAAAAACGGGATGAATAATTCAGCGGGGATCAGCCCAACCGACTGTAATTACCCCGTCAGGCATGCCCGTTGACAGCTCAGGGGGCGAGGCGGAGGGCGGGGGAGGCGCGGAAGATGAGTTGTTGTTGGGGGTGGAGGCGAGCGCAGATGGATGCAAGCAAGCGGCGGGCCCGAGGAAAGGGGTGAGCTGGAAAATCGATTAGGGCAAATAGATTTGGTAGTAGGTGAATTGTGTGCTTATTGAGGGTAGATGGTCGCATTGTGTGGCAGATAGGTATTATTTAAATGAAGACAACTCGTGTGGAAAGAACCGGTGAATTCAAATAACGTTCTGAAAACATAGATTAAAAAGAAATGTGTATATTTGGAACGAAAATAAAATAAAAGTTAATTAGAAAAAGGTCTTAAAATAAATAAAAGAAAATGAGAAAAAATGATATGAAGCGTAGTATAAGTTTATGAGTGCCGAAGGAAAATGAAATGTGTATAGTAACAAGACAAAGAGTAAAATGAGTAATAATTCAAACGACAGAGAAACAGTGGAGTGACTTAGGAAATATGGAATGGGCGAGAGAGCATTTCTCAAACAAGGAGAAGAGATGGCGTGACGAGCGAAAAAAATTAAAAATAAAGATGAGAAGTGATTCCATGCTTGTTAACTACTGACACTATATTTTCCGTATGTTAAGTTCATGTTATATTCCGTGAGGTAGAAGTATTTATACCTCTCAGAAATGTGTAGTTTGCTGCCAATCTACACGTCAAATTGCATTTCCCCTTCTAGGTATCCCCCTCAGCATGACAATACTCCAGCAGGGACAAGCTCTAAGCTTCCACGTGGTCTTCGAACATGCGTTGTAGTGCAGTGCGCATATATGTGTGTGGTTTTATGTGTGGGTGTGTACGGGAGGGAAAGGGATAACGGTGAAGAGGTAATGATTGCACACGTTCCTTTAACCTTTAAGGGCCCTACTACTGTATTCGCGTGGTATTGATCGGAGAACCCACGTAGAACGTTAGATCAAAACAGCCGGTCTCTAGACTTCTCCAGACATCGGTTAGGTTCGTGTTCTGTCTAGTTAGTATCGAATATAAGCCACCGTTATACCTGAACCCCTAGATCAAAGATGCTGCATAAGCAATCGCAGCCGCCGGGGCAGACGCGGGAGGAGGCCGTGCGAGTGAGGTTGGCGAGTGAGGAAGAGCAGTGCGGGCGCAGGCGAGGGGCCGCTTGGCAGTGGGGGGCGTGTCTGCCGAGGGGCGTGGCGGGTGGCGAGCGGTGAGCGCCTCTTAATTACGAGGCGCACCTGTGGGCCACGCGGCCCCGCGCCGCCTTCGCGGATGAAGGCCCAATCACAATGCAAACACAAACGTAAGCATGACACATAGACGTTAACATTAACATATACTGAACTATTCACAATGTCCAACATAAATGTAAGCAAAATAAGAGTTCCTATTAGCTAGAAGACATTCTAGTTTACTATTGGTTGGATGTGAGAATCGATTTCGAGATATCAACTGTGTCGATAGCGGGGAGAACTCTTGCCATGGATTGCGTTAGTTCGTCTATCGACTTATTTGATACTCGATTTTGAGTTACCGTACTGTGATTGGTTCATTTCTTATTTTTGACATAAGCATAAGCACAGAAGCATGAAGCTTGCAAGCTTTTAAGTTCACGTCTTACGTGTTACGCTTATGCGAACGCATTGTGAATGAGTCCGCTATGGACGTAGTCCTAACTTTTATGTTAACACCAGCTTATGTTTATGTTTGCATTGTGAATGGGCCTTAACTCGCCACGGTCAGGAGCAGGGCGTGCGTGTATGTGCGTTACTGTGTGTGTGTGCGTGCGTTAGTGCGTGTGCATGCGTGCTGGGGTGCGTGCATTTAGTACGTACGTGTGTGCATTAGAGTGCATGTGCCTGCGTGTATGGGTGTTTGGGCGTGTACGTCCGTGATTGAATGAATTCATGCATGTATGTGCGTCTGTGTACGAGTGTGAATGTGCGTGTCTGTATGCGTATGTGTTTGTATGGGTAGGCGTGTAGATTGTACGCGTATAAAGGTGTGTGGTTAGGGGTAATTTTTTCTTTGAGAAGAAAACCACTAAGAGAAAAAATGTCTAACCTTAGAATGGGATGTATGATGTAAAGGGTAATTTCCAATTAACTCTAGTAACATAAAAGAAAATAAAGAATTTACACTTGTTAAATATGTAATAATATTTACATCTCTTTCAATAGAAATTTTAAAAAAAATTTTTTTAAAAATTTGGTTTTTTTAATGTTTTATTCCAATAATATCGGAATAAAATACTGGTTATATTTGAGTGACACGGCTGGAGGCCGAAATAAGCTGAATGAAGAAAGGGAGGAAGAAAATGAGATAAGAAAGGAAAAGGAAAGATGAAGGAGACAGGAAAAGATGTGGAACCGAGAGATAATTCAGGGAAAATAATCATAATGGGAAATGATATTGATTATTTTAATTAAATATCTTTCCAGGTCGTCGTCACTTAGTAAAATATTTTGCAAGTTAAATTTAATTCCGTTACTTCACATAAAGAAATTGTTTGACAGTTAAACTCCAACACTGACCCTCTGTTAATACTAAGTGTGTAGCAGACGTTAACACAATATATTCAGGTGAGTTAATTCTCTTTTCTCATTCTATTCATATAATGCTCTTTTTTATATTCCAACGTTCTGAGTATCCTGTTGGAAGTAAAATAATGCTTATCATTATAGCTATCAAAAGTTTTACATTTTAAAAAATTTCAAAATCAGTAAAGTTAAGATTGTGTTTTTAACAAACAATTTAAGTATTACTTCAAATTTGAAGAAAAAAAGAATTTACCAATATAATATTTATGAAGTTACTGATAACACTATAGATAAATGTCAGCGCCCTCCAATGGGCACTTCAATATCTGTCTCTACTGCGTGATTTGGCAGCATCATCCGCCGTCCAAGTTCGTCACTCGTCGTCCAGTGCAGTCGTCTGCGAAGGCGACCCGCGAGCCACAGCCACGCAACTCGATACCCAAAGCCCTTCACGGACTCGATGTAGAAGCCTAATGTCGGATAATCGCGCTAAGCAGACGCCACTACAAGCCCGGGGACAAATCTCGCACAAAGGCTCAGCGGACGACTACACGCATCAAGGCCAATCTCGAGGAAACATCGAGGAAACTCGCTCGCGAATCGACCGGTCTGGAGTCGTAGTGCTAGCGCGTCTGCCGAACAAGCAGAGGTTTCCCTCACGCCGCCTGACTTGGCTGCGCGTTCTGAAAATCGTTTCCGAACTTTGTTGTCTGTTTCCCAACTTTGTCTGTTTCCCAACTTTGTCTATGCTTCCGAACGTTCTCTGTCTGTTTCCGAACGTTGCCCGTCTGTCTCGAAATGTTGCCCGACTGTTTTCGAACGTTGCTTGTCTTTCTCCGAACATTGCCTGTCTATTTACGATCATAGTCAGCGACGATCATTACATGTCTCTGATATTTAAACCACACGTTTACCCCTTCAGTTAATTTATCACGCATCAACATGCCTTTTGCTTGAAGCGATATATCTTCAGTACGTCAATAACGGTTTAATATTTTTCAACACAGAATATTACAACGTAACATTTCATCATAGAACATTTCAGCATATCAAACAATTTAAACACAATTTGCAAATAACTCACAAATAATAAAATGTAAAATGATATAATTACAAGAGATCATGGCTTTTGGTTTTTTGACGACTTCTCGATATACAGCCGTCGTACCCTAGACTCAGCAAAGGATTTAACAATGACATTCCACAAGTTAATAAAACACGTTTCCTGCTACAGAGAACTATATTTTTTTCACCACATTACTCATGTACATACATTCCAATACGTCTAAGTACCAGTTGTTTTTAATTAATGCATTCTTTCTCCACTGGTGCAATTGTTAAGAGCAATGATCTGTAGAAAATATGGCTCTAACTCTCAGATGTTTACGAACCACAAAGATGTAAAGAAATGACGTTAATGTTTCAACAGAAGAATTATTCAGTCACAGGTCAATCGGCTCGAGAAAATCGTTTCCCCATAACGCAATTCTGAATAGGCAGAGCCTTCGAGTGAGTAGACGTGAAGTCAACCGAAAGATGTTTCCAGCGCTTCAGGTGCAGGTGACTCTGCTCGTAAAACAGCAACTATAACAGGCGGTCGCAATTTAACATGTTCACTCGTGACCGCTCAATGCTGCCGGCGATCCGACTACCCACCGCTATGCCACCTTGCCCTCTACCTCATGCCCCACTGCGTCCTCTCCCGTCACGATTCCCGTCACGATTCCCGTCACGGTTCGCGTCACGATTCGCGTCACGGTTCGCGTCACGATTCGCGTCACGGTTCGCGTCACGGTTCGCGTCACGGTTCGCGTCACGGTTCGCGTCACGGTTCGCGTCACGGTTCGCGTCACGGTTCGCGTCACGGTTCGCGTCACGGTTCCCTCCTTTTCCCCGTTCATTAAGTACCGCCTGATTCTTCTACGATATACGTAACGATACCTGCCACGATTCCCTTTACGATACCCGTCACGGTTCCCACCTGGGTTCCCCGTGTCGGTTCTCTGCTCCATTTTTCCTAGCAACCTTGCTCTCCCGTCTCCGCCGCTTTCCATCCCTAATTCCACAGTTCCCCAGTCAGTAGTGCCCTACCCCACTTCCGCAGGTCCCCCGCCCCCTCCACCGGGGCCTCCGCCCCCATCGCCGCTTGACTGCGGTGGCTTTGTGCACTTTTCGGCTCTCCGTCTGACGTTTGGCGGCGCGCGCTCTTTGTGCCCGGCGCTGCGCGGCGCGGTGGGAGTAATTAGAGTGCAGGGCAGCGCGCAGGGCCCTCGCGGGGGCGGCGGGCGACGGCTGTCCGATGCTCCCGCACTTTGATTGCCTGGTTTCGAAAAATTCGAACGGCTCGGTGAACTGAGCGATCGCGGAGCGGGCGGTTGGCTGGGCGGGGCGGGGATAGGCGTGGGTGGATGGGCGGGCGCAGTCGGGCGTGCTCGCCCGCACGCTAGGGTGCACGCGGCGCGGTGCGGCCCCACTCGCGCGGGGCCCGCCCGCCACGGCCCGCGCCGTGCCGCCGCGCCTCGCCCGTCGCCCGCCCCGCCCCTCGCGCCGCGCCAGTTGCTGGGGCGTAGCCAATTTCAAAGTCAAATCAGGCGCGCGGGTCACGCGGCGCGAGGCGGGAGGGGCGGAGTTGAGCCGTGCGGTGCGGCATCGGGGAGTTGGGGGCGGGCGGGCCGCGGGGCAGGGTGCGATGCCGGACGCGGGGCAGGGCGCGGGCGGGGCGGGGACGCGGAGCGGGGTGCGGGCGGGCGCGGAGCGCGGGCGGGGCGCGGGGTGGGGCGGGGCGGAGCTGAGCCGTGCGGTGGGGAATCGGGGAGTTGTGGGTGTGGCGTGGCGGGGCGCGGGCGGGGTGCGGTGCGGGACGGGGCGGGGCGAGGTGAGGGCGGGCGGGGCGCTGGGCGGGCGCGGCGAGTTGGGACGCGCCGGTTGGAGCCGGGTGGGGTGGGGTGTGGTGATATGAGAGTGTGTGAGTGCGTTTAGGGCGAGACAGTGTGAGTCGGGGAGGCAGAACGGTGCTTGCATGTCCGGCCCTAGGATCGGGCAAAGTCTATTCTCATGGTGTCCCACCACAGCCCCGACGACGAAAGGAGGCTGTTTCCATCTTTGTCGTCAGTCCCTCTAAGCACTGAAGATGATGTCACGGTCACTCATCTTCACGGTCTTGTCCGTTTCCCTTAGTTATCAATAATCTGTTACCATGTAAGTCCCACTTGTTCCTTGGAGTTTTCAGTCTGATATCATCGACGGATCATTGATATCATTTTATGGAAGTTTTATTATCGTTTATGGAAATTTTTGAAACATACGTGCCTCTAACTTGTAACTATCGTCATTTCATTTCCTTCAAAATATACGTAGTGACCATTTAAAAATTCACATCTTAATTTACTTTCAGTTGTTTATTAGTGCTTCAGTTCTGTATATTTTCAATTGAAGATACGTTTTTTTTTTTTCATTTTCATGAAGAAATGACAATTTTCCCATTTGCAAACCAAATTATTATAATGCATTTATTTGACACATATTTTTTCCCGCAAACTATCATCCAGGTGAAATAAAACGAACTGAAGAGTATTGACGGATTTTTTCGACTATCAAAATTCGGTCTTCCAAATATCTGAGTTATGAAGAAAAAAGGAAGTCATCTCCGACAAAATATGGTTATTTAGGTAGCCGGCTTTGGCGGCTTTGCTGTCATCATCAGTCTGCTGCATGTGGCAAATGTCTGAAGAGTGTGCCCCTACAACACACTCCAGACTTTTGCCACACGCAGCGAGGCTGATGATGACGGCAAAGCCCTCGAAAGCCAGTTTTCTCATAAACATATTAAGTTGGCGTTGATGACTTCTCTTATTTCTTCATGTAATTACGTCAACAACACCGCATGAGAATTCCCGCAATATCCGAGTAATGCCAATGAGGTTTCTTCACATCAGCATACAACCCTCCTCTTTACCAGCAGTGCTGCCACCTCTACTCCACCCCGTTTTCCCGACTTCCTCCAGCTCCTTGACCGGTAGCGGTAGCTCAGTGCATCAACTGATGTCACTGCAGCGCCTCTAACCGGGAGGTCCTAGGTTCGAGTCCTGATGGCGGCATTTTTCAACACTAGCTTTTCAGCTAGGTCGAGTTCAGCTGCTGTCTGGAGGAGAATTCTAGCGGTCGGCTGCTATGATCGGTTTCTCCGATCAACACCAGGCGAATGCCAGAGCAATACCCTAACAAACGGGCCACGGACCGCGCGCGATCTGTCCTTCCTCTTCCTTGTCCTATCCTCTCCTCTTACACACACACACTTACACTAACATGCACTACACTACCACATATTCCGGGAGACCGGTCGGGAGCTTAGAGCTTGTTCCGACTGGGGCGGGCCCCGCTGGTGGGAGAGTCCTGGTTAGGGGGAAACCCCACTAGCCGACGGTAGGTCGGCGCCGGATCTCGCCATCCAGCGGGGGAAGATCACCGCCATCTCCCGAGAAGAAACATGCACTACACTAACAGGACTAATGACCAAAGCAGTTGACGCGCCCGGAAACACGAAAAATCAATCAATCAAACAATCCAGCTCCTTGGTCGTTTCCCCACCCCTTCCTGTGTGTCCCCTTGTCCCCTTCCTCTCCGTGTCCCTGGGTCCGCCGTCGCTCGCTCGGAGGCTCCGGAGAGCGCCCGTTCGCGACGTCTTAACGGCCCAGCGCGTTCCAAGCCGCGCATGCGCACTCGCGTTGGGCGCCCGGAGAACGGGCCGCGCTCTGGATTGACGACTCACTGGCCGCCAAAGCATTTCCTCGCGATCTTCTCGAGGGCAATGTAGGCCCTGGATGCTCCTGCTACTTGAGAGATCGCGCTGTTAACGATTGCGTGCGCTGGGCTTTGACTTGTGCATGTGCGCAGAGCGCGTGGAACTGGGAAGCGAATGTGACGACAAACAGAATGGAACTGAGAAGAGACAATCCAACGCAATTTGTTGGTTTGTTCGTGTAAGAAATCACGCAAGAAAGAGATATTGAATTAAAGATTGATATTTGCAAAGTACTGGAAGGAATTTGTATTACAAAAACCATATTGTATATAAAAATATAACACTTTTATTTTGATGAAAATATTTTTACCTGTAACTCAATTATTAATATTTATATTGTGTGTGTGTATATATATATATATATATATATATATATATATATATATATATATATATTAAATTACACATTACAATTAAATATTATTTCATCATATATTTTAGTACATGTAAATAGAAACGCAACATATCAATGAACTAACTTTATGGCAACTAATAACATAGGTACAGAAAAACAAGTTGGAACTAAAGACTTTATACATGTTGCTGTATGTATATCGGCAAGCTGAGTACAAATCTGAAGCCATAATTGCGCTACCATCTTCCGATTTTTTGAATAAAAAAAGAAACATCGTGAAATTGTAATTTGTTTGTCATCGGGGGTTGTTGTTAGACCCAAAGACTTGTCACCGTTTCCCTATGATATCAACGCGTTGAATCGAATCTGAAGTCAGATCCCACCACCACCGATTCTTTTTTATCTAGAAAAACACTGCGAAATTGTATTTTTTTTTTGTTTCTGCGAGTTGTTACAGACCCGAAGACTTGACACATGTTTCTTTACCTACGTCAATGCACTAAAACTAAATCTAGACCAGAGTTGTGTATCACCCTCCAGTTTCTTTATCGCGAAAAACCACCGTGAAATTGTAGATTATAAATTTCATGGTGTCTTTTTGCCGTATTGAAAAATCAGAAGGGTGGTCAAGCATTCTGGCTTCAGCTTCGGATTGCGTCGACATACTAGGAAAATGTCAAGCCTTGGGTTTGTCCCAAAAGAAAAGAATACAATTTTACAGTGTTCTTTTTTTGCGATTTAAAAAAGTAGAGAGTGGTGGCGCAATTTGGCTTCAGATTCAGGTTCAGCTCATCGACGTACATAGAAAATAATTTGTCAAACCTTTGGGTCTGACAAGAATCCAGACAACAAGAAAAAAAAATTTTCACCTTTTTTGGATTAAAAAAAATTGAAGGTTCTCTTCAGATTCGAATTTAGTCCGCTGAAATACGTATACAGATGTGTGTCAAGTCTTTGGATCTGACAACAATCCTCGAAGTCAACAAAAATGCAATTTACGATGTTTTTTTAAACAAATATTGCTGAATTATTACTGTTGATTACTGTAATTACTTTGATTGATTCCGTTGTTCGTTGAGAATTAGCATTTTAACTCTGACTTGCTACGTATTACATCTTCTATTTAATATAACACTTGTTTCTGATATATTCATTTTTTAGACATCGTTTCTGGCATTTGTAGCTGCATCCGAAATTAACCCATTTCCTTCTACAATTCTAAACATTCAAAGTATTATTTTAGTTATGATAGCTTTGAAAACTCAAATATCAATTAGTGAAACACGTTTTCTTGCGCTCGAAAGAAAGTCTTGGAGGAGAGAAAGAGGTTTTTGCCTGCGGGCGCGGGCCTGCTCGCTTGAGTGGCGGAATGTCCTCGGGGGGCTCAAGTGACCTGTACTCACCTCCGCCCTGACCGCGACGTCCCCCGTTCGCCCCGGGGCGCCGAGGGGGAGGGCGGGGCGGGGCGATGCGCTGGGGTGTTGCGGCCCGGCGCCCAACGGCGGCCGCCCGCGGCCCACCGACAGCGCCTGCGCATTAGCGTCGCCCGTCACCGCGTAGCCGCGGGCCACCTCGCCTCGCCCGCCCCTCCTCCGCGGTCACCCGCGCCTCCGCCCCCAGCCGCGCCGCCGCCGCCGCAGCGGTCCCTGTCGCCGCCCCCCACGGCCCTGACCCGTCGCTTGCTGATTCTTCCCGACGCAGTTGGGCGCTCTGCCCCTTCTTCTGTTGAGGGTTACCTCGGTAGTAGATAGATAGATTTATTAAAGTTCGCTTTGAGCTAATGCTTGGTGGCAAACATTATTACAACTAGATATACAATTACAAAACTATTTCGAATATAATTACAATTAGAATTAGAGATTAATATCCTAGTTATAATTAATTTTGAGTTATCTATATGTTGACTTACAGCTTTTCTAACACTTCACTCCACTTCACTTCACTTCACTTCATTTCACTGCGCTGCACTACACTACACTCCCCCTTCCGTGCCCCACCACACTACCTTCACTTCACTTTACTGAATAAGAAACATGACTATATTATTAATAATACTAACGATTATAATAATGAAACTACTAATAATAATAACAATAATAATAATAATAATAATAATAATAATAATAATGATAATGATAAAAGTCCCAGTGAGTCCCAGTAGTCACAAGTCATGTAGTTACCATTAAAATTATTTTCGTCTCTTGTTCCCAGAAATCCAATTTAAATTGGCTGGTTTCTTACACGAACCAAAGTCAAAAACTCCATAGTTTGAAATATTTCACCGAGTTATTTCCAACAACTGACGCTATCTGGTGGGACATCTCCTTTCGGCAAGTGCCAAAAACTTTGGAAGATGTAAGGCGTGGGAAAATTATCAGTTTATCACTGTGCTTGTTCGTAGTATGAAGTTTTTGTCTCTCCTGAAAAATATCGAATTTGAACTAATTTGGTTCTTGTAAAAACGTTTATTTTTGTGTTACTGGTTGCAACTTGCGTCAAACGCTGTCGTCATCCCACCATTTCTTAATGCCACTCCCGCCCGCGACCACAATCCTTCACTTCCTGATTCGTTCCGATGCAGTTGGACTTCTCTTCCTTCTTCGGTTGAAGGTAACTCCCAGTAGTAGCCACAAATCATGTAGTTACCATTGAAATTATTTTCCCTCTTGTTCCCAGATATCCAATTTTAATTTTAGTTAGTACTGGTTGCAACTTGTCATCCCACCGTTTCTTAATGTCGCTCCCACCGTGGCCATGACTCTTCTCTTGTAGTTTCTTTCCCAGTCCGACTCTCTTCCTTGTCTTGGCAACTACCCTCAGTTGTTGATACAAGTTAGGTAGATACAACGATAGCATTATCCATCGTTGAATTTCAAAAAGCCTATTTTAATTTTGAATATTACTTGTTGCAGCTAATGCCAAATGCTTTAGTCATCTCGCTATGGCTTAATACATAGCAATAATTAAACGTTAGCAACTTCTAAACAATTGATTTCTTCATTCTTGCTCGGTTTCATCAACAGTTCTAATGTCATGCCAGTAGTACGTATTGGCACATCACTCACACACTTGATAATTTCTGCAGATGTCATGAGCGTTTATCACAAACTCTATCTAATTCTTATATTATTTACCAGCTTTATCTGCGCCTGTGTTTTATCGATTCCACTTTATAGCCTTTGTTTTAGTCATTACACGTTTTTATTTTTTTACGTTTCTCCCTCAGCTCTGCTTAAGAGTTCTTTTAGTTTACTAACGTCCATTTTCGTAACATTTATTACTATATTTTCACAAAGAATGTTTAATTCACTTTTCCTTTCTCATTCTTGTCCTTTTCTCTCCCGTTTAAACGCTTAACTTATGTACTACACTACGACACACTTGAGAGACGACTGATAGCTAGAGAGTCCGCGGGCTATGCTGGTGCCCTACTGATGGAGACCCTAGAGAAGGTAACCCCGCAAGCTGATGTTGGATCGGCGACGGATATCACGTTCCAGTGGAAGAGCAATACCGCGGGGAAATAACAGGGACCACTACTTTTCTGGGAAATAACACCCACTAAACATTTGCAGGACCAATGACATTGCAATTAACACGCCTGGAAACGCAAAATAATCATTTGAGCAAATCTTCATTGAAGACATTTTCGCTTTCTTTCATTACATTCAATTTTCAATCGTATCAATAAAAAAATCCTTTCCTCTCTTTTGAACTTTTCTACATTCAACGTCTCTGTAGTTCTCCTTATTCTTCGATTCCATTTTTCCTTCCTGTAAAGCAACCGTCTTTGTTTATTATCTATTCTTGAAAGAGCTAGTTCGTTGAAGAGACTTGAAGTATTGAAAATATGTCCTCTGCGCATTTCCAATATCGCCACTTTTCACTTTAGTTTCTTTCCAGCTCACTGCTATTTTCACCTTATTTCATTTCAGTTTATTCCGTTTCTTTGCTTCGCTTTGTGGCATTTCGCACCTTGTGGTACTCCATGTTTCCTCTCGCCTATTTCCCTCCTGGACATCGCCCGTTCGTTTCTTCCTTGGGAGTGCTGATGCGCGGCCGAGGTCACCGCCTGCCCTCGCAGCAGTCACTTCTCTCTCAGGCGGCTGCTCTCGATTTTCCTGCACGACTTTGCTCTCACTCTTTTCCATTAAAGTCTTAATTTCGTTTTATTGTTCGACAGTTTTTTCTCGTTCTTTTTCACTTTGTGCGTTTAAATTACTTTTTATTTATTTCTTGCATTTGAGGGATTTTGCCGGCTTTGTAAAAACCCATATTTGTTTCTCTGTTCATCAAGTGCAGATAAAATGCATTTGGATGAGCTTTTTTGAGAGAAGAAAAATTGCTAGCTGGTCACGCTTGAAAATGTCGAGATCATTATTGTATTCAAGAGATTTTATGCGACGTTACAGCTATTTACGACTGAATGCTTTTAGCAATTGATAGTCATTTTTATTAAATATGTAGTTAAACAACGTTATTTATGATATATTTAGAGTACATTTGTGTATGAGTAGATAAGATTTAAATTTCGAAGATTTATAAAAATCTCGTTAAAATACGTTTTATATCTTATCCCAGCCTTTGACTTTTACTCTCTTCCATTGTACCATATTTTCCCAATAAATTTCAAGTATTTTATACCTCGTTAATTCAATTCAATAATTTCTTAATTTGCTCATTACTCACAATATTTTATCAATCTACCACAATATCCCCAATTCCTCATTCACGATAATTAATTCATTTATTCTTCAATGTTTTTACTTATTTCTCAGTTCTCTGTTGGTTAAGTGGTAGAGAAAAAATTGAGTTTTAATTGTACAAGAAACATAGAGGATGTGTATGCACAATTTTTTTTCTTTACACTTACTGCTCATACACAAAATATTTTCATTTCTATTTAAATAAAAATTGTACGATTTAAATAAGATGTTATGATTATTAACCGTATTTTTTCTTGGAGGTGTATTAACTGCATCATCGAGAAGTCCCGACCCGCAATACGTCGGACGCATAAGCGCATAACCGTGCCAGTTGCAGGAGGCGCAGGGCGATTGTCCCGTGGGGCGGAGGTGCCCCGGCGCTCCGCCCCGCTCGGCCGCGCGTCCCGAGAGCTGTCGGGGAAGTGCGAATGGAGCGTTGCGGGGCTGGCGGCGCGTGTGGGGGTCACGGGGGGGGGGCCTGTCCAAACAGCCCGACGGGACGGGCCGCCCGCGCCGCGCCGCGCCCCCCCCGGCGGCGCCGCCCTCGCTTTTTCCGCCGCCCAACACTTGTGCGTGACGCTACATCTTGGGGCGTTCACACTGGCGCCGGCGCACTATTTCTCACGGGAGCAGTGGCCACATGCTTCATGTGGGGGCGGAGTTTCATCTCTTTGCTTGTGTCTTCTACGTAATGTAAAAATGTGTCTACAGTTTCTGTTATTTTCATACGCTGTTTATTTTGACTACTTTAACCCATCGTCAGTTTCGTTGTTGAAAAAAAAAAAAAAACTGGCGAAGGTGGCTCAGGGTATCAACTGATGTCACCATGGTGCCTCTGACCGGGAGATACTAGGGTTGAAATCCCGTCGGGGGCAGAAATTTTGACACTTTGTTGATAGCTAGATCGAATTCAACCGGTGCCTTGAGATGAATGCAAGTCTCCGGATGCTCTGATAGGCTGTTTTTCGTGGTTTCTCCGATCAACCCCAGGTGAGGGCCCTAAGTACTTTCACAAACAGGCCATGTTCTGCCCACGATCTTTCCTTCCTCCGCCTTGTGCTAGTATCTACACCCTTACTTACACTTAAAGTTTGTCCCTTCTGGGGCGGTGCTCTCTTGTGGGAGATCCCTGGTTGAGGAAGGGTTTTTTATTGTAGCAATGTTATTTTACGGATGTTTCGTTCAAGACACAGATGCATCGTTTAGCACTGCCATCTCACATGACCTGTGCCAGCCATTGCTACTTTCTCACAAGTTCTAAGAGAAAAAACATCTGATAAAATGTTGAATATAGAGTGCTTTATGATATCTTTTCACATGAGAGAAACTCAACATGATTTAAGAATTTTATTGTGACATTTCCATTTATCTGCCTGACCTGTGTATTAGAAAAAATAGGTAGCAATTTGTAGTGGTTGGAGACAAGTACTAGAGAGTCATCCGCGTTTGCCAAATAGTAACAATTTTTGTTCAGTTACTATTATCCTGTAAAAGACGGCAAAAGTTGTAAACTAACAAGGTGTCATTTTGCAAGTTACAATAATAAACGTAATAGAAACAACAGCTAATAGTTTATTTATATTGCTCGAATTTGATGCTTACTACATTAACCACTCCGTTTTTACTCTTAGATGAAATCTAAGACAGGAGTAAGCGTGTAATGTCACTATGGGTATGGGTTATTTGGGTTAGCTGTGCCTCTCGAAATGGATATCTGGTACTCATGGGAACCTTGGTTGCTCAGTCGCCCCGTAATGTAATGAGGTTTTCTATATTTGTGCCTCTTTTCTGAGAAGAATTTATGGAGATTCGTTGGAGGGAAACTACTAACAATTGTATATAATCTATTCAAATCACTAGAAGAATTTGTAATTTTTAAATAAACATTTTGTGATATAATTAAACTCAGTTTGCCTCTAAAATTTAGAAACGGAAAATAAAAGTGAAATATGAATTAGAATTTTAATTAAAATTTCATGTTTTTTTACACAACTACTAGTTCTGATTGATAAAAAAATATGACACAATTATTTTACAAAGTCCTTAATTACAATTGTGATTTCATGGATTATATCGATTTGTCCTCATTCTAAATTCCTCTTATAATATTAAAATTTGTGTGTTTGAACTTCAGATTTAATGACACAATTGACTCAAATTGATGGTATTGAAGAAATCTATTATGTAAAATATAAACAAATATAAGAAAATCATTTATTCTGATAAATGTAGAAATGCAACCATATGCACCTAATATCTCTTCAAACATAGAGTTGAAACAAGCAGTAGTATTTGTTTCCAGTGGAAAACAGCAGTAGTTTTCAAGGAATTTAGAATAGGTATGTAAACATGCATCCTTCCTTCCTCTTATCGCGGCGTCCTCCGAAAGCATGCATGAGGGTGGAGAGAAATTGTGAAGAGTAAATGGGGCTTTAACTATAAATAGGAAGAAAGGAATTTTTGAGTATTTCGGTCTCGAGACACTTTAGGAAAACGAAACGTAAATAGGTGCAATAACGGTAGGCACGCGGAAAGAGGAAGGAGGCACGCCGCGTAAATTCACAGCCGATGACGCCACTTAAAGGAAAGAATTCAGGCGCTCGAAGCGCGGAGCTGCGGGCGCGGCGTCGGGCGAGGAGGGGGTGCGGGAGGAGTGGAGGGGATGTCGGAGGAGGGAAGGGAGGACAGGCGGAAGCGGAGGGGGAGAAGCGAACGGAAGCGGACAGAGGCTGGGAAGTTCAGAAAGCAAAGGAGGTGCCTCTGAAATGGAAGATAAAGTAGAATGGTGTAAAAAAAGGGGAGGAGTGGCCAAGGAATGGAAATATAATGGTGTGGTGATTTAATTGACGGAAGAGAGAGATCGAACTTTTCGAGAAGTTTCAGTTTGAATATTGGAGACGAGGGTGTTGAAGATTGTAGACGAGGGTGTGGTAGTTTGTAGACAAATGCATTGAAGAGTTAAAAAGTTGAAGACGGGAGAGGAGACGTTAATGATTGAGAGGAGAGCGTTGAGAACAGAGAAAAGGGCGCTGTTATTGGAGGGAGGGAAAATAGAGGACAGCGTTTGAGATTGAAGGAACTGAAGGGGGGGATAAAAAAAACCGAGTATAAAGGGGCGTCAGGGAACGGTAAGGTTGGCACGACTGGGATGTCAGCAGGGCACATGAGCAGGGCGGGCTCGCAGCGGCTGCCAGGCAGAGGTGGGTGGCGGGCCACGCAGCGGGCCTGGGGGCGCACGGGATGCGGCCGAATTTCCAGGCGCTCGTAAACAAGGTTTTATTGGCTTGTTTCGGCCCGGGGCGCCCCCGCGGCGGGGGAGGGGCAGGGCGGGGCGGGGGAGGGGCTACGCAGAAGCTGGACCTGCGGGCAGGCCGCAGCAAAGTGCGGGAGTAGAGGCAGGAAAGGGAACAAGGAACGGAGCGATGTAGTGGCGAGGAGGAAGACGGCACCAGATGGTTGTGTGGGTAGGAAACAAATAGTGGGTAATACAGGCAGAAGAGAAATGAATGAAGAAGTGTAAGGGGCTTCCAAGAGTATAACATGAATAAAAGTGTACAATATGAGGTTGACAAAAAAATGTAGCAAATATGACAAAAGTTTGTGATTGATTGGGAGACGCAGAAAGTGTTACGTTGGTGCGTAGCACTTTCTGTCGAAGTCAGGGCGTTGCCAGGTTACAAAAAAGAAACCGAGTGGATATTTGGCGATTAATGTCGATGAATATCAGGGATGAGATTTAAGGCGTATTGAACTAATAATGAGAAGGTGGAAAGATTTGTGAGTGGACAGACGATATCAGCAAGAAGACGGATGTGTCGGAGAGCTATACGCGGAGAGGAGTGATGTTAGGTGGAAGGAAAAGAAGGCAGGACCAGGAGGAAATATTCCGGGGGAAGAGAAGAAATATGACAGGATGTGCAGGAAATACATCAAATTGGGGAGGAAAGATTGTGAGGAAAGGAAAGACGTTCGGCAGGTTGAGCATAATATGTTTCAGAACAATAAATTAGTATGGTTAAAACATTCACGAGAATACAACTTTTTCAAAGAGGAATAGGAGACAAAAATGTGACGTGTCGTCAACGGACTGGCCGGCAAATTGCAGCCACCCACCCCGGCGCTCGACTCAGCACCTCTCAGCATGGCCTCCTTAACGGATCCCACAGACCGGCGCGGAAAGTTCCGAGCTAGACGCGGCCGCGGAATTCGCAGGACCGTTCACACCGGAGCGTCAATTATGAGTCAGCGTTTGGTGACAGTTGGCAAGGTCGCTCGACCAAGAAGGGAGTGAAGACTCCAGAACACGGGTGGACTTCCACTAAACTCGAGCTGCAGCGGAAGAAACGCGTCGGACTGCGTTACAAATTTCGCCGCCGATTAAACGCTGCCAATCCGTTGCCGCGACGCTCGCCTGCCACGCAGGTCTGAACGAGCTCATAAGGCAACACGCGACGCGAAACTTCCGCTGCGGCCAATCCGCGTAGGCTGCGGATCTTCCGCATCGGTGTGTGGGAGCCTTTACTCTTCTCGGCCTCATCGCTATGCAGCCCTTAGGACGCACGTAAATTGTGAGTCGGAGGCGGCGGGGCCGACTTTCGCCTCGAACTGCGCTGCTTTACTCGCTGCTCTCGCACCGACCCGCCCCTACCCCACCATGCTCCTGCCCCCACGCCCCTCCCCATCACGCCCCTACCCCACCACGCCCCTACCCCACCACGCCCCTACCCCACCACGCCCCTACCCCACCACGCCCCTCCCCCCCCACGCCCCTCCCCACCACGCCCCTCCCCCCCACGCCCCTACCCCACCACGCCCCTACCCCACCACGCCCCTACCCCACCACGCCCCTACCCCACCACGCCCCTACCCCACCACGCCCCTACCCCACCACGCCCCTACCCCACCACGAACCGACCCCACCAGACCCCTACCTCACCACGCTCCTACCCACCACGAAGTGTCTTCACCAGGCCCCTACACCACCACGAAATACACAACCAGCCCCTACTCCCCATACCTTACCCCATCACGAACCTACTCAACCTGCCCGTACCCCACTCCGCTCCGCCCCGACTCATCTACTGCCCCCCCGCCCCGTGCCGTTGCGCTTCCTCGGCCCTAGTCCCGCCCTGCCCGGCCCTCTGTGTTTTATCTCGTCGCCACCCACCGGTTGATGTGTTTTCCGCCTCCGTTGTTGACCGCGGACCGTCTGATTCCCTGAGCCGGTTCAGCACTTCGACCTCCGTGAATGGGCCAAGCAATTTTCCGGTTGAAGCACACATTGCCGCTATATTATTAAGGTAGTGACTGGTTTACAATCTTCTGAGTACCGTGTGGATGTTCCACTGCAACGTTCGACATACATTTCTTTCGTTTAAAATTATTGCTCTCACTTTAAACGTAAATAAATGAGCTATTTTGTAAATAGTATTAACATTTTTTAATACAATGTATTAATTTATGTAACAATTTGTAATTTTTTTTTTTTTTTAATTAAAAAGAAATGTACAAGGGAAATTTTTTAAATTTTATTAATTAAAATTTAAAGATTTTCTCAGAAAAGACACTACGAGAACGGGACGTAATAACTACAAAAGTATTGTTTTGTTAATTAAAAATAGTGTGGCAACGCCATTTACTTTTTTATTACAATTAGTAGAAAGTTTTAGAAAGGCTTGATGTATCTTTCTGGAGAATAAAACAAATGTTTGCAAGAAGCTGTTGTTCTTTCTTTAGAAGCTTCATTGTTTCGTCGTCGGACAACCTGCCTCCCGTCCTGTGTACAGTGCGGGCATTTCTCTAAACGCCGTGATAGACGCTATTATTCCTCTTCTATTTCTCATTAGACGTCCGTGATTGATCTTCCGAGCCCCTCGGAGAAGAAACAGTTCTGCGTTGCCAAGTTGTACGTCATGTTTAAGATATCACTCAGCCCTAATGCCCGAGACTCTACGTCTCCGCACTATTAGCATTCTTTTTATTTCTTGCCGTGAGGATCTTTCTTCATTTCGTCCCGACCACGGCGTCGCGGTGGCTAGGGGCGGCGAGGGATTGGGTGACCATGGAGACGGAGAATAATGACCACTTTCAGGTCAAACTTCTCGAGGAGGGTGAGGAGAGCGGTAAGGGAGGGCACAGAAGAAATTGGCGAGACCCCAGGAGGTCGGGTGCTGTTGGTGGGAGAGTAATAGGTTGGTCCACGGAGGCAAGGGGAAACAGAAAGAGAAATGAAGCAGGTAGTGGAAGAAGAGAGAAGGAAAGGCACTTGTTGGCAAATAAAAGGAGGGGAAAATGTGGCCGCATTTCAGAAGATTTCTAACAGAAACCTTCTGCAATGAAACGTGATTAAGAGTGGACTAAAAAACAGAGTGTTAGGATGGAAAGACTCAAAGAGAGATGAGTGAATGTGGACGGATGAACGGAAGGAATAATGGGAAGTAGCGGAAGTAGATAACTTGAAGTGGTTTGACTCTAAGCATTGATATGACAAGAAGAAGATGTATACATGTGAAATTAAGCGGTGGGTATGAAAAAAAGGTAAAAGAGAGGAAAGTAGGAGAGGCGATTTGAATTGAGGAGTGGAAATGAAGAAAGTAACAAGGGACTTGGGAATTGTAGGACTTAAGGAATATAATCGAGATGCAGGTATTCATTCCTTACGAACAAAAGTACTGTGAACTAGATATTGTACAAAATATTGCTGTCTGCCACGAGAGAAACTAGTCGTTCGCTCCTGCACAAAAGGCTTTATGCTCGTATAACAATTCAGACCCATGTATTATATACCACGTGTAAGATAGGTGGATGGCATTGGCTAATAAAGACTTAGAGGTAATAACGCGTTAATGTACACTGCCCAGGAAACGATTCCACACGCTGATTAAACCAATTAACTTGCAGATTTAATTTAATTTATTTACATTAGTCTAATAATTTAACGCATTAGTACATAAGTATTTGTATAATAATTAATAATAAGAAAGAAATCTTTGAATTGATAAATTGATATAATTTATTTTTTAATTGACAGTTTTGAAGTTGTTTTTTTAATTTAAAAATCTAATTATCAAGGCGGTGTGTGCTGGAGGGCCAGAGATAATGATTGTTATCAAATTGAAAATAGTAATAATATAGAAATAAAAGATAAGCGAAAGATTAGATAAGAACAAGAAACATTTGTAGGGTGTGGCAGCAGTTTATAAACAAGTGTAAAACAAAAAGAAATGAAAGAAAAACAAGAACAGGAGGAAACGAGGATCCGAAGAATGACTGTAAATTGGAGGTGGAAAACGTGCGGTTCCAACGGCATTGGCGCTTCCGAGAGGGGGGGGTTTGAACGATCATCGCGGCTACCGTGGCTCTCCGCACTTCTGCGAATGAAGAGCTCGGGGGCGATGGACAGCTGGCTGCGCATCCGTCTGCCGCGGGGAACGCTGACGCTGATGATACACTTGGGAGGGATCTACATAATCACGGGCCGGCGCTGCCGACGGCGCCGCCGCCCGTCCGCCCGCCACGCGATTCGCGGCGCTTCATTCAGAAGCGCTTCCCTTATGGCTTTCTTACCACTCTCGTCCCCTACGTAACAAGGCTGCTTCAGGCGCAATAATGCCCCTGGAATTTGTTCCGTGAAAACTGAGTCATTTCTCTCTTTGTATATGTTTTCCAGTATCATAGTCTTCCCGATTTGCTGGGAATATTTAATTCCTTTTTTAATATAGAGTGTAACGTCATAGCATTGCACTAGTCGTCGGACCGCACAAGGCGCGGGCCGGGGCGTGAAAGGAGGGTGGGCCAGGCGTCGGGCTGGCGGTGCAACCGAAGCGGTCGCTTCGAGGGTGCAAGCCGGCGGGGGGGTGTCGGGGCCCATCCGGCGGTCGGCGGGCCGCACAAGGCGCGGGCCGGGGCGTGGGAGGGGGTGGGCCAGGCGTCGGGCTGGCGGTGCAACCGAAGCGGTCGCTTCGAGGGTGCAAGCCGGCGGGGGCGTGTCTGGGCACATCCGGCGGTCAGCGGGCCCCTTGTGCGCCCGGCCCAAAACTCTGTAATGAGGTGACGCGGTCCGCGGGTCTTCAGCGGGGGAGGTCTGTCACGTGACTCCTCGCTAGAGACGCCGGTGGAGGTCGGCGATTGGCATTCGAGTTTGGACCGAATCGCGGTGCGGAGGGGGGCTGCAGGAGATGCCGGGAGCGGTGCTACAGGTTAGCACGCTGGGGCACGCTGGGTCAGGCTGAGGCGGCTTGCCTCAGGAATGGTAGTGCTGTAGAGTGCAGCGGTAGTTTCTGAAGGATGATGTACATATTGTAATATACAGAAATATTAAATAAAACTGTACAAAGAACTCCGTGTCTGTGTTGTTCTTCTCATCACGACGACGTCACAAGAGTTATTTAGTTCTTTGTCACTTTTATTACATCATACAGCGTTCTCTCTTCTACAAAATTACTTCAGATTCCTTCTTCAGCTTTCCTGAGTTTAGTAGTGATTTCTAGTTCACGTTTTTTCATTTCCTCTTAATTGTTTTATTAATCTTCTTCTTGTTCACTTGTATTATGTCAAATATCTTTGCCATTGAACGTTTATTATTTATAGAACTTTATTCTTCCTCGTTTAATTTCCTTCATTTATTTGAGTTTTTTTAGAATCTCTGTGGACTAGAATACCATTTTTGTGCCTCTACATCAGTGTACTTCAAAGAACGCAACCACATATTTCTCCCTCTCGTTTTCCAACTACCAAGTTAAAAAAAATAATTTTGCGTAATTGTCAAGTGAAACACTCATTTCCATTTGTTGCTGCATTTCCAGTACTTCTCTCTATTTAATTGGGATTCATCGGAATCTACATTTCCAACTTTCTGTTACATACATTTTCTGGCCTTTGTCACATTCTCATCTCTCGTTTGAGACTATTCAAAGCATGAGCCAGTGCAGAACGCTCCAACTACGGGCATCTCGAGTTAGATGCACAACGCGGCCTAAGCGAGAGCAAAGGTAATGTGCCCTGCAGTCGGAAGGCGGCCCACGTTGGAATTCACTCCCACAGACGCCCCCACCTCCACAGCCTCCCTCCCACCGCCTCAGCCACCTCCATCCCTACTGCCCCCCGGCCGACATGCCTTCGCCTCACCTACCATCCCCCTCCGCACGTCTCAACTGCCGTTGCAGCCTCCGCCAACGTCCCCGACTCCACCAGCGTCACCGTAACCATTATCGCCCCGTCCCCGCCCCCGCCATCGCCGCTGCCAACCTCACCGCAGACGAGGGGTTCGGGCAATTTCCACAGCCCGATGTTTGCTGGAGCGACGGGGCCCGCCGGATCTGCACTCCGACAGTAATAGCCGCCATCCCGCCCACTGAGTCTCGTGGAATCAATTCCCCCCTCCCTGCCCCTCGATTCGCTCCACTCTCATCCTCTCTCCCGTTCTCGTCTCTCCCGCCCTTCCCGACTTCCGCTTTCCTCCGTTAGCAGCGCGCGGACCTATAATTTTCCGCGTCTTTCCGCCCCGCGCGATCTGTAATTTCGCTGCGAAATTGTTTTCATTTTTATTTCCTGCCCTTCAGTGCTGTTTGCTTTTCGGTCGGCACGATTTACTCGTCAGTCGTCTATCCCGCCCGCCCGCCCAACATCCCGCAGTAGCAGCACCTTCACCTTGCCTTGCGGCCGTTTTAATGAACTACTCGGCGCATCGTCACGGCAAGAGACGCAACTTCACTCAGAATTTAAATCATTGGAGGGCTCCTGAGAACGCCATGAATATTTATTTTATTCATTCCTATTTTTAAGCGCGTCAAAGCAAACGGTGTTTCTTCCTCCAAATGGATCCTCGACGTTTGCGTGGTGTTTCAGAATTAAATTTAATACGTCAATGTCACACAAATGCTTGTTTAAAATGAATGTTCCTTGTATTACCGGTAGACTGTCATTTCATTCCGAGGATATTATACACGGAATTACTTAAGAAAAGACTTGAATATTACATGAAGATTCTTCGTGAATTAACAATTTCTTACTTTTGAATGAAATGAGAAACATATTTGGCCCTTTCATGTTGCACTCAGTTCAAAGTGATCTAAATGGTGGATAAAATATTGATTTCGATATCCATTTTGTATTGTAAATAACTGAATTATTCAAGTATAAATATAAGGGATAATATTTAAAAACGTCCGTTGCAGTAATTAAAGAGATGTATAACACGGAAACAAGAAATAAAATTAATTAATGGCAAACTTTACTTAAGTATTCGTTCCTTTGCGATTTTAAAAATTGTGGCTCGACTCTTTTCTGTCGCAATTTTGCACGTAGTCCCTTTCAATTTGGATTTCCAATATTATTCTTTGTGGCGTCCACTACTGTGAGAGCAAGTTCTGAGAAACCTCTCTCTTCACACATTTGTGTGTCCCATTTGTCTCTGTTGCGGTCCTCCGCGCGTCACGAGGAACCGCTCGCGATAATGCGCCGTAATTCGGCCTCCCCTAATTCCCCGCTGACAGGTTAGCCCTTTCAAAGGCATCGGCCGCGGGACGCCATCCAGATTCATTACCATATCCACATCCACCACCAACGTCATCTCCAACTCCATCCCCAAATCCACTGCCCCTGCTGTCGCCTTTGCAGCGCCACCCTCCCAGCGCCATCAACGACGCCTTGCGTATCTTCGCTACAGCGCACATCTCCACGAGCAATACTGCCGACGCGGTCACAGACGCCACCGCGTCCGACTACACCCCCGCCTTCACCGACACCTCCAACTCCGCCTCCACCTCCACCTCCGCCTTCACCTCCACCTCCGCCTTCACCTCCTTCTACACCTCAGCCTCCACCTTCGCCTCCACCTCCCCTTCCCCCCTCCACCTTCGCCCCACCTCCCTTTGTGCTCCGCCTCCACCTCCACCTTCCCCTGTGCTTCCCCCCTTTCACCTCCACTTCGCCTTCACGCCCGTCACGTCCGAATCAAATCACCATCACCTTCACGTCTGTGATGATGTGCCATATTCTGCTCATTCTTTATCACGTCGGTTCCCGTGTACTTCCACCAGCTATCGTGTCTTCTAACCTACCGTCGGCAAGTCCGTCCGTCAACACGTCAACATTCTTCAGCTCCACAGAAACCGTCAACGCACCCATCTCGACACTCTCCCCCACCTCCGATTCTCTCTCACCTTCAAGTCTCCTTCACCTTAGCCTTACATGCTTTGTTCACCATCTGTTCTACCACAATTCCATCATCACTCGTACCCTTCTACCATCGAAGTTCAACGAGTATCTACGCCAAAACTCACCAACGTTCCATCCCCTCAATCCTTCTTTCCTCCCCGTCTCGCTCATCAGCCATCTCACAACCAAGCGTCGTCTTCAACCCATATAGTACAGCGACATGACCACAGCCGTCACCATCGCATCTTGCCCACAAGGCTCTAAGGCTCTGCCGTCGCAGTCTCTGCAGACAGAGTGCGGGCGCGCGGCAAGGCGAGCAAGGCGTCTGGAGCGGCGAGCGGCCGGGTCCCCGCGGGGAATCACCGCCGCGTAATCAAATGACGCCGCTGGAAATTTGAATAATGAATTTAAATGGCGGGGTACAAGTTGACAGTGGATTGCTGGTTATGCCGGGCCTAATGACGGGGCGGGGGCGGGGGCGGGGCGGGGGGGGGCGCGCGAGCGCGGTGTCCGCGCGTAATGAATTGCTTTGTTTGCGCCCGTGCGCGCGCGGGACAAGGGGCAGAAGCCCTGCGACAGCTGAGAGGCGCTGCGAAGCGCGTCTTGGAGAAGAGACGGGTGTTGCTGCAGGACGCCGCCGAGACGACAGATGCGCCACCAATGGCTGGAAATGAAGATGGAGAGGAAAGGAGATAGTTATGATGAGAGGCCGGATTTTTATGTAACTACATATTTTTTTTTGTCTTTCTACTTACCGTCCTCCAAATTATCATCTTGGCGAATCGTCGACATCAAACAACAATATTCAATTTTTTAGTTACATATTTTTACATATTTAGAACTATATTACATATTTTTTTTGCTATTTCCACAAAATCTTTTTTTATTCTATCAATTGTCTTCAACTTTATTACGTATATTTAAAAAAATTAGCATTTTCCCCTACATTATTACTGTACGCTGTCTACTTGAGGTACTATACGAGCTACGTGAAGACGCAGGAAATGTTCTCAGTGCGGCGCACCTGTTTCAGTTCTCTGTAGCAGGAAGTGCGCTTCAGCGACTAAGAGCATTTTCGCCGTTAGGTGTGAAAAGTATCACTGACACCGCGTTTCGTGATCTGTAACTTTAATTTCCGAGTAACCTCGGCGATCGCCGACATGTAATTCTCCGATAAGAATGGTGCCCGCTGCAGTGATTGTTTGCTGGCCGTAGGTATGCCCAGTTTGTTCAATGGCTTCTATTGAGTCTGATCTGACTGCTCAACTACGGTCCTGCATTAAAATAAATGACGCTTTTACTACCGATTGACTGAATGATTTTTAAAACGTTTTTATTCTTAAAATTTGTCTAGGAATATTTTTATGAATGTAATTTTGTAATGTGTTTTAAATTAATATTTTTATATTACATATTAAATCAATATTATATTCTTACTGTTTTCATTACATATTTATGTATATATTTTGACGTTTCATACTACAAATTTTTCCGGTCTGTATTTGTGATAATGGAAAAGGAAACTTTACGGTGGTATTTTAAGGAATAGCTAATAATAGGATAGTATATTGAAGCTCCTCGGATGGCTCATGGACAAAGTGCTATTTTTCCGTGGTGCGATCCCAGGTTCAGTTCCCGGTCGGGGAAAAAATAGAGCGGTTGATTTATAATACAATAGTTTCAGTTTCTACAGCTGTGTGACGAAATTAAAGGTTGTAGTCACGTATGCTAGATACGGTGAATGGAATACACCACGCCCGCCACATGTCTCTCTGACCTTCAGGCGTAGATAATACAAAAAACAAGGCCCTGCCCTGGGAACACCCCTAGCTGGCTGAAGTCGAATTAATACTACCCTAAAATGCCACATACATACATAATGCAGACCGGGAGCGGTAGCTCAGTGCATCAACTGATGTCAATACAGCGCCTATGACAGGGAGGTTCTAGGTTCGATTCCTGGCAGAGGCAGGATTTTCGACACTAGCTTTTCAGCTAGGTCGAATTCAGTTGCTGTCTGGAGGAGAATTCTAGCGTCCGGCTGCTCTGATCGTTAGTTTTCTGTGTTTCTCCGATCAACACCAGGCGAATGCCGGAGCAGTAGCCTACCAAACGGGCCACGGACCGCGCGCGATCTGTCCTTCCTCTTCCTTGTCCTATCCTCTCCATTTACACAAACACTTACACTAATATACACTACACTACCACATATTCCGGGAGACCCGTCGTGAGCTTAGAGTTTGTCCGGCTGGGGCGGTGCCCCGCTGGTGGGAGAGTCCTGGTTAGGGGGAAACCCCAATAGCCGACGGTAGGTCGGCGCCAGATATCGCTATCCGGCGGGGGAAGATCACCGCCGTCTCGCGAGAAAAGAACATGCACTACACTAATGGGACTAATGACCAAAGCAGTTGACGCGCCCGGAAATACGAAAAAAACAATCAATCAATACATAGTGTATATTTAAGAAAGACATTTTTATTGCTATATTACAGACAAATCAGCTCATGTAGGAAAGATGATGAGAAGATTGAAAGAAACTTAAGTCGGTAGTAATGGTTCCAAAAGCAGTCCGATTTATCACCAATGATCTTTATGATGTGTTTGTCCGATAGAGAAATGCGTGAGCGATTTGAATTGATAAGACAAAATCACTTCTTAGCTCTCTTTGTCTTTAAAAGCATTTATCAGTTTACTCATTACGTGCAAAATATCTTAATATGTTCATCCAGTTTTTTAAATATATGGAAACGTAATGTGCTGACAACAGTTTTTTAATAATTTATGGATTGTTTGCAAAATGGTGATTAGTCAGTTTTTAAAAAAAATTAAAAATTTTAAGTAAATATTAATTATAGTAAGAGTGTGTTAGTAATTATTGCTAGCAATTAACCCTCATGTCATGCAATATATAATGTAAAAATTAATTTAATTTCTCTCTTACTGAAACATCACTTGATGAGTAGTGACTATTAAACTATCCCCAAAATAATTTATAAAACATTAACAACATCCCTACCTAAAAATTTCAACATATTTGTTCCATAAAGAAAATACGTTGTTCATCATAAAGCGAAATATTGATTTCTTGTAAATTCTTTGAAAAGTGGACGTTGACAGAAGTTTCTCTAACGACACTGCAAACAAAACCTCCAATCGATGTAAGGTCATTCCTTACTCTTGACACAATTCTCTCTACGAAATGTTCCAAACTATTCTGTAGTTATTTACACAGCAATGCTTTGAAAATATCCAATCGTGTTCGACGTCGTGTAATGTCTTGATCTCTAAAGTGAAAGCGCCAGTGATGTTTTAATATTTATCCAAACAGGATCGTTCAGTGAAAAGTAAGAGAGTAAGGAAACTTACCTCCGCACCTGTGTTTGCCCCGAGTTTTCGTTCTGCGCAAACATATAACTCGATATGTAGACGGTGCATTTCCTCCTTCAGCTAACAGAATCGTGGTGCTGCTACAGTAATGGGGACGAAAATGCTATCCCGCCCGCAGCGGCGTCGTGTGGGTTGCATTGCAAGCCCCTGAAAATATGAGGAATACCGTCGCCAACGATGTGATGCGATTAGTACCAAATTCATTTCTGATCAAAATTGATTGATTGATTAACGCGTTAACTGCTTAGATAATTGGTCTCGTAAGTGTAGTTATTATCATGGGAGGTGGCGATAAACTTTCCTTGATAGATGACACGATCCGACGCAGATCTTCCGGTCAGCTTCCGGTTTTTTTCGCCAACTAGGAATCTTCCAAGAACGGGGCACCGTCACAGACGGAAAAAGTTTGAGGCTTCCGACTTGTCTCCTGGTTTGTGTGGTAGTGTAGTGCATGTGAGTGTAAATGTATGTAACGAAGGGGTGGGGTTATGACAAGGAAGAGGAAGGAAAAATCGTACGCGGTCTGTGGTCTGCTTGTTTGGGTACTGCTCTGACATTCATCCTGTTTTGATCGAAAAAAACACGGAAATCTACCGATCAGAGCATCCGGCCCCTGGAATTCTCCAGGCAGCGATTGAATTCGACCGAGCTACATAGCTAGTGCGAATATTCTGCAACCGCTGGACTCGTACTCTAGGATCTCCCAGTCAAAGCACTGCACTGACGTAAATTGATGCCCTGAGCCACTTAATGCAGTCTGATCGAAGAGGAGGGGGAGGCTGAACCTTTGTTTCCCACTCTTGCTTGGTCATTCATGTGATTTTTCCTGGTTAATCCTGTAGTACTCCTACTACAAAAGGAAAATCATAATAATATCATATTATATAAATGATGATTATATTATATAATAATAATAATAATAATAATAATAATAATAATAATAATAATAATAATAATAATAATATTTTTTTATTAAAATATAATGTTCATTTTTACTTCCTCGCGTTTAAGAAGAAACTTCTTAAAAAGAGAAAGTAATGTAATACTGCGCAAAAAACGGAAACTTTTCGGCAGAAAAACTCTTCTTACAGGGATCTGGTGACGGGAAAGTGGATAAATCTAGTTGCTAAATTTAGGAATAAAATCCTTCAACTCGTGGTGTAGCCCAAATCCACGTTTTGTGCGTCCTTGATACCGAAAAATCCTTTGACGGCAAAACGGTCTGTCCGTGTGTAAACAACGCTAGCAGCTAAATTGTTCAGCTGATTTTCTCTATAATTGAAACTCCCTTTGTCAATGTAGATGGTGTCGCGGCCTCTGACTTTGAAACCGATATTTTAATTTTGGACGCTGCTTTACATGAAGCCTCACGGATATTTTCAAAATTTAAAAAAAAATGGCGCCATCAATTTTGATTGAATTTTCTTGTTAGATAGTCTGAAGGACGTTTAAGAGAGATCTCAAGTTGGTTGAATACCCTGATTTTTTCGAAAATTGAAAAAATTCAAAGCATTTCATAGCATTTGTTTGTCAACACTATTCAACTTAATGCCAGAAATATATTTTCATTTAAAGTTTTGAATAAAAAATCTATTGTTTATTTATTTTTTTATTTTTTATTTTACGTCAAAAACAGTTAAAACTGCGTATGAGTGCTATGGGGAAAAGTGAATTGTGTGCACAATTTCAAAATTCTGTGATCCCCACACTCAGTCATATACTACTTAAATTTTGAATTTTGAATTTTGAATTTTGAAAGGGAGAAAAACTCCCATGTAGTAAAATATATTTTCAAGGATAAATAAGCAATAAATTTTGAATTTTAAAGGAAAAAAAACAACAAAAAAACTCCCATGTAAAAAAATTATTTTCCATCGTTACTGTACTTGTACAATTTTATTTCATTTTCGCTTGAAACTATTTAATGTCCATTACTAATGACGCGAATGTACGTGCTGATTTAGCACCACTCGTGTGTTCGCCTAGAAAAGTGATGGGCATTTCGCTGCGTCGTGCTCTGCTCTCCCTTCGCCAGCAATCCCTGCCTTCCCGGCGCAAGAGGCGAGGCGCCGCCTGCTTCTTCGCAAGTCGAGGGAACTTGCCTCGCCGCCGCTTGTTCGGAACTTGGGCTGATAAGTTTGTTGGCAGTGTGTTATCGGCGACGGGGCGCTGTAGGTTCAAGACAGTACACCCCCCATTATCTGCTCGTTCTTTTCTGTCGAGAGCTTCGACCTAATTCAAAACAAGTCTTTGGTTCGCAGAGTTTTCAAGGCGAAATAGCGGTTGGGGGCTGCGGCGGTTCTCTTTCGTTTGGGATTGCTGCTACGAGGACTCCATTGTGGTGCGCAAATGAGCTTGCTCCACTTCCCTCTTAGTAATCGGAACTCGTGAACAAAGCTTTATTTCGCAAATTCTACATCTATTGGCGGGGTCTGTTACCAATGTAATGAGTATTTTTTATTGATAATAATATTTGCCAAAGATGAACAATGATATGTGATCTTTTTGTTTCTTTTCCTTTATTAATGTTTTAATTCTCATTTTGAATATAACAAAATATTTCTGAAAAATAATTCTGATATAATTTTAAGAAGAAAGAACACTGAGAATAATGTATAGATATGTCATTATAAATAAATAAATAAAACTTCATGCGGATTTTCCAGTACGTAAAATTATTGAATTCGTATGATCTGAAACATTCGTGTAAAAAGTTAAAAAATAATTTAGATTTTTAAATAAAGCACTGTCATGTACATCTAAAAAAATATGTGTAGTTCTCGCGCAATTTTTAGTGCCCGTTAAAATTAAAACGAAAAGTATGTGCTGTTTTAGTTTCAGTGAATATTATTCTGCGTAGAAAACGAGGGAGGAGTCGAAATAATAAAACATGAAACATGGCATTTCGCATAGATATTTCCTTATTACGTAATGACTCGCAGCTCCGCAGGTGGAGATACATTTTCCTGAGTAATGACCCCCGCGGTAACATATCGTCCACCTGACCCATATTACCTGCAGGGCCCTCTCCAGGGACGGTCCGACACGCGCGTCGCCGCAAGATGCACCACCGCCGATGCATCTCGTCAGCCACTGACGGCGGGGCACCAAGCGGGCGCTCGTCGCCGCGCTGCTCGCCTGTCGGGCGCGCTGTTTGCGTTCCGCGCCGCAAAGCGCCCGCGTCGCCTGCGAGAGCCGCATCGCCGGTGGGGGGGACGGTGACCGTGGCGGCGGCCGGGGAGGCAACGGGAGCGAGCACACAAGGGATGGCGGCGATGGGTGACGGGAACTGCCGTGCAGACCCTTTTGAGGTCTGCTGTGGGGTCTGCGGAAGGTCTGCTGTGGGGTTTGCAATGAAGTCTGCTGTTGGGTATTCCGTTGGGTATGCTGTTGAGTATGCTGTTGGGTATACTGTTGGGTATGCTGTTGTGTATGCTGTTGGCTCTGCTGTGGGGTCTGCTGTGTGGTCTTGTGTGGTCTGCTGTGTGGTCTGCTGTGTGGTCTGCTGTGTGGTCTGCTGTGTGGTATGCTGTGTGGTCTGCAGTGTGGTCTGCTGTGTGGTCTGCTGTGGGGTCTGCTGTGGTCTGCTGTGGGGTCTGCTGTGGGGTCTGCTGTGGGGTCTGCTGTGGGGTCTGCTGTGGGATCTGCTGCGGGGTCTGCTGCGGGGTCTGCGGAAGGGTCTGCGTCGGGGTCTATGGCAGTGTTTGCGCCGGGGTCTGCGGCATGATCTGCAACAGGATCTAATGCGACCGCAAGGCGTTGTCTGCGCCGGGGTCTGCGCCGGGGTCTGCGCCGGGGTCTGCGCCGGGGTCTGCGCCGGGGTCTGCGCCGGGGTCTGCGCCGGGGTCTGCGCCGGGGTCTGCGCCGGGGTCTGCGCCGGGGTCTGCGCCGGGGTCTGCGCCGGGGTCTGCGCCGGGGTCTGCGCCGGGGTCTGCGCCGGGGCTGCGCCGGGGTCTGCGCCGGGGTCTGGGCCTGGGTGGGCGCCACGGCCTGGGCCGTGCATGCGCGTCGGCGGCAGCCACCTCTCGGAAGCCAACAAAACAGGCCATCCTTCAGCGCGCCATGGTGCGAGCGCGCATTCGTCGCTTGCCTGCTCGCTCATTGCGCGGCGCGCCGACAGGGAGGCGCGTCGTTAACGCGCCTGCTGAATGGGGGGGGGATGGACGCCATCCCTCACGTAACGGAAGGTTCCGGTGCGCGCACGACGCGCCAGCCGCCCGCGGTAGCCGTTGCTCTTCCTCGCTGTTGGGGCCAGGTGCCCGGCCGGTCGGGTCGTGGTTGCACTCCAGGCTTTGGAGTGGTCCTCTGAGAATATGTATGGAAGAGATGGGATCAATGGCAGTAACGTTGGGAAAGAATTTATTTATTTTTATTTATTTATTTTACGTCAAAAAACAGTTAAAAACTGCGTATGACGTGCTATGGGGAAAAGTGAATTGTGTGCACATTTTCAAAATTCTGTGATCCCTACACTAAGTCATATACTATTTAAATTTTGAATTTTGGAAAGGGAGAAAAAAACTCCCATGTAATAAATTCTATTTTCAAGGATAAACAAGCAATAAATTTTGAATTTTGAAAGGGAGTAAAAAACAAACAAAAAAACTCGCAACAAAGAATACTCTCTTACTTGAATCACGAAGATTTCGAACAAATAATATGATTTTCTATATGGTCTCCAGAGCTTTCTAAGCCGTGTTCTCTTCATTACTCGATAATTAGTTCTTACGGGTGGCTTTATAAATTGTGACAACTCACTCTTCATGATTTCTATCTCTTTTTCTTCTGAATGTACCTTTAGACTACCTATTATGAGGATTGTTTCCCGTACTCCACAAAGAAATTGATCATTTTTGTTTTAATGTGCATGTTTGATCCGAGATGTGCACGAACTAGACACACATTTTTTTCTCTGACTCATTGTCATGTCGTAATATCAGGCCCACCCGTTCATCATGGCGCCGATTTTTCAATTTTCCTCGCCTACACTGAAATCTTTTGATCTTGCGACTCCCAAGGTCTCACCTTTCGATTTATACAGAAATTTCCTTTTTGGATCCTGCGTGAACATCTACATTTCGTATAAATATATCTGTTTTCAAACATAATTGTTGTTTCTTGGATTGCACTTGGGTCAACTCTCCCATACTGTTTTGAGACTTCGTAGCAACAGTACTAAAGTGAATTTCGATATAGTTCCAAGCGATTCTTTCTACCTAATATTTGCTTTAACTTTTCTAATCGTCCTGTCATGTTCTCGCTATCATGTGTACCTCCATCTGTGCTCTTGCATCCTCTTCTTCCCTTCTTTTACGCTTTCATCTACTGTTCCTTTGTTACATACTTCCACATTTTCTTCTATAATTGGTATTTTCAAACTTCGTAAATACCCACACCATAAGATATTTATTCCTACAGTTATTAAAGTATATTTTTCAATATAAACATATTTGGAATTTTCTTTTCTCTAGTTCTATTTGCAGCTATAACCCATAATTGATATATGTTTAGACTAGGCTCTTTTTTACACAAGGTAGCTTTTGTTGCCCTTTCAATATTCTCTCTCTCCCTCCACACACAAGAGAGTGGGTTTCCTAATGACTTACTTATTTCGTGAGGAGGTAGCGCTAAAACGAACAGCCAGCCGCCCATCGTTTTTTCGCAGAGATAACCAATTCTTTTGACGTCGCAGTAAAGCTCTTTTCAAACATTATGATTGTTTCTCTTATAAGTTTATAATATTGCTGTAAAAAAGTGCATGTAAGCAACTCGTTTATAATATTGCTTTATCGTAGTTATACACATTCGAGACCGCGCTCCAAACGTCGCTCGTTTTCGAAACACGTACTCATGCAATAAAGGTTAACATTATAAACTGGCTGTATAATATTCTATTATATGATATTATTGAAGTGATGGTGTGGATGAATCATGTAGCACCAGAAAGAAGGCCGAATTCAGTCGCTGTCTCGAAGAGAATTCTAGCGGCCGGCTGCTCTGATCGGTAGTTTTCCGTGGTTTCTCCGATCAACACCAGGCGAATGCTGGAGCAGTACCCTAACAAACGAGCCACGGACAGCACGCGATCTTTCCTTCCTCTTCCTTGTCCTATCCTCTCCCTTTACACACACACTTACACTAACATGCACTACACTACCACATAATCCGGGAGACCGGTCAGGAGGTTAGAGCTTGTGCCGGCTGGGGCGGTGCCCCGCTGGTGGGAGAGTCCTGGTTAGGGGGAAACCCCACTAGCCGATGGTAGGTCTGCGCCGGATCTCGCCATCCAGCGGGGGAAATCACAACCATATCCGAGAAAAACATGCACGACACTAACGGGACTAATGACCGCGCCCGGAAACACGAAAAAACCAAACCAACAAGAATCCACCATCTTGTCGATTGCATCCCTTCCTGCGTTGCCGTCGTTTCCAGCGTGTCTGCCATTCCCCGCATTGCCGCGTCTTCAGTCAGCCGCGTCGGCCATTGGGCGGTCGCGTCGCGTCGCGTCGGGCCGCGCGCGGCGTGACGAATGACGCGCGTTTGCGCGGCCGCGCGCGCGTCTTTATTTATTTATTTATTTATTTATTTTTTACGTCAAAAAACAGTTAAAAACTGCGTATGACGTGCTATGGGGAAAAGTGAATTGTGTGCACATTTTCAAAATTCTGTGATCCCTCCACTAAGTCCCTACACTACTTAAATTTTGAATTTTGAAAGGAGAAAAACAAAAAACTCCCATGTAATAAAATCTATTTTCAAGGATAAACAAGCAATAAATTTTGAATTTTGAAAGGAGAAAAAACAACAAAAACTCCGTGTAATAAAATCTATTTTCAAGGATAAATAAGCAATAAATTTTGGCTCTTATTACTTCCTGCCGCGACAACATGGAAACGATCATTTGAATAATTGTATTTCCCACTGAATTCTAGAAGCCGTGCGCAGAAAATGAAGTTACATTTATGTCCAGAAGCGAATCAAGGGGCCATCTCAGCATTTGCTCAATGGATCAGGGAAACTGGACGAAAAACCTGATCGAGATGGGGGTCATTGAGGGGGTCGTCTGTCTGCTGCTCCTAGGCACCGGGCGGGCGGCGCGCGCTGCTGCTTTGTTTGGCGACGGATTAGAGCGCGCGGCCGCCCGCGCGTTTCTAGTGAATTTGAAGTTTGGCTTAGGGCTTAACGCGCGCTCATTATGTGACTTTTCACAAGTTCTCCGAGCGACGTGCAGTTTGTTTGAAACCGTCATTAAGTGTTTGTTCTATGAAGCTCCACATCGCCAACCCGGACAATTCAAGATTTTTGTCTTAGTATAAATGATTGAATTTAAGATTTGAAAGCGAAGCAATTAGAAAAAGAATGAAATGTAGATATTTAAGTTGATGATTTTATTTTGATTCACAGTACTACAAATTACTTCGGTGTACAAAATTCGTTTTATAAGCTGTGGTCATGGATGGAGAGTAATGATTTGGCAGGCCGTAAATAAACTTGTTCAACAGAATCGTGAGAGGTTCCTGTAATATAATAAATATTTAGCTTCTATGAGATCAGTGATTTTTTTCTCTTATGCTTTTTCTTGCGCTAACTCTCTTTAAACCTTTTATTTACTTTTTGCGTAACTCCAATAATTCAAATAATTAGTCTCAATGAATTATTTTGCGGAGTAATTAAGTAGTCCATTATGTAATCTTGTTATGTTGACGGTATTTCATTTTACAATACATGTTTTGGTATAACAGTGATCAGCTGGTGTACATATTGTGTTAATATGGAGTTAATTTCATGGCATAAAGGTGATTCAATTTTCATTTGATTCAGAGCCGAATAGAGCAGACTTATTCATGCGCCAAACATTCATTTCAATACTCCTTTGTGTAGATAAAACGATTATTCACGAAAGAGTGTACATTATCCATGACATAATACAATAACTCCGTCACATAAAAACATTCATTTCAATCCATTAAAACGGATTACGCGTTCACAAGACAAGCAGTTGTGAATGCGCTTCGGAACGAGCGGTATTCCTCAGCGACGAGAACTGTTCTCCTTCCTTGCGCGTGCTTGCCCCCTCCCCTTCCCCCGCCCCCGAGTGGTTCGCTTTCCGCCCGATAGACGGAGCCGCTGCTCCGAGACCCAAACTCAATTGCAGGTGATCCCCGCGACCGGCGGGGGGAAGGGGGAGGGCAGGCGACTAACCAGGCGTGCGTTTTTCTCCTCCCGAGGGCTCCCCGGTCCGGCCGGCCGTTCCGTAATTAAATGAAGACTAAATGGACGCTCCTTTGTGTTCTAGCTTTATAATTAATTGACGTAACGGGGCGTGAATCGGCGATAGCGGCCGGCCTTGATAGGTTTCGAGCGGACCGTGGCCCTTCCGTCTCCCCCGCACGAGGCTCCTGCATTTTTTGGGATCGCCCGTGGGGCTCGCCGGGGCTCAGTTGACTAGTAGTTATGCGAAAGAGCCAAAACTATTCACGACTCAACGGATCGTGCTTTTTGAAATGCCAAGGTATTTGTATATAACTCTGCTCCAGATATCCTATATTCCATTTTCAAACTGTAGGTTTCCTTCAGTAAAAATTAAAATTCGTTCCTGAATCTGTAACGCCATTTTTTTCTTCAGATGTTGAGTTAATTACTGTTATTCTTTGGCAATACGTTTCTTTTTCTTTCACTTAATCTGTCCATTTTTGAGTCGTCGTCACGTTAATATTTCACTTCCAATATTTAACAAAGTGTTTTGTGCTATCGTGAATGAAATCAACGATACATTTTAAGACCACAACCAAATTACATGACTGTCGGAATTATTAATTATTTTTGTTTTTGTTAAATAAATATTGATTAATAAATAAGATTAAAGACATTATAGTACAATATTTTGGACAATGTTTTATAATGTATACAAATATATGATAGAAAGATGGAGTACCATAATGCATTATATACAAATTATCCCAGTGCTATTTCCGAGAAATGATCAGTGGTTGTTATCAAGTTTCTCATATATTGTGCAAGAAGGTATTAAGCAAGAAGAAACTGAAGAATGTGAATGAAAGTAGCACACTTCGTAATATGTTTTTAATTCTCGGAGTAAATTCGTTGCAACAGATTATCATTACGAGTAAATTCTCTCTTTTTCCTGATACGATGATGTGAAAACACTAATAAAACTTCCAACTTTTGTTTTCCTTGAGATTAGAAGAACCTTATACGTAGCGCCCGGAAGTTTGTCAAAATGCCTTTTGATAATTGTTATGATTTTATTACTTTGAACAATAGGAATCACTTAATTGTACTTTTGATTGTTTTTTTTCCTTTTTTTACTTTCGGTTTTTGGCTTTTTGTGCCTTTTCTTACTTATTTGTGGTTTTTTTTTTTTTTTTACTTTTTTCCCTCATAACTTCAATCTCTACCATGTTGGAAACATACCTTCTATCCTGGGCAACATGAAGTCGTGTATTGTCTTTCTGTGGACGCGGGGGCTCCAATGTCAGGTTTTGTTAAAAATCTAAAAGGGAAAGGAAGATGATTCCAGTGAAGATTTTTTACATTTTCATTGATACTTAAGGACTTAATCGCTCACGATAAATGTCATTGTATGTTGGTATAAGGCCTGGGATCCCTTCATAGGACAGAACTGTCTGTATGATTATATCCTTCTCAGTTCCTTCTTGTTGTCTCTTTCCTTTTGGCAAAGTGCGACGTTCTGACACAAGTGCGAAAAACTAAATCTACAATTCCGTTTTCACTGCTACCATTTCAAGATTCGAAAAGGAGTCCACAATAGCATTTCGTAGAGATAGGGCCGTGGGAAAATAAATTCAATTTTCTTCTTGTTTCGTATATGTTTGCAAATAAAAGTATCCTAAATTTTTTATGACAATCATTTATTCCAGCAATTGCACAATGTTTCGTAACTAGTTTTGTTACATCATCAGGTGCTTAATGAAGGAACTGCTATCCCATTGAATTACCTCTGCAGTAGAACAATCGAGGAAACATTACAAAATCAACTCACACTCACTACAGATGACATCAGATAACTCAGATATATCAGATATATCGTCCACTGGATGGTCGAGTGCGATGAAGATTACAAAGATAGGGTAGTTTCCTTTCACTTGAGTGCTAATGTAAATTTTTTTAAAGTAGTTTTTATTATCCTTGTTCGACATTATTATGCTTTCAAGGGTTAATTCAATTTTGCAGTTAGAATAAAAATGTGAAACATTATTATTTTTTTTACACAAATTACTTTTAAATGGTGGCTTTTTAATGTCCTTTGTTTTGTTCCCTTTAGCCAGAATAAATGCGTTTTTGCCTACCTATTTTAGGTAAAACAAAGGCCGGAACTTCCGGGCACTACCTATAAGTTATTTCTCCTTCTTATCCCCTCCAATACTCTTCCACGTTCGATGCCACATACTTTCTCATTGCTCTTTCATCTTTCCTGATTGCCTCCGTCTCAACTTCGCCCGTCAATCCGCGCAGCCCCACAATGATTTCCCACCTGTCAGCCGCGGCCGCCGCTTCCTCAGCCCGCCGCCGCAGCGCCACTGTCGGCGCGAGCCCGGCCAGGGGGAAAAGCTCTATCGCAGCGACGCGCCCATCTTTTATTTATGACGTCACCATTAGCGCGGCGGCGCTGGCGGCGCGATCGTCATTTTTCAAAAGCGTGCGCGCGATTTATCGCGGAGGTATCGCCGCCAGGCTGCGCGTGGACGACTCATCTCGTGAGCCGATAAGGCGCACGGGCGGGAAGGCGAAAGGAAGGAAGCGGAAATGGAAAGAGGAGGAGAACAGAGGCGGTGACTGAGGTGGCTCAGGGCATCAACTGACGTCACTGTGCCGCATGGTAGATTTTTCGGTACAAGTTAGATAGCTAGAACGAGTTCAGCCTCTGGAGAAGAATTCTTGCGGCAGATTGCTTTGATCGGTGGTTTCCGTGGATTTTCTTTTCCGGCGAATCCCAGAGCAGTACCTTAACAAACGAGCCTCGGACAGCACACTATCTTTCCTTCCTCTTGCTTGTCATCATCTATTACATATCGTATTACATTTGCTCAAACTATGTCATATCTATATCTATGTCATATCTTACTTCACGTGTTGGGAGACCAGTTAATAATTTAAATCTTTTCCCCACTGGTAAGATATATTTGGATGAGGAAAACTACACATGCCAACATGTCGGTCGTCACTGAATTTCACCATCCTCTCCTGCCTCCTGTGATGAAAGATGCACCACACTTGTGGGTTTAAAGACTACAGCAGTTGACGTACTCGAAAACACGCAATAATGAATCAAATATTTAGCAACGGAGATTCTATTAGGACAATAACGGAGGGAAGAAAAGGAGGGCGATCGATTGATTGATTAATTTTTTCGTGTTTTCGGGCGCGTCAACTGCTTTGGTCATTAGTCCCGTTAGTGTAGTGCCTGTTTTTCCTCGGGAGATGGCGGAGATTTTCCCCTCGCTGGATGGCGAGATCCGGCACCGACCTATTGTCGGCTAGTGGGGTTTCCCCCTAACCAGGACTCTCCCACCAGCGGGGCACCGCCCCAGCCGGGACAAGCTCTAAACTCCCGACCGGTCTCCCGGAATATGTGGTAGTGTGGTGCATGTTAGTGTAAGTGTGTGTGTAAGGGGAGAGGAAACAAGGAAGAGGAAGGACAGATCGCGCGCGCTCCGTGGCCCGTTTCGTAGGGTACTGCTCCGGCATTCTCCTGGTGTTGATTGGAGAAACCACGGAAAACTACCGATCATAGCAGCCAGCCACTAGAATTCTCCTCCAGGCAGCGACTGAATTCGACCTACTGAAAAGCTAGTGTCGAAAATCCTGCCGCCGTCAGGACTCGAACCTAAGACCTCCCGGTCAGAGGCGCTGCAGTGACATCAGTTGATGCACTGAGCTACCGCTCCCAGTAAAAGGGCAAGATGAGATTGGTATTTACGTGGGTGATGGGAACAATGAAGAACGTGGGCGTCAATGAGATGTGATAAATGGCTGTGGGAACGCAGGAATCAGTGAGAGAGGGGATTGCAGAATGCGTGGGAAGAGGCGCGGTAGAGCGGGCTCTGCGGGAGTGGGTTGAGTGGAGAGGGCGTTATCCAAATCCTGTCGTCAGCGCGATAAGGTGCCACCGCTGCGTTGCAGGGCAATGCGTCAGTTTGTGCGGTCCCTCTTCTGTCCATGGGATGAATGACGTAACAGGGGCGCGAGTAAAAAATGTCTCTGTCTCGTTATCGCAGCGACTGACGCACCCGATGAGTTTGTGCCAGTGTGATGTGAGCACTAGAAAGAGATACAGGCAAACCCCTGCAGCGTGCAGGTGATATATCCGTCCAGGAGGTATATCGACTGTTCCTTGGGCAAGGTAAAAATGTTTGTAGGTCAAAATAAAAGCAAAATTGGGAAATTAGTTTCTCGGGACGTGTGTTATAAGAGGCTGATGCACAATATAAATTTCCCTAGATTGTCAACAAAAATGAAACACAATTTTAATGAAGTCATTTTACTGTAGCACGTACAGTAAAATGCTGCACTGTTTATTTTCAAAATCACTGCATACTGCTGCACTAAAAACAGATTCTATTTTGCGCTTAAAATTCAAAATTTCATTTCATCTCGATATTTGAAAACGATTATGTTGAAGGACTTTCCATTTGAATCACTTAGAGGCATAATGAAGATTAGAGCGAATTAACCAAACTTACACAAAGCCACACGCAATTTTTCGTTATTACGGAGTATTGGGTGAGCAAACCTTACCGCTTTAACATGAAAACGTGTCCAGCATCCAATATATTTTTGTTCTAATAAAAGTCAAAGGAAAAGCACCAAAGGGTATGACAAAAAAATTAAAAATCTCTGTCCATGAAGTTTGTAAGAAACTTAAACACAAAACACGAATTATTATTTAAAAATTGTATATATATTAATAGTTGTTTTAATACATAATCATTTTTTCAATATTAAGAATTGACTTTTCTTGAAATTTATGCTCTTAAAAGAAAAATGTATAAGTCCATTTTATGAAAGTTTCTTTCATGTGGTTTCTCAGGTCCGTATATCCTAGGATTAAAATTTGTCAAGAAGCAGTAATAATATAATTTCAAAAATCTCTCTAAAATATAAAAATATCTGAAATTATCTTCATAGTCAATTAACGCAATGGCATCCTAACCTCCTTAGCGAGAACAAATAAATTCTGATTTGCAGTTAACTACAGTTAATAGCTATCTCTGATTCCTTTTTGACATTAGAATTTTAATACACTGACTCCTTTGCAATCATTACATGTTATTGCAGTGTATTATTAATAACAAAGATTAGAATGCAATTTACGAAAGGGAAAACCGCTTAAGTGCGCCATAATGATGCTGAGCAAACGTCACTGCCGCTGGCGAGCTTGCCAAGCAAGCTGTCGATACGCCGCGGCCCAAAAATGCGCCTAATATACGTTGATGAGGAGCACCCGTGGCAAAGCGTCGAACATAATGGCTAATCAAATTGTCATCTTTGTCATATTTTCCATAAAGTAGCCGGGCGATCTATTTTATATCCTGTAATCCTTCGCTCCTGTGCTTCGCTGTTGCAGCGTACGTGCGCCGGAGATCGTATGATTTATGAGTCATTTATTCAGTTTAATGTTTGTTGCGGTCAACATGACGATAATGATGATCATGATTTGGGTGATACTTGCGCGCTGTGGTAAAATAACTGTCATCCCGTCCCAACGCACGCGACCGTCGCATTCTGCCGGTCGCATGATGGGCCGCTCGGTCGGTTCACATTGCTTTAATCCGCCGCTCTAGTTACGGTTCGAAAAATTGCAACAAATGGGAGCAGTTTACATAAATTCCCAGCTTACCTTCATAACCAATAGCTGTTACGGTGCGTGGGCAACGAGAGTCGCGATTGGCTGGGCCCCCGTCACCCTCCTAAACGGTGGCATCATATTTTAATTTGTTCCCCTACGGACCGTGCGTTAAATGCGTTAATTAGCATGTCCGCCACTAGGGTCGCCGTTCGTTCAAGCGGTGGGGGTGAGACGAAAGGGAGGGGGTAGGGCAATGATTGTGGTTAGTTTCAGCTGCACGGCGCTGCGAATGGAAGAACTGGTGAAGGAATGGAAGATCGGGAGAAAGATTCTGGTGGTATTTTAAAGGATAAGCTAATATGTTGACAAATAATATTTACTTGTATATTACTAATTTTCATTGAACGCAGAAAACCCACTGTGCATTCTCCGCCCTTATAAGATGTGTCTGTAATTTTCATTAAAAAATCAGGGGAAATCAAGAACAATGAAACAGTTTCGATTTTCACTGGAAAGCACATTGATTGTGTTGTTTTTCCTATTCTCATAATGCGCCGATCTTCTGAATTATCATTCACAGTGTGACACTGCTTACAACACAGATGACGTCATGCAACAACAAGGCTTAAAGGAACGACCCACTTTTCAGTTATTTACTTTTCATTTGTCGCATTATGGAACAGCAACAGTTTTGATATACTTGGTATGAAATAACTGTAGTACGAGCACTTTATTCTGTACAATGTTTATTGCAGTATTCGTAAATACGGTTTTGTTAAAATATATAATTATTTGTGAAGGTAGATTACAATATTTTATTTAAAGATCTTCAGCTGTGTAAGTGCTATTTTTTGGAAAACCGATTCTGTGGTTTTCTTCATCAGAAATTTACTCCTTCAGACCACTTGTCATTATTATGAGTTATTTAAACAATGACAAACTCTTCATTATATTTATCTAAATTGTTGAGTTTGGTTAAATTCCGTTTTTGTATGGAGTATTAATGTTGCTGACAATTTTGTACCATTAATTATTAGTACAGAATGTAACGCGACATGATCCGACACATAATTCAAAATAATTACTCCATTATCCTTAGCTGCAAAGAGCAAGATTTTGATTGTCAACCAATACAGATAACTGTGAGTACCATCGTAGTACATGGTGATGAACAGGCAGTGCTCGATAACAAACTGGCACCGATCCTGTCGTTGACAAGGCATTAAACCGAGGTAACATTTTTGATCACGGGATCGTTAAAACAGTGCCAAAAGAGCAAATAGAAGTGATCGTGGCAATCGAGCTCTGTAGCAATCGAGTAGCACCGACAGACAAGAATGACGCCGATAAAAGTGAGGGGTCATTATATGTTCGGCCTCCTCCAGGCACCTCGAGCTAACACCACTCCAACGGGAAATGGAATGGGACCGCACGCACTCTTTCGTCCGGCTCCTGAGTCCCCACGCTCTTTCGACCCCGTGCCCCAGGCGGACGACGGTGGAGGTCCGCGTCCGTCACATTTTGCTGAGCATCTTTATTGCGTTGGGAATAGCGCGGCGGCTGCGGCGACCGCGACGGCGTACAGCCCCTCGCCGTGATTGGCGGGTTCAGCGATCCGCAAAGACGCGATTCGATGGCGCAAATTCTTCCTCCCAATAGTACTTGGCTTTATTTGCGCTGTCCGGTTTTGTCATTCGCGCGCTAGAGGATCATATATTAAGGGTATAAACAAAATTAACCAAGCTTTGTGTGCAACATAAATTAGTACTCATTACAATGAAAACAAACCGGTTAATTAGGAAGTACTGCAGCGGCAGTGGTGCCTGCCTGATGGAGGGGGAGGGCGTGTGGGCGTGTGCGTAGGCGTGCGAGCCTGTTGGTCTGTCGCGCGCCGCCGGAACACGCGGGGAATTTTAATATCGGGCGAGAGGGCAGGTGGGACAATTTGTTGCGTGTCGCGGCGTTGGCAGCAGTGCCGCTCCCGGACCGCTCGCGCTCGCGCTCTCGCGCCGGCCCGGTGATCGCCACGCTGGACTGGCGGAATTTATCGCTCATAGCCGCGTACCTGCGACCTAATTGGGCGGGGAGGAGGGGACACGGTCGGCGTGGACGCGGGCGGGGCGGGGCGGGGCGGGGCCGCGACACGGTGGCGGACCGCGTGGCGGGGCGGCGGCGGGGGGCCTGCAGTTTCCCCGTCCCGGTTAGTTAGCTCCTGGATTAATTGCGTCAATATGGTGCACCGCTTGGAAGCTAATGCAATTCTACTTTGAAAAGCTCATTTTTATTTCGGCCGCGGGACCCGGGTAAAAGCGAGACAGCGAGGGGGGGGGGAGGACACACACACGGAGAGGAAGATAGAAACGGGAAGAGAAGCAGTCAGACAGTCGAGGACGACGGTGACGTTAAAAAAATAACGGTACAATGAAGAGTTAGAGCGGTGGTTGAGTGCTGCGGCCTAATATTGCGAGGGGGTTATAAATATTTGTCAGTGGTGCCAACTTCCCTCCGCGCCCCACTGCGCGAAGAACGCCGTTATTGCGTCGGCCAGGTCAGTGCTATTCATCAACGGGCCGGCACGCGCTGGCGCACGCGGCGGTGGGAGACACGCGTGCGCGAAGCGGGGCGGGGGGGCGGTCTGGGCCAGCTCGAGAGCAGAGCAATCTATCGATTCGGAATTTGTCAGCAGGAACCGGAAGTTAATTAGGGCGGCGGTGGGGCGGTGCGCGCGGGCGGGGTCGCGGGCGGGGCGGAAGCGCGTTTCCAAATGTTAATGAGCCGCAGCCAGCGCGTGTCGGCGCGGGTTACGTGTGTGTTTCGTCGTTCGGTGCGACGGGCGACCTACACAGCAGCAACAACAGCAGCGGCATATGGTTCCATTGCCACGATCGCTGCTGCTTGCCACTGTCGCCACGTCGGTAACAATTTCCCTAGTGGTTGAGCTGTTTCTCTATTTACTGTTCCTGATTGCTTACATTTGTATGACACCAGTTCACCTCATATTCACAATTATTTGTTTCTATTCAAATTTACTCTTCGATCCAACTCTATCACATTCTCTTGCTTCTATTGACTTATCTAAAATATGGGAGCACTTCTTCTTTTCACATTAGAACTAACTTTATTTCATACGTGTACACCGTAAACAATTATCTTCGCACCTTCATGTCTTCTGTCATTCGAGAGTTACTACCGGGAGCGGTAGCTCAGTGAATCAACTGATGTCATTGCAGCGCCTCTGACCGGGAGGTTGTAGGTTCGAGTCCAGACGGTGGCAGTATTTTCGACACTAGCTTTTCAGTTAGGTCGAATTTAGTCCCTCTCTGGAGGAGAATTCTAGCGGGCGGCTGCTCTGATGGGTAGTTTTCCGTGGTTTCTCCGATCAACACCAGGCGAATGTCGGAGCAGTACCCTACCAAACGGGCCACGGACCGCACGCGATCTGTCCTTCCTCTTCCTTGTCCTATCCTCTCCCCTTACACACACACACACACCTTACACTAACATGTACTTCACTACCACATATTCCGGGAGACCGGTCGGGAGCTTAGAGTTTGTCCCGACTGGGACGGTGCCCTGCTGGTGGGAAAGTCCTGGTTAGGTAAAACCCCACTAGCCGACGGTGGGACGGCGCCGGATCTCGCCATCCAGCGGGGAAATATCACCGCGCATCTCCCGAGAAAAAAACACGCACTACACTAACGGAACTAATGACCAAAGCAGTTGTCGTGCCCGGAAACACGAAAAAATCAAATTAAATCGAATCGAGAGTTACTCAGAATCTTAGGTATTTTGTACCACTTTTGCACTACATTTTTAATTCAATTTGTTCGTTGTATCATTCAACCATCTAGCAATTATCTCAACATCGCTAATTCCTACAGCTATTTTGTGATTGTATCTGCGCCACTACTGCATTACAAAGCGACTTCATTATTTCTGCTCGTGTCTTGTTCGCCATTCCTGCACTCACCGTCGCCGTGTCTTGTTTCTCGCCGCTGCTTTGCTGTTGGTTGTCTGGGCCGCGCCAAGCCGCGCTGTGTGTGGTCTGTACAGCACATAACACAGACCGCGCTCCGCCAACGAAATTAATTTGTAGAAGGAATTTCCGTTTATTGGATGTATGTTTCATTTTACAAGTCCGCCAGCCTCGCCGGAGACAAATGCGCTGTTTTTTCCTCGTAGCCACTGAGTACTCTTTTTGCCCCCTTTTTTTTTCAATAAAATGGCCAAATAACGGGCTCATCATTCGTCACTGCGGCCGCTCTGGTCTGGCCACGGGACACCGTGCACCCGTTTCGAAATTGACAGATATTTCAATAATGTGCGTGGCGTTGCTTTCCGGGGCCTTGTCGGTCAAACGTCGGCGTCCGAGTCAAAAATACGTTTTGAAACTCGTTATTGTTGTACACATATAGCTCGCGGTGACTCATTAGGCCATTCTTCAAGTCTGCGTGTGTGGTTACAAGTAACTTAGTTTGGAGAAAAATGGTGTTACAGAATTAGTTTCGCAGTAAATATTTTCGAACCAAAGTGTATTTCAAAATTCACCGTTTTTCACTCTTCGTTTTTGTTTTTATTATTTCTCATTCTTTTCATTTATTTGTTTCACAGTAATAATTTGCCCTTTATTTTTAATTTTACTGGTTAGAATAATTTTTATAGGACGCGATTTTCAATAACTCATGAAATAACAAAATAATTTTCTTTATTTAGTAATTCTGTGGCGAATGTGAGTATTAATGATGCAACATTTTTTTGGCTTTGTCTAGAGGAATTCTTTTTCAATTCCCTGATTATAAACTTGTAGTGCGTAATATAGTTGGAATGATTGTAGGCGTTGTCATTGTCAACAATATTATTTATAATATTGTTGACAATGACAACGCCTACAATCATTCCAATTATGTAGATGTCAACTACACCTCACCACTGAATCAATTAGTCAATTAGATAGAAAGTTTATAATCTCTCGAAAAAATAAACCGTAGAAATTTTAAAAGCAATTTTACGATTTATTATACGTTTTAAAATTTTATAAGCTTTACATTTAACGGAATCTATTTCACTGGAACACAATTTAAATACAATTGCTAACAGGCTAATACCTCTTTGCAAACGCTTACACGTTCGGCCATAATTAATCATATCAGATATTACGATTGAGTTGTCTGTGAGACACGATCAAAGATATAAACTAGTCATAAATAAGTCCGTGATAATTATTTTCATGAATTAGAAACAAATATTTTTTGTGTTTTTTGTTAAATCATTAGTACAATTGTTTTATTCAATACCACTTTTTAAAAGAAACTCAATGCTTTTTAACTGAAAATAAGTAGTAGTTGATGGGACTTGTGGAGTAGTTGGCTTGGGATGATTTCTTAGAGGCAAGATTCGTGCCGCAGACAAACAGTTCCAGTGCAGGGCTGATAGTGGGCTTGTCGCAGCGGTGCCGAACGACTAATCGCGTGTTTCTGAACGCACGCCCCCGGCGGTCGCCACGTCCGGAAGGGGCGGTGGACGCTGTGGCAGGCAGGGGCGGGGCCGGGACGGGGCGGGGCTGACCGGGGCTGGGCGGGGCTGGGCGGGGTTGGGCGAGGGCCGGGCGGGGGCTGGGCGGGGTCGGAAGGGGGCTGGGCGGGGGCGGGGCGAGAACTGGGCGGGGGTGAAAGGGGCCGGGTGCGGTGCGGTGCGGGTGCGGGGCGGGTGCGGCCGGGTGCGGTGCGGGTGCGGGGCGGGTGCGGGGCGGGTGCGGGGCGAGGCGGGGGCGGGGGCGGGGCAGGGCTGCCGGCGGCGGGGCGGACGGGGTGGCGGCGCGGGCGAGAAGGGCGATTGTTTCGCCCGCGGGCGTCCGCTAATTGCACGCATGCACTGGAATATCTCTGCGTGTCCGAGTATTATAGAGCCATTCATCTGGGCCTCGCGGTCTACGAAAGGTCACGGCGGCCCAGATAGGGCGGTCTCCTTCCCCAGGGGCGCCCTAATCGCCGGCGCCCGAGTCACGAAAATTCCGCGAGGCGACCTTAATTCACCTGCGGGCGTGCGCGGGCGGGGTCGGCGCTCGGCGGGGACGGCGCGGCGGAGGTTCGCATGGGGAGGGGAGGGGGGGCGCGGGGGCGGGGCGGGACAGGGGGGGTGTGCCGGGGTGGAGGGGGGGGTTTGGAGGGGGTTGTGGAGGGGAAGGGGAGGGAGTTGGGAGGAGGGGTTGTGGAGGGGAGGGAGTGTGGAGGGAATGGATTCTGGCGGGGAGGGTGTAGTGAGGCAGGGATTGTGGTAGGAAGTGGAAGTTCGGTGGTCATTGTAGAGAAAATCGAATCGCTTGAATTAGCGGAGGATTTTTGGAATGGAAAAAAGGGAGTCATAATGAAGGCGAGATAGTGGTCATAATGAACATCCAAACCAATGGAAAACCTTAAGCAATACCAGGAATGTGAAGATAAATATAAGGGAAACAATCAGAGCGACAAAGGATAGTGAGCAACGAAAACTATTTCTTAATACCTTTTCAAAATACACAAAGTTTGCTTGAGGCACAAAAGATATAAAAATAGTCACCCAAATGTGAAAATAATAGCAGTAAAAGCAAAGTTGACAATGAGAACTTTGTACTAATGTCCAACAACTGGTGAGAGAGAAGCGGGGAGAAAAATACTAGTGACTGCGACGTAAACCTGGAACACTGAATAACAAGATCGCCGCGTCAACAGCAATATAGACAAGAAAAATTATCCAATGCATTGCTCAGTGTTAAATATGAATAAATAATTATGTTAATGTACTTCAGATACCATTCACAATGCACTAATTAATAATAATTCCAGGTGTTTTTCCCAGCTGTTCAAATTTACATGATGTCCATAGCAATCAGGTGAGTACCCAAGGAAGAGCGACCATAACCTCAGTCAGAGCGGCGACGAAATAAGGGAGAGACGGAGGCCAGCAGGGTCGGCTAACGCAAGGAAGAAGAGAGGGAGAGGCAGTTTTGGGGAATGGGGAACCACATCGGCCGAAAGCGTCGGGGCCAGCAGGGTGATTACTCCGTGCCGAAATTC